>JANSJP010000026.1:0-544790 GCA_024734325.1 Lactarius hatsudake | reverse complement strand
TACCATGAGGTCCCGTACCTCCTGGGTTTGTGCCTTCACTCGCTGCGATCTGTAGATCCGCCTGCTCTCATTCGATAGTATGCGACTAGATTGTATGGCGAAAGAAGAGACGGCGGGAGTTGGTAAACTTGAACCCGAGGAAGTCGGGGCTGGTGATCGCTGGGACATGGGGGATGGCGCCAAGGTAGACGTAGTGGCAGCCACTCGCACGCCCTTTTGAGGGCAGTTACGCGAGATGTGCCCTTGCGCACGGACATCTAAAACATCGTCCTCCTTCTGAAGGGAGGCTTTGTCGGCGTCGGTGAGGGCCACGGAGGCTCGGGCGCGTCCAACGTCCATGGCGTTTGGATCGCGAGTTCCTTTAAGGGCCTGGACCCACTGCTCTCTGCTTTGTCCTCCCTTCTTTCGCTGGGGCTTGCCCTTGCCGAGGCGATCCTTAAGAATAAGATATTCAGCCTGCTGCAACCGGGCGGCCGCCTTCCATTGCTCCCAGTTGACTGGGTGCTGGAAGCGGACGGCGTTGACTACTAACTGATTCGGGAGTCCGTCCTGGAATAACTCCAGCGTTGTAGCCTCGTCAGGGTTGTACCCCCGCTTTCGTGACGAGATTCTGGAAGGTTGCGACGTACGTGTCGATATCCCCTCCCTTCATTGTGAGGGTCTGAAGCGCCTTGCGCGCGTTGGTCTGTTCTGATGTGTCGGTATACGCTTGTACGAACCGGTCTCTAACGGTGGTCCACAGGACTTCATTTTGTCGGAGAACACCGGCCGCAATCTGATCTTCTAACCACTGGGCTTGTTCGTCGACCCAATCATTTACTAAGGGGCCTCGGATGTACGATAGGAATGTCATGGCTCGGGATGCTGGGATTGCGAGTTGGTCGACGGTGGGATTCATCTCTTTGTAGAGTCGGAAGGCTCGCAGGAAGGCCTTGCTCTCGTCCCTAACTCCGGTGAATTCGGGAGGAGGGTTTCCCCCCAGTCGTCCGTTCCCTCCGGGGGCTGGCGCTGCGGGTGCTGCTCCTCCTGGGGCGGCACCGCCACCACCGCCACCGCCACCACCACCGCCACCGCCACCGCCACCGCCAGAAGGTGGTACCGGCGCACCGCCACTAGGCGGATTCGGTGCTCCTCCCCCTGAGCCTGATGCTCCGGAGGATCCTCCTCCTCCGCTAGTGAGGGTTGTGCTAGCTGAGGCCGCAGGGTCTGGGACATGACGTGGGTTTGGAAATGGGTCGTTGGGTCGATAGTGGGTAGGTTTGTCGTGGGTACGGAAACACTCGGTGATGAGGCGTCGTCGTCGATGACGATACCAGAGGTAGATTTAGTTGTGAGAGGTCCGACTCCGAGGGCTTGAGGGACTATGCTAATGGTGTACCACTGGCCCTTCTTTGCGGAGTAATCAATGTATGCCCACTGTCGTAGATCTTCGAGATAGTGGACCTGTCGATATTTCTGCGTGTTAGGGTGGAAGAGAAAGTATCCTTCCACTCCTTCGTGTTCCTTCCAAACGACGGCTCCTTTTACTTTATCGGAAAGCTCGTCGTCACTGTATCTGTCGATGTATTCTGCCTGAAACTGGGATCTGGCGCGACTGTGAAGGTTCGCCACTGTGAGAGACTTGACTTAATGTAACGCCACCACAGGGGCGTTAGGTACGACATGTACCGCGTTCAAGTCTGCGGGATCGGAAGAGCGCGAGTCGGTTAAGACTCAGTTTGATGATGAACAAGCGTCACTCGGTTTCCCTGGAACCGAGCTGCGATAGTGGAATAATGAGGCTCAAGCGCAAACTGGCGAGCTAAGGCGGAGACTCAAGCGCAAGGGCGAGTCGAGGCGATCGTGAGGCGAAGACAATGTGGTATTACACAAGAAGTCAAGTCTACCGTACAAGCTAGGTAGGGCGTGACTTATATACTGTTACAGGGTGTTTGCGCGGTGCAAACACATGGCGCGATTCTGATGTTAGTCGTACAGGAATCGGAACAAAGGGAATGGCCATATGTAGTACAAAGGAATCTCGCGGGGCGACGCGTGGCCGAGAAATGGTCAGCGGACGAAACGAAGCATAAAACTGGCCATCCTATCGCCGAGGCGCAAGGTGCAGAATGGAAGCCAAGCAGCGCGGGTCATGGGAACGTATCGTAAAAGTACAGGAGTCGAAAGACGCAAAGTTAGGACGGTTCGTAACACCCACCCCTCTGCGCGGGCCACGCCAGCCCAACCCCATGCGCCCTGCCCTGCCCACGTACGCAAGAGGACGGATGGCGCGTCCAGCCCCGCCCCGTCCACACACGCAAGGGGAGGGACGGCACGCACAGCCCAGCCCTCCTCAGCGTGGGCGACACCAGCCCAACCCCATGCGCCCCACCCGCATTCATGAGAGGAGGGACAGTGTGCCCCCCCCCCTCCACGCGGGCCACGCCAGTCCAGCCCCCTGCCACCCGCACACACAAGGGGGAGGGTTGGCACGTCAACACCCTCTGCACGGGCTACACCAGCCCAGCGTTTACGCACCCCACCACGCCCACGCACACCCAGGGATGCAAGAGGGTCGGTGCACCCAGCCCCCTCCACGCGGGGTGTGCTACACGCCGCACCTGAGAAGAGGTGCATGCAATGGGGAGGGCTGCACGCACACACGCGAAGGGGGTACACAGAATGAGGGACGATGTAACCCGAGCACAAGCGGAGGAGTTGCGCGAAGGGTATGCGGGCGAGGTGGGGCGGAGTGCAACCCTGGGTGGGGGAGCTGCACACAAACGGAAGGATAGGCACATCGGAGTGCGGGTACGAAAGGGAGAGAGTGATGGTGCAAGGGTGTTGTGAACGAGGCGAAGCAAAGCTGGGGCGAGGCTGCCGCGTGCGAACAGCAGGCATCCCGCACGCACCAGTAGATTGACTTAGAAAAATCCATGTAAAGTAGTTAGCTAATAACAATTAAATTAAATTCTTGTTTTAAACATAAGTTAACTTAACAACAAAAACAAAACATGTTTATGTATGCTGACTAAAGGAAAGTTCGCCCAATCTGAGTTTGAACTGCTAATTGGAGTGACGGTCTTGTTTTGGAATCCAACAACAGTGACTTTCTTGGCACCTTCCTTTTATGGGACGTAACACTTTGCGGAATAGTCGTAACTATGAACGGCTTGCTCTTGTCTCTGGCTCCTCCAAATTTAGGAGGTGGATTTCCTCCGAGTTGCCCACCTCCACCTGGTACTTGAGGGGCTCCCAGCGTGGGGCCTACTGGTGGGGCGCCACCACCACCACCACTGCCACTGGAGGCAGCACCGCTAGGCAGGTTTGGGGCTCCCCCTCCTCCAGAGCTCAAAGCCCCTCAGGGTCCTCCTGCACCACTGGTAAGGGTAGTGCTGACTGTTGCCATTGTTTGTTGGGCCATTGCATAAGAAGGGAACACTGTTATGGGTAGGTTGGTGGTGGGAACTGAGATGCTCAGTGAGGTGTCATCTGATTTGTTGATGTTGATGCCTGAAGGGTTTTGGCTTTTTATGGGTCCTATGTTGAGTGTAAGGGGGACTGGTGCAATCGTATACCACTGCCCTTCAGAGGGGGAGTAGTCAATAAACACCCACAGGCATAGGTCTTCAATGTAATGGATTTGTTGATAGGATTTCATAGAGGGGTCAAAGATGAAGTATCCTTTGACAGCCTTGTGTTCTGCCCAGACCACTGCTCCCTTGACTTTGTCAGAGAGTTTGTCGGTACTGAGCCGTTTGATGTATTCAGGCTGAAACTTAATTCGGCTACAACTAGATGTTGCCATGGTGAGAGACTTGACTTAATGTAACACCACCACAGGGTGTTAAGTGCAATGTGCACTTTGTAAGTCAATTCGGGATTGGGAAGGCGTGAGTTGGTTAGGACTCAGTTCAGTGATGAACAAGTAACACTTGGTCTCCCAGGGACACAAGGGTTAATAGTGAGGAGGCAAGGCTCAAGCACAAAGGTGAGCAAAAGTCAGGACTCAATCGCAAAGGTGAGTCAAACAAGGGTCGTGAGACAAAGGCAGTGTGGTATTACACAAGAAGTCAAGTCTACTGTACAAGCTAGGTAGGGCGTGACTTATGTACTATTACAGGATGTTTGTGTGATGCAAACATATGGCGCGATACTGGGGCAGCGATCCTAAAGAGTGAACAAAGGGAAGGACAGATATAGTACAGGTGAATCCTGCAGAACGATGTGTGTCTCAGAAATGGTCAGTGGATGAAAAGAAGCATAAAGCTGGCCATCATATCGCCGAGGTGCAAGGTGTGAGGCAGAAATTGGAAGGTGCAGATGATCAGATCATACCATAAAAATACAATGAAGTTTTGAAGAGAGGCATAGGGAAGCATAGAGAGACATATGCAAGAAAGATTGTAACAAGAGGAACTCACTTAAAAGGGGGAGGACCCTATAGAGCAAAGAACTAGTAGTGGTATTGAAAGAAGACCAAGATGCCATTCTTGGTCTTTGAATTGTACTACTTATACAGTTATGTGCAGGCTTTAAAGTGCCGCTCCAAGAAACACTAGCCAATAGTGTAAGTAGAGCAAACCCTAGTACAGCTATCCTAGTATGAGTCACTACAAGTCATGATCCAATTTGCTATTGTACACAATCACATGTGCCAGAGCTTACCTGCCAGTGGCTGACGGATCCTACAAGTTCATGACAATATACTGCTGATGTGGTGTCATACCCTTGACATCAGTGTCCACTTCTGGGCCAAACATTATAGGAAGGCTGTATGTAGAACAAAGGAATCCTGCAGGACAATACATGTCTCAGAAGGCATTGGATCAACAAATGGGGGAGCATAAGTTTGAAGCAGAAAGGTCCATAGAAGGGTGTGAGATAAGAGCTGAGGCAATACAATCACAGGAAACTAGGTGCAAGGGGGAAAAGGAACATACACAGTAAAAGTACAGGTAAAATCATAACATTTGGCCACCTTAGGCCACAGCCATGTTTGGCACATCACTAGCCAATACAATGTCCCTGACTAATACTACTGTAGTCAGCACCAGATGAGTCCATTCAAATTTCATACATGACACACAGCTAGTGGATTTGTACAGTTTACAGATTTTCAAACCAGTCATCACCTTCAAGGTCTGAGTTTGCAAAGCTATTTTCAATCTATCACCCAGTCAGCCATTATCAAGGCCATTACCCTATATTACAAAGATTAGACAAACTCACCCAATATGACAAAATTGCAGCAATCAAATCTGGCCATGGCTCACGGATCACTAACTGGCCATCAAGACCCCTTGGGGTTTCTAACTGAATTATAGTAGACTGCTGATATGAGGCTCCTTCATAATCATCATTGAGCTTGACAAGAAGAAAGATCCAGTCATGCCCATTGGTTAGTGCACCACGAAGGACCTTCTTCCTGAGATAAGCATTAGAAATGTGGATTAAGTAGCAAAAGAGGATCTGCTTACTGGAGAAGCTTTCCACATGCATACAACCCACATACTGCCTGAGAAACATGGGCTGAGGGATTAAAAAGCTTGGCCTCTATGACAAAGAAGCTAGATGATGCAAATAACTTGGGGTCATGGAGGAATGGGGGTTTCAGCAAGGCAGCTAGAGGAAACAATTAGCTAGGTAGTTGAGATAGTTAAGGCAGATTTACTAGCAACACGTTGATTTGCTACTATAGCAAAATAGTCTACAAGTCCAGAGAGGCTTGGGAAAGTCAATGGCCTAGTAGTCATGGTTGGAACAATCTGTTCCATATTGAGAATCACATGCTGATCTGGTGGTAGCATTGCAGATGCACGGAAGAAGAATGCATCAATCCATGCATGAGAGCTTGCTTCAGTCTGATGGGATATATGTGAGAAGCACAAACTTGAAGGCTAACAAATCACTGCCAAACCTTCCGAGGAATAACATTTCCCAACAAATGTAAGTGACGATGTAGATTGGCAGAAGACCAGAGTTCATTCTGCCCAAGGGAAGCAGTGGCTGCAATGCGTTCCTCAGAATTGGGTTTCAGGACAATAAAGCCAGCAAATGTGATTTCCAATGTGATTGTCAACTTGGTCCAGATATCTTGCCAGATATCCTGTCATACCAGAGTAAGTAAGAGGCTATAGGGGGTGAGCTAGTAGTATAAGTACCTGAGACCCATCTATATGAAGTTCCAGCTTTGATCCCAGCAGAGAGAGTGTTGTGTCAATCTGCTGCTCAAGGCCATCTAAGCTTGCCACATCTGAATTTGAGTCCTCATTGGCAGGCTCAGCAAGAGGCCTAGACTCCAGGCCCTCATATTCAATGGCTCTCTTCAGCCTGAGAAGAGAGTTGAAGGCAAGTTGCAATTCCATCCCACTGGGTCCATAGAATTCAGAAAGCATTGTGATGGAGGTGGGGACTGATGCACTATTTTTGCAAACTGAACAATCAGAGGTCTGGCAGCGGACGAGTCGGCAAACCCCTCTCCCCACTCTCGCCCCTGAAAACCTCACTCGGGCCGACGTGCCACACGTGCTGACTTAGCGATTATCAGTTACTCGACAACTTCCTCAAACTGCTCGATCACCTCGTCGATCCACACCTCAATCTCCTCCTTATCCTCCTCTTCCTCTACCTGTTCCTTTCGCGTAGCCGCCGCACCACCATGCGGCTCGCGCTCGGGCCGTACCTCCACAATGTCCTCCGCGACGCGCACGCGCCACGCATTCCACTCGTCCACGGCCCTCTTCCGTTGCGCGACGAGTTCTGCGCTGACCGACGTCTCCTCCGCCGCGTCCGCCTCGTCAAACGCGCGCGCATATTCTTTCAAGTTCCGCCGTATCGTTCGCTTCTGCTCCTTCGTCAGCAGCGACGGCGCGCGCGACCGCCACAAGATCTGCTTGAACCTATCCAGCAGGCGCTTCTCGATCTCCTGCCCGCGGAAGTCCCATATCGCGTACCCATTCTCGATCTAATTCGATTCAGTCGGCGTCCTGGATGTGGCCGACGCTATACGTACCGTGTGAGTCCAGGCGCTCGCGGCGGTGGCGAGGTACCGCCCGCTCGGGTCACACTCGACGTCCGTCACACCATAATGGTCCGCCACGCCGAGCTGCTGGATGCCCGAGTTCCAATCCTCCTTCGGCGGGTCCTTCTTGACCACGTCGTCCGAATTGAAGTCGAGGTCCCAGAACTCAAGCTCCGATTTCGACGTCGAACCGACGGTCGCGAGTACGACGTGCCGTCCGCGCGGGGACCACCGGATGGTGTTCGTCGTGCGGCCCGCCAATGTGCCTGCGACGAGCTCGGCGTCAATGCTCAAAAAAAATCTGGGAACGTGACTCACGTAAGAGCTTAAAGTCAGTCTTGCTGCGATCCAGCTGGTAGAAGCTGACGTCCGTCTTGATAGTAACGCCCGGCCCCGGGTTGCCCAAGTTGGGATCACTGCTCGAGACGATGACAAAGCGCTCGCCTTTGGGCTCCCGGGAAAAGTCCGTGACTGTATCTGCGTGCTGCGTCGCACTTTAGAGGAAAATACAAGCAACTCGCGACGAACCCTTGAGTTCGACGACTTCGACCGGAAAGTCCTTCTCGCGCACACGGAAAATCTCAAGGTTGCAGAAAATCGACTTTTTTCGTTTTGGTATGCCGGTCGACACGTACGCAAAGAAAATCGCCTTGATTTTGCCAATACAGCTTACACTGGAAGGAGTAGGGGGGTAAGCACCATCGCCGTCTATAAATGGGCTTGCCCAGTCCTACCTCTGAGACATTGAACAAATTTTCGGAGAACCGTTCGACCGGGAAAGTCGAGCAGTGTGACGCGCGCAGGTTGGTTGGCGACTTCGGGTGTCCAATATGCCAGCATATTTTCTGTCGGCTTCTTCGACGCCTTGGCGGCGTCTTCTTGTTCTTTTTCTCCATGCGGGCACCACTCAAAATCGACGACACCCTCGATCTTGAGACTCTTCTTCCCTTGCAAGCCCATGCTCGGCAGCTCGTACACGCTAATTAGTTGACCTGGCGTCAGCCTCGCGGTGTACTTGTCGTCTGGGCTCCACTTCAGGGCAGGCCATGCCATCTGCTGCTTCGCACCCTCGCCCTCAGGGAGGATAGAAGGAAACGTGCGCAGAAGATGGCCTGTCTTGATGTCCCATATTGCGATGTTGTTGCCCTCATCTTCGGCAGAGAAAGAGCGTGGGCCCTAAGGAATGTTCTCCGCCACTACGATCGGCTCGTGCGACCAAGTGACGAGATACTGCTCGCAGGGCGAAAAGTTAATTAGTCGGACGAACGGGTGGAAGAAGCGGGCCTGAAGTTGGAAAGAAGGGCCGCCGTATAATCGGATTCCCTGCCGGTAAAGAGCCGCGATATATGTACCGAGCGGTGACCACGAAACGTATGATTCAGTTCGTAGATTTTGCTATGGGCGGCATGGTGAGTAAAAAAAGATGTTTTTGAATGGGGTGGTGAGACGTACATTGTCTTCAAAGGCGACCTCACATTGTGAAGGACGACCGTGCCAACGAATTGAGACTTCATCTCCGCGATATGTCACACACTGATCGCGTCCCTGAGGATCAGCCAGCCAAGCTCGCAGATGCTCCTATGGCATGTATCAGAGGAATTTTCAGAGTTGAAGGGAAAGGTTAGCGACGCACCTTAGTGAGGTACTCTTCGCGCTGTAGTTCCACATATGTCTCATCGAGATCGGCAAATTTTTCGATATCGGTGAAACGATTAACAAGGAATGTGTGTTTTGCGTCGAATGGATGTCCATTCAGCTCATTGAGAGCATACGTGGCCGCATCGGCGTTTCGGAATTCGATAAATGCGTATCTATGTGGGTTCAAGCGATAGCATATATCCGACTGGGAGGGCTCTTACCCGTTGCTCTTTCCCGTCTTTTCGTTCCATGGTACGGAAATATCATCAGGCTTTATTGCAGCACCCTTCGTGTGAACTCCTTTGCTATTTTTGCTAAAAGTTTCTCGAGTTCTGACTCGTCGATGACAGGAACACCGTCGACGACTAAGATATGATCGAAGCCTTCTTTTAGACGGACCTTATATCTGTCGTGAAGTTTTGTCAGCTGATGACACTATCGCCGGGTCCAACGCACTTTTCTTCGATGTCCGAGAAATCCATGTCGAGTTCGTGTGGGGGTTGCCATTGGAGGGAAACGACGCAATAGACCGGTGAATGAGTCGGTTTATATTACGTAACCTAATTCTGCAGTAGCCAAGCAGTCAACCGTTTTCGCTATCAACGATGGTACGTTGTTGTCGCGTCCTTTCTTTGCTTCTACTCCATGTTGTACTCATAGATCATGTCTAAATCCGACTCCGTCGCCATCGACACCGCCCTCCCCCCTACGTCTGTGGTACGTTCTTTCCTTCGTCTTCTTCAGTTGTAGCTGCTGGTGACGGCAGTCCACAGGCGCAGTCGGTCATTTTCAGCGATGTCGAGAGTCAGGGTAAGCCGCCCAAGATCACCTCCAGTGACGGCGTCGTTTTCGAGCAGCCCACAGAGGGGGCTCCCTTCTCAGGCGACTTCAACATTAAAGTCCGTGCTCGTACGGTCCCCAGTCATGGTCGTCTTCAGACTCGAACTCGCCGCCGGTACCACGTTCGGTTAGCTCCTCAAGGCCCTCGTCGATCGCCACTTTGGGCCCTTCCACTTCCCCCAGCTCGGATTTGCGTATCTCTGTGTTGTAATTTCATGTGCGTCCTCTTTTTGCCATCTCCTCAGCTACCCATCCCCTGATTTCCTTCGTCCTTTTGCGCTCTTTGTCGTTTATTCAGATCGCAGACACGGCCTCTAGGTGTCCGGTGACGCTGTTATGGTCTCGGAAGGCCCCGAGGTAGAAAACCGGCCCAGGTAGAGTGCGACATCGAGACCGAGGACCGCCACATCTTCAGCTTGCAGGACTGGCGCTACACCCGCCCCCCACGTCCCCGCCAACGTCTCCAATGCCGATGCCGAGACCGAGCGCGCCTTTTCTCGCGCCCCCGATGATATCGATCGTTTGGCCTGGGGCTTCGTCCATATTAAGGACGTGAAGCTCAGCAACAACCAGCAAGTTGAACCAAGGGATCATCCCCACCGCCTGATTCCGGGCTGCGGTGCGTCGTCGCCAAAGTCTTTGTCGTTTATCATGTCTAACGTGTTTCGTTTTTTCCTCACATCGGCATACTGTCAACAGACCCAAGGGTAGTTCGTACATTCAGTACAGGACAATGGGTACCAGCATGGCAGCCTAGGACTGGTCCAAGGACTGGTCTGTCCCGGAATACAAATGTGTCAATCGTTTACAAATAAACATAGCCTCGTAAAACACTTGTAAGTTACTTGTGGGTACTTACAAGTACCAGGAGAGGTGATACGTGATGCTCACCATTGGCAACGTCTGCATTACATCTGTCTTTGATCTGTCCCATCATTTACGACTGAGTGAGCCAGATTCCCGGAACTTCAAACTCAGCCATTTGGGTTTTTAGGCGAAACCGGAAGGGCCGGGTTACTGGATTTTCCTTGGGATTATTCCGTTTTGTGATTGTGATTCCCGGAAGCTCACTCAGGTGCCTGCTTTCCACACACACACCTCTGCTCCTACTTGCGCGCTCAACCAATTCTACCACCTATACGCACGAAACCCATGAGTCGACGTTATCGTCGTCTTCGTCTTCGCCACCGATCACATTTGTTAAAGTTGGTAACCCGCGGGGCCCCTCCTTCCCCTTGTTTTAACCGTAACTGACGCTACCCTCTGACTCGTCAGTAACTACCACCATGTCCTCCAAAGTCGATGTCTTTATTAACGATGAAAAGAAGCCGGCAAACATTCCGAGCTACGAGACGATCATCACGCAGTGTTTCCACCTAGGTCCCCACCGGGCTACCGTCACCAACATCAGCGGTGTCAGAATCACTCTCGACAAGAGGTCTGATGACGAGGTCAGCAACATCTGAGTCAAGTTCGGACGCAACATAGCCATTGGTGAGGCCAAGACGCAAGCGCTTTGTCGCGCAATACCTCGAAGCCAACGACAACCCTGCTGTGCGTGCCCCTCGTGTTTACATCGCGTTCACGTGGGGCGACTTCGGTTTCATCGTCTCCGAGTACATTGACGGGCCAATATGCGGCGAGTCCGATATTGCCCTCGTCGCCGCTGCCGTACAATCCCTTATCGCCATCCCGAGCCCCAGCTCAACACCTGGACCTGTCGGTGGAGGGCTGATCGAGCACCCCTATTTTCATCAACCAGACAGTCGTCCATCTGGTACGAGTCCGTCCAGGAGCTAGAGGATCACATCAACGGTGTAAGTGTTCCCCTTTGTCTCGCTTTGTCCCTTGGCTACGGCCCAGATAATGACTCTTAATACAGATTTTATATGTCACAGGAAAAAACAGGAGGAGCGGACGTGTTAGCTTCGGGCCCAAGCTCTGCCTCTGCCCATCTGATCTGAATCGCGCAAACTTCAAGAAGGTCGAGGGGAATAGGATTGTGGCCCTCGACTTCGGCGGCTACAGCTTCCTACCGCCCTCCTTTTTTGCCTTCGTGCTATACCAGGGAGACCCTTCAAATTTCACCCACCGCATCGCTAGGAGGGTCGTCTATCCACCATCGAAGACAGAGGTTGCGGCAATGGTGAGCGCCTCCTGCGCGTTGGTCCCAAGGTCGAGTGGCGATATTGGTGAGCAAATCTCCTTGCTCTCTTTTCTTTTTATTGCCCCCCTCCCCCTTACAAGAATACCGAGTTCAATGTGCTGCACAGGTCTTTCGGAGGAGCTCGAGTCTAGACTTCGGTAACACGGCGCACAAGCCGTCACCCCTTCAACACGACCGCGTTCTCCCTTCTCGCCACCCCACGCAGACCCATGTACCTCTCACTTATATCGGTCATATCATCTCCTTTTTCTCGAGACCTGGACGCACGAGACGCACAGTTCCCATCAGCGGTGTGAATATTATAAGTCCTGCCCTCATCTCGTCTTTGGCACCTCTGCAATCTAAGTCCTCGTCGCAACTAAGGTAATCTCATTCTCGTCAATCTCGTCATCTTTGGGGCCACGAACAAGCCTCAGCTCATCAATAGCCCAATATCTGCAATCATCTGAATCATGGATCGTATTCCTCTCCAGAACCCCGAGTATGCTTCCCCGTATTTTCGTGGATAGGAGACATGTCGTCAATCAAGTAGAGTGCTGGGGTGAGTGGGCCACAAACATCAGTACAGTAACGGGTGCGCTTCCTTGGGGCCGGTCACTGACAACTGCCACTGGCAGAGGGCTGTACAAACCAACCAACCACTGCAGCGCACGTAATCCCCTTCATTTTAGACGGTTCCTTCGGGCTCGGATACAGCAATGATGTCTCACATTCAATCATATTGATACTCCATTCGCCGACAGGATCGAGGGCTGTGACTCTCCCGGTGCCGTCTTCCTTCTACCTTGAGAGCGTTAGAGACTATAAAAATCTGAAGTTCGTCAAATATCTTAGCCCGGTAGTACATTTCGCGCACGCCTTCTCTGGAATTCTTGGTGAGGCGACTGGACCGGTGGGCGATCAGTAATCACTTCGTTCTTTGTCTTTTTTTACTGTAATGGAGTATGGGAAATTGCCCACTCAGTCATACTTGTGAGACTCACCCTAAGGTTAGTCTGCTTCTGTTTCTCCGAGTTAGGCCTAAAAGTGTGTTCCCAAATGTCCCGTACGATCCAATGACCGCAACCCGTATGTCCAATGCCCTCTTTTCTCCCCTTCTGTCCGGCGAGGCACACCACAGGACAATCCTCTGCATCCCTGACCCGTCGTCGACAATCAGCATCCCGAGGAAGCCGTACTCCTGCAGTACATTGCCCGCCTCGTCAGCACGCCCACCTCCTCGCGGGACCGCCGAACGGCAGATACGATCTCGTTGAACATCGCTATGGCCTCCCCTCAGCCAGGCCAGAACTCACCGAGAAGCACGCGCAGGGCGTCTGCGTCTACGTGCGCTGGGACCGACAGCGACAGCGTGCGCAGCGCCAACACGCGCGTGAGGATGCGCGCCTTTCGTAGGCGCAATCCTCCCGGGCCGGAAGCGACGTCGAGCGTCACCAAGCGGCGGCTCACAAGTCGCTTTGCACACGAGCATACAGTGACGGCCCAGTCATTCATGTCGGAATCGCTGAGGTGTGAAGTGCAGAGATCGAGGAACGGGAGCGCCGGTCACTGGCGGCTGGGGCGCAGGGAGTGGGCAATCTTGCGCCGCGGAATTCACAGGCGGAGCGCGTGGGTGCGAACGAAAAGGCGAGGACTGAGAGGTTGTCGAGGTGGAAGGGGTTGAAGGGTTGTGCGGGTCACCCAGTCGGGTCGGCCATCAGGCCCCTACGACCGAGTCCGAGATAGCAGGGAGCTCAGCGGAGAGCCAACTAGCGATTTTCTAGCACAGAATCGTAGCATTTAGTGTTCACTTAAAGGCTCATTACAGATCTACAAAACCTGAAGTCACTAGGGTTGAAACTGGAGAGAAAGTTCGGCACGGGGTTGTGAAAGACTCGGAGGTGCCTCACAGGCCTGAGTCATTTTGTGCAAAACCCCTGCCGATGCATAGACTTAATCATTCAAGCTAGGGTACCATTGACATAAAGACAACGTTGATGGCAGCATTCGCTCGCACCTGCGGTCCAACAAAGAGAACTTCTCGATGAAGTCTGCATCAACAAAGGTCGTTTGTAGATGGTCACCCAACGTCCGAACATTGTCCGAGCTCTTCGAGTGAACGTGGAAGAACAGATAACGACGCCAATTCGGGATACGGGCCATACGGCCATAGGACTGAATTCGGAGAAGAGAGTTTGTCGTTTGTCCGTTCTAAGATTCAGATTCTTTTTTGCTCTGTGATCGCGTTCACATGCCCGGACTCCCACATCGACCCGCCAAACGACTTTTCCGAGGTAAGTAACCAAATCCTACAGTCACAGGAGATCGAAATTACGCCGCTTTTTCGGGCAAGCTACAACAGATCCTATGGGTTGGTCTCATAGAGGGTTGTCGCCCTACATTTTTCCGAAACTTCGCATGTGCGCCACCAGTCGCCCTAACGCCGATATCCACATCAGCAAAAACAATGAAAAATATTGGGTGATTATAATCACTTATAATCACTGAAAGTGGTGTGAGTAGAATCCGGATTATAAATCACTGAAAGTGATTATGACAGCTCCCCAAATTGGTAATCTGTGGTGATCGGTTACAATTATTTTTACGAATGGTAATTGCTTTTGCAGATTTTATTTCCATGACACTCTTGATATTGGTTATAATTGATTTTAATTCAGACGATAGTTGGAAAAATTATGATGGCATCTATACTTACTAATTATCACATTCATCTTCTCACATTTCATAATCCTGTATTACTAAGTTCTGAGTGTGATAAACCAGACGAGGAAGGATTTGAACATGCGGTTGACAGGTGCTGACATAATGAGTTGTTGCAATGAATATGATATTACCACTACACCACATGATCATCAATACATATCTAACAGTGTTATACTTAAATAGCAGGGGAATGCGATTGTGAACAGACGAGGGCAAGAGCAGGAACGGGGAAGATGAAACGAAACGAGAGAACTTGAAGATGCCGTCTGTGGTGGCGAGACAAAGCGATGATGTCCTTCAAGTGCCCGCTGTAGGGGCTGACTTCCGGGACAAATGCATGTGCGCAGCGAGAGGAAAAAGGAGGAAAACCGAATGATGTTATTAATGAGCTAAGAACATCAGTTTAAATACATGCGAGTCATATACGAAACATTCTGAGACTAAGTCGAAAGTACCGTGACAGTAAGAGAGATGCCAGTGGGATCAGAACAAAATGGAACGGAACGTGGAGACGATCGAGACGCGAGACAAAGGTATGGGTGACCATGAGCAGAGAACCCTCCAAGATCTAAGTAGGAAGAAGGCAGAGAGGAGTGGGAATCACGAACAAAGGGAAACAAAACGCAATGATGCACAACAATTGGGCCTCCCTCAATGGGTGCAATAGACAGCGCAGCCAGAGACAGCATCTTGAGGGTGGCTAGAGACAGCCGAAGGATGAAAGGCCCACGAAGATTGACAGAAGTACAGGCGACGTGATGAAAGAGAATGGTGAGATGGATGATGCGACGAAGCCAGGGTGTCGATGGACAAAGGATGGTACGAGGCGCAAGGAGGCGCGGCCTGCCTACGAGGGGCTTGTGAGCCGCTTGCGAAGGGATTTGCATTGACGGCGGTCCATGGCGAAGAGAGGCGAGGGTGGGCAAAAGAGATAACAAGCGAGGAGAGAGGGAAGCAAGCGATCGACGGCGAGGTGGTGACGGCATAGAAACGCGAGACAATATGACCGATATGGCACGCAATGCCCCCAGAGCGCGTGGGGCGGAGCGCTGTGCTCTGCTTTTGAGGGTACTGGAACAGAGAAAAGATGCCCACGCCAACAACCGATCTCTGACCCAGCTGTCTCGTCAACACGTTTGTCCTCATCATAACGTGTATGAAGTATCCGGGCCAGCACGAAATAGCAAAGGGGAAACACAACCATTGTATTTGCGAGTCGAGAGTGGGCTTATATACACGCGAACCCATATACGACGTAGCAAGACTAAGTCAAAAGTGGGAGAGACAGCGAGGAATAGAGGGGTAAAGTAAGAGCCTGAGGTATTGAAGGAGGGGGAAAGGCATATGGAGGGTGAACAGTGATATGCGGAGAGGATCGAGGTAGACAAGACGGTAAGGTGCGTATGGCCGAGATGAAGATACAGGACATGAAAGAGACGAGAAACCGGGACCAAGGTGGTGAACGACAGCGCACACACTACTACTACACAAAGATCAGTAATTATAAAACAAAAAACGGGGTCGCACCCTTGCCAGAGACAAAGGGTAACGTGACCGAAGTGATCGACAGTTGCGAAGCGTCTTGTTGGGACTCAGGCTGGTACTGATGGTGATGCACTGAATGGGGCAGCGGTGGACAAAGGAGGCACAATGCATGGGGACGCACGGCCTATCTTCTCGTGCCTATGGCCTGGGGCCATTTGCGAGGCGGTTGGCATCGGTGTCCATGGCGGCGTGAGGCGAGGGTGAGCAGTGATGAAGGAAATAACAAGCGAGAGGTGTGTGTGTGGAGGTGAGAGAGACAAACGATGGCGACACGACCGTGACGGACCAAGACCAAAAAGACCAAAAGTGGACGATTTCGGGCCCAGAGCCTTGGTTGTTTTGCCGGTGCGCTGTACGGAGCCAAGTCCGTGTGAGTTCGTAGGCGGAGGGGATCCTGCAGGGGATACAGAGGGACAGAGGAGCCGAGTCCAGAGCGTTCACAACAGCGAGAGCCGATGCGAATGCGAATGGACGAGAACGGGAGCGAGGGCAAGTGAGAGCGAGATCTCAATTGAAACGAGAGGAAATGCTGTCCGAGGCGGCGAGACAAGGCGAAGACGAATGACCTGAGTAGGAGTGCCCAAGCGGCGGGCCTGACTCGAACCGAGATCACGCTGAGATGAGACGATAAGGAGAAAACACGAAAAACTCGACTGATATTTCCAAGCCAAGGATGAGAGGTTTTATACATGCAAAACTGTAGCTACTACCTTGGTCTAGTAGGTAGGGATGAGGGTGGCATAGGAAGGCAAAACAAGATGGAACGCGGAGTCAATCAAGACGAGAAGGGTAAGGTACGAGTGGCGAGACAAAGGTGCATGGACGCGGAAATGAGAATCCGAAACATATTATCTAGGTGAAAGGTAGCAATAATAACAGTCAAAGGGGGTCGAGACACAATGACACACGACAATAGAGTCCTTTGGTGAGCGCAACGGTCTGTGCGGCCTCCAATGGCGTCTTGAGGGTGGCTTCAGGGGTAGAGCGTGGATGGCTGTCGATCTTGACATCTTGAAAGGAAAGGGGAGATGGGCGATGCGACGGGCCTGGGATGTTGAGGGACAAAGGTGACACGAGGCGCGGGGACGCGCGGCCTGTCTACGAATGGCTTGCGAGCCTCTTGAAGGGCGAGCATGGACGACGGTAGTTGAACGACGGAGGTAACGAGCGGGAGGAGAGAGAGAGAGAGAATCGATAGCAGGGAATTGATAGCATAGCACAACGCTGTGAGAACGCGAATCCGAAATGGCAGTAGGCCATGCGACGCCAGACCAAGACCGAAAAGACTGAAAATAGATGATTTCAGGGCCAGCGCCCGAGCTATCCTTACAGCGCGTGCATATAACCCATCCTCGAGCCATCCAGAAGTTGTGTGCGACCATCATGATATCTTGGCCATGACCATGCCACAAGAGCCATCCAAAAATTGTATGTACTTACAATTCAACCATGAGACTTTCACAGAAACTATAAGCGCTTACAAGTGGGCTGTGGATCGTGGTTGATTACAAGCAATTGTTATTTTGTTGTAATAATAATATGAGCCTAAATGCGGTTATAACCTACATAAACTCTTTCGATTTTAGTAAGCACCTAAAATTTTATTTTTAATTTGCTGATGCAAGAGGCTCTTGGGTCATTGGCACCCCATTTTGTTCCTCTTCACGACGAACCCAGTCAAAAGCAGGATATTGTCGACACCGTCAGTTCTGCTGTCTAGTCCGATAGAAAGATGTAAAATGGAGTGTGGAAAATAGGGAATCAGTTATTGGCACGCTCTCGCAGAGGGCTAACGGGATGTAAGTAATCATTACCGCCGTATCTCTCAACGACATCTTCACTTACCAACAGGGATGGTAATTGAACAACTCCCTGGAAATGCGGCGTGCTCTCGAGGTATTGCCGATACTTTGAACGCAACATATTCGCACGCACATCTCTCTAGGCACCGAGAAGACGAAACGAGAATATGCCTATCACCTTCATTAGTGCCCCGCAGTACCAATTCGCCTGCTTCACATGGAAAGAGCCTGCCGACGTACTTACCGTCCGTCACGGCACCGAGAATTCAGAGTAGGACCGCGCTGGCTGATGCCCCGAGGATGCACAGTAAGCTGCTTGTTCCGGTCTGATCACCGTCGTTAATGTCGACAATTCGCCGTTTGCCCAGTTTTTTGTCCCACTTCTACGAGAAAGAATTCCTGACAACCTCTCACCTTGCCGATGCAGCAGGGAATCCCATCCTCCCTTATTCCTCCCACACCGCTCCTGCCCAGGCTTTGCTTGGCATCCTACTCAATCTTGGTGACCAAGTCGACCAAATCGCTGTAAAAAAAGACCATTCGCAATTTACGCGGCTCGGCACTGGCAAATTCCCAAGGCGTGTCGTCGAGTATTCAGGATCCAGGATCTCATGGAACGCCCTTTTGACCCAGACAGGCCCTACTTCGCGACATGGGATATACTGCAGCTCCATATGCCAAACAAATTCATCTTACCAACATCAATCTATCGTGGGAAGAAACAACGAGTTCAACAGTATTATCTGTGATCCTCTCAGTCGACGTGAAGAAGCCAACCCTTCTCCTTAAATCGAGTTTTCACCCAGCCATCGTCGAGTAGGACAATGTACTCATATCGCTCTAGCACTGACACCAAGAAGGCACGGCCGTCCTGCGATTGCCCCACCTCAAGCTCAGCGGAGAAGAAAAACGTCGTCGACGCTCCGTACGTGCCAACTCGTTCTGCTCGATTGCCGTCGCAAGAAAGTATGACGAAGGCACCTGAGCCGGCGCTCAGTAACTTTCGCTCCGATTCACGGCTTCTCACCCGCTGTGCCGGAGATGTCCTCTGTCGGGAGCGGAAAGGCGAAGGTGCAGGAGGAGGTGCACGAGCGCAAGGGAGAGGGAAAGCAGTTCCGTTCGTGCTCAACACGATCGCTACGTGCCGTCCGACTGTCTCCATGCCCCTTCTCTCTTTATTTCTCGGATAGACCTGGTGCCACTCGAGAATGCGCTGGCACACCTGAAGCACCTCTGCACCAGGACCTCAACGCTTCCCTTTCTCTCCGCGCGGCCCCCACCAGTGCGCGAATCTCTCCTCTGCTACACGCATCAGCGCACCACCTCCACCTCCAGGTGTCCGGGCCGTACATTGCAGTTGGCCTTGTCGGCTTCTGGACGTCGGCAAAAGTAGCATCGTCAACCCACTCAAGCGCGCCAATAACGATTCTTCTTTAAGAGTGGCTATCATGGAGACGCGCACGGGAAGGTGTACGCCATGACGGCGCAGCCGGGACATACGAGGGAGCTGGAGCGCTGGTTCAACAGACCCAAAGCGGCCAACTCTGCCCCTCGAGTGTGCACACGATTTTCGTCGCGCAGGACAGTACGACGGACATTAGGCTGGTTTGAACTCAAGAAAGATCCCGCCTTCTCGATCTCAAAGTCCGCAGCTCAGAGAAGGAGTATAGGCGCTCAGTGCGTCCTTTGTCCGTCTTACTTGCCGATGTGGCCACTGATCCTTTCCGCGCAGTCCCCGTCATGACGTGAGTCACGAAAATGCGACGATGATGTCTGGGCCGAGACTCTTGTCACTCGGGTAGCTAGCAGCTTCCGCCACCATGTGCAATGCCCTATGCACTGTGTCATAAGAGGCGTCTTCCAGAGTGGGAAGACGAGCCCGCCACCGGCTTGACACGCGCGACCCGGCTGGCCGAAGCGGAGGGCGGAGAGCAAGCGGTTCGGTTCGTGTTCGTGCTCGACAAAAAATGGGGTTGTATGGCCGTCTGATTGTATGAGGATACCCGCGCAATCTCTCTTCAAAGAAAAGGTCAAGTCGTAATCAGTGTGATGAGAGAGATGAAAATGTATGCGCGCAAAGGAAACACTTAAAATGAGAGAGGAGAAACACGATGCCGACACAAGCGGAGGTTGTAGGCGCGAGTCGCGACTGCCAGTGGTCTTCCGCCTTGGCACCCTCAGTCACTAGAGTAGCCCACAGGCCACGAGGTGATCGAGCAGTTTGAGGAAGTTGTCGAGTAACCACAATGCATCGGTCAATACGTTTTGGTTCGATCAAAAAAGACTCGTCGGACATTAAACACTGCGACAATATAGCGTAAATGAGAGACGAAAAGGTAGGCATAATGCATATGAGGGCATAAGGTGGCGAGCATACGTGGAGATAAAGGGCATCAGCAACACGACAGTCGCTTAAATTTTCGCTTATTTGAGTAATAGTCCAATTAAGTGTCCCTAAGCGGGATTAAGCGTACATTAATCCGATTTCAGATCAGGTGCCGTCTAAGTGCTGTTAAGCAAACAAGTAGATTCATTTTCTTAAATTGGGCTTATTTCTCGGATTATATTTCCGCTTACTGAGTAATCATATGTCTTATTGTTCAATCACCAATTAAGTCCAAATTAATCCATTGTTCAGAAAGTGGGTTTACAACTAAGCAAGTTAAGAAAGACGACATCCAAATTGATCCATTGTTCAGAAAGCGGGTTTACGACTAAGCAAGCGACTAAGCAAGTTAAGAAAAATGACGTGATCGACAAATTTGGTTGGTATAATAAAAGATTTGATTTCCCGACGCCTGGACCGATACCGATATGAACACAGTACGAACATGATAACCATGACCATATGATTGTCGACAGCTTCAAGAAAATATATATACTATTAGAAGTGATTGGCACAGTAACAAACAAATGTTGAAGACTCACCATTAGCGGAATGCCAGAGCGGCACGTTCACTGAACAGTTGCTCGTTTTCCGATGGCGCTGTTGCCTTTGATGTCCTTGCCTTTTGGTTTGTTGCAACCAACCGCGCATCATAAAGGATTGTTTCCATTGCATTATGGGGAACTTGGCCCAATAGCGACATAAATTCGCGAGTCGCTCCACCCCAAAGTCCGTCTGAGAAAGGTTGAGGTGGGCTGTTGCACTGCTCAACCTTCCACACAGCAGTCTTCGTTGCCTTGCGCTTGCGTTTGATGCCTGTGCTCACCTTGTCCTCAATGACAAGCTTGATGTCGATCTCACCATTTGCGAGTAGGGTAAGCGTGCGTTCAAGCTGCAAAGATCTAAGCAAATGGAACACAAGCCCAAAGGGTCGACACTCACCGCAGTGGCAGCAAGGCCCATGGCCCCCTCGTATCCTTGGGTTTCCGAATCCAGCTCCGTGACAATAATGTGAGATGTGGTTGCGTTGAGATGTGATGCGAAAACCTGTAAAAAAAGGGGGCCACGCCACATGCCCGTCCACTCCTACAAAATGTCAGAAATGTGCGTATGAATCAACAGAAGCGAAGCAAAAACTTAAACTCACCTTGTCGTTATCAGAGAAAGAGTCAGAAAACAGGAAGTGGTAGCTCTGCATCATATCCACTGCAAATGCCACACGAGCATTGTACTGGAGATAGTGATCATCACTTGAGAATAAAGAAATGATTGTCGAGGTCGCGGCTGACGTGAAACTGTTGCGCCACTCGGAAAATCATTGGTTGATCTAAAACGTGTTGTCAGTACTTCATAAAAAAGTACGAGAGATTCTTACCGGGCTAACGGTCGTAGGGATTTCAAATGGCACATCAATATATACATGGCTCCAGATAACCGCCAGTGCCTCGACTAGTTCGCTCTCGTCGATGTTGAAGGGGTCGTGTACATTCCCCCCTGCCCAGTGCCAGATTGTCGGGACAACATTGCGGCAGAATGCCGGGTGTGCGTCCGGAGGAAGATCCTTGTTTGTGATCTTCTTGCTGGACTCGCTCTTCACAGTGTGAGGTGCACCAAGCATGGCCGGCCAATTCTCCATCTTTGTCTGCGTGATCTCTCTCTTGCGGATGGTCTGGGCCGCGGCTCCTGTCTAAGAAGAAAAGGATCAACACGAGAATACAGGCATGTGAGAGGTACTACCAAGGCGTCCGTAGACATGAGCGACGCAGATGATAGTCCAAGCTGCGCGTCTTCTGGAGTAGCCAGTATGTAACGTCCCTGGTCAGTATTGTCATCGTCATCGTTGTCATAGTAACCATGGGAGGGCGGCGGGTACATGTCCACATCAGCGCCATCCTGTGGAGTGTTAGTTTCAAAGTTGAGGTGTGAGACAGCGAAACTCACAATGTCATGATTTTCGTTGAGTGACTCAGATGAGAACGCAGGCAAATTTTCGGTGGCTTTATTTGAAGCGAATGAGCCGATTGAAGCTGGCGAGTCTCTCTGATTCGAAATGACTTCAATGATGTCCTGGAGGCTTGAAGCATGAATGATGCACCACATGGAGCGGGGGCAATCACTCACCATTGATGGGAATCGGTCGCTGCGCTTCGGAAGGTTGGCCAGGGCATCGCAATACTCACCCTCATTTGGTTCAGAAGACATGCGGTACCTGAGTCCATCGTCGGAGGAAAGCATGGGCTCGGTCTGACGTCCTGAGGATGTAGTGAACTCGGTATTTGCGATCGTTACACGACTTTGGGAACTGCCCGGACCCTCCCAAGTTTGCAGCGGCTGGCCGGGGGCTTGAATCGTGGACATCCACGATTGGACCCTCCTCACAGTGTGAGGACCGGATATACCATCCTTCTCGTTGGAGACGCTGTGGGATAAAAAACCCCAGGCGCAGTCCCAGTGAAAGAGGGTCGTCTCAGTGAGTTGAAGCATGGTGAGAAAAAATAAAAAACGGACGTGTTCAGCTTTCGGGGATAATGTGGTGTGGGCAAGTCGAGAACTGACTCGTCGTCCTCGTTGCCCGCAACCGATTGACCTTGTGTTTTTTCAGCCTCCACCTCCTGACGATACAGGGCTCTCTCAACCCTCGTCTTCTTGACCTTTCCTTGCTTTTCCTCTTCCCCATCGATGTTACTGCCCGTATTCACTAGGTGAAAGGTGTTAGGAGTATCTCAGTTGGGTGTGTCACGCAAATAGTCACCTGCTGTTACGGTTTCACCTTCGCCGGCACGTGACTCGCCACGTGATGTGTCCCCGACCGCCGATATCCCCGTTGTGGAGTCCGCGTGTACGCCTACGGACCCTTGGTGGGACTGGCAACGCGAGGCTTGGCCTTACGACGACGCAAGAATCGACGCTGCAGTGGCGCTGCTAGAAGACTATGTGTATTCGAGACGCGCGGTGAGCAATCGATCTCCCTCCCCGCACGAAAACCGCTACCAGGAGCCTTGGGAGTAGGTCCTGAAGGATTGGCCGTCACGTGACCCTGGCATGTGGCCTGCCTAGAATCGTCCAGAAGAGGCCGGATGAGCTTGTGCCCGGACTTATCTTGTGTTTGGCCTGTGATTACGCGAATCGAGACTGGTATGACATCACATTCCCGTGGACTTACATGTGGGGTGCCTCTAGGCCCTTATCTTTGTTATCTCTGACTCGTGTTCCGGACATGCGACCCTTATCTCTGACTCGTGCCATGCGTCTTATTGCCATTGGCTACTCGTATTAGGGTTCGCGGCTGTGTATTAGGATTCAGCACTTCAGACTGAGCTTGAAAGCTCCTCTGGAGTAGTATAAGTAGAGTCGGCTACGCGTCTTAGAACGGTAGCTTTGATATCTTGTGTAATACCTTCCCTTCGTCTGGAGTCGCGCCATAGCTGTTGGCTATCCAAGTGGGCTCGTATACATTCGATTCCTCTCTGAACTTCGGTGTGACCTCGGAGACCCGTCCCTCCACCGTCGAACCTATCGCCGTTCCGCTATAAGTCGTGTCACGGACCGACTTCGTCTTTCACCATTTCCCCTCTCTACAACCTCCACGTCGCTTTTACCTTCGTGGGCTTTGCCCTGCGGATCGCCCTAGCCGTTGCCTACGGGATCCTGAAGACCTTCAACGCGCTTAAGGCTCAGCAAACAGACAAATAACCCAAGTCGGGTCGATACGTCCGGAAGGAACGTAACATTATATCAAAGCTCTGTTGTCCCTTTGCTGACCTTCTCAACCACTACCCCCTTGCCGCGTACACGAACGAGACGCGATGCCGATTACGAACATGCAACTTACTCAGAAGGGGCTGGACCTCATGCGACGGAACCTCGATCGGGCGTGCGAACGGAATGCCGCCATCAGACGAATGAAGAAGAACTTGGATCGGACGTGCGAAAGGAACGCCGCCGCGAAAACGAACGGACATTCGGGTGGGTGTTATAAGCTGAGTGGACGCTATTCGCCTTCATCCCACCAACCCTCACGGTCGTACACGAACGAGACGCCGTCTAGAAGGATGCTGCCTGCCGAGGCAAGAGAAAGATACGAGGACTGGATTTACGACGTCTACGGATACCCGATGGAGTACGATGTGTGGGGCCGACCCTCGGAGGATACTGGATACGCCTGGAATGGCGAGCCTCTTTGGTGGGATGGACACCAAGAGCGCTGGGAGTGGTACGAAGCTGAGTACCGCAGTCCGCCTGACGAGGCATTCGAATACGCTGACGACTATCGACGGATGGAACCAACGCAAGAGGCGTTCACGGAAGACTGGTACACGACCAGCTGGTACAAGGAGTACCAAGACGAGGTGCCGCCTGCCGAGGCGCGAGAACAATACGAGGAGCCAGATGAGTACTACGAACCATCTGAAAGGTCCGACGATACTGGACACAACATTAGTGAGCCTGCCGAGGCTGGAGAATACGAGGACTATTACGCTCTCCTGAGCAGTTACGACACGCCTGCCGAGGCCGAAGAATACGTAGACCCCTGGGATCTAGTGGGGTTGGACGACGCCGATGTGGCTGCCCATGAGCGCCCATACCCAGAAGGAAATGTTGAAGCCTCACTGTCTTCAACACCTCCTTCTTGGGACGTTCCAGCAGAAGAGAGGGTCGAATACCCTCTGCACGATCATCGATGGAGACCGCCGCCTGTCGAGGCGAGAGAAGAATACGCCGCGCCAGTGGCATCAACGCCCTGGCAGGAACAGGTGACGCGTGCGAGAGGCGAGGTCCTCGTCGCCGAACAGCGCGCAGCATTCGAGGCGCCAATCGATTGGAGCGCGCCAACGCCAATGGACACAAGTGCAGGACGAACGCGCATACGAGTGAGCGTGAGGGACGTAACCGACAAGGTGTGTTACGTTTGCCACGAGAAGGGGCATACTCGCGCTTGGTGCCCGCAGAAACCCCGGCTACGGAAACACGTCGAGTTCCGCGAGCCGTTGGAAGAACCGCGAGCTGGACCGTCGCAGCAGCAAGAAGAACCGCCACGCCTGAACAGCGTCGAAGAGCGGGCCGCGTACTTCGTAAAGAAGTTGAGAGAGATCCCCGGAGGGCTGGATACGGTGATAGCGAACGGTGAGTTAGAAACTATGCTCAAACCGATTATGCCCGCACCACCACCCAAGGAACTTTTCCTCCCGGTACGCATCAAGGCGCGGGATGGAACATACGAAGAAGAAGATGCGCTGGTGGACACGGGATGCACGGATTGCGTCCTCAACACGTACTACGCGCAGGAGTTGGGCCTCGAACTAGTGCCCTTAGCAAAACCCCAGACGTTCCTCAACGCGGATGGAACGCAAAACAGCGGTGGGCCCTCTACGCATTACGCCCCGATCACGATACGCGCTAACGGAATCGAGCGCACGATCCCCTTCCACCTAAGCGACATGGGAGGCCGAATGATGGTCCTAGGGATCAACTACATGCAGGCGTTCGCGCCACCCATCGACTGGAGTATGACGACGATCCCACGCGAACACTGGCCCGTTATGGAGGCCGCAGAGAAAAACGAAGTCGTAATCGACGTTTCAAGTACGGCCGCAGAGCCATCCTCATCGGTGAGAGTATTCTCGCCTCACTCGCCAAAAAGACAGACTGCGATTCGCCGCACGCGCGCCACAGATCCACTGGTGTCGCCCTATGGACCACGTGGGCGTGATCCTAGAAGAGAGGGTGATGTTACGGTTTCACCTTCGCCGGCACGTGACTCGCCACGTGATGTGTCCCCGACCGCCGATATCCCCGTTGTGGAGTCCGCGTGTACGCCTACGGACCCTTGGTGGGACTGGCAACGCGAGGCTTGGCCTTACGACGACGCAAGAATCGACGCTGCAGTGGCGCTGCTAGAAGACTATGTGTATTCGAGACGCGCGGTGAGCAATCGATCTCCCTCCCCGCACGAAAACCGCTACCAGGAGCCTTGGGAGTAGGTCCTGAAGGATTGGCCGTCACGTGACCCTGGCATGTGGCCTGCCTAGAATCGTCCAGAAGAGGCCGGATGAGCTTGTGCCCGGACTTATCTTGTGTTTGGCCTGTGATTACGCGAATCGAGACTGGTATGACATCACATTCCCGTGGACTTACATGTGGGGCGCCTCTAGGCCCTTATCTTTGTTATCTCTGACTCGTGTTCCGGACATGCGACCCTTATCTCTGACTCGTGCCATGCGTCTTATTGCCATTGGCTACTCGTATTAGGGTTCGCGGCTGTGTATTAGGATTCAGCACTTCAGACTGAGCTTGAAAGCTCCTCTGGAGTAGTATAAGTAGAGTCGGCTACGCGTCTTAGAACGGTAGCTTTGATATCTTGTGTAATACCTTCCCTTCGTCTGGAGTCGCGCCATAGCTGTTGGCTATCCAAGTGGGCTCGTATACATTCGATTCCTCTCTGAACTTCGGTGTGACCTCGGAGACCCGTCCCTCCACCGTCGAACCTATCGCCGTTCCGCTATAAGTCGTGTCACGGACCGACTTCGTCTTTCACCATTTCCCCTCTCTACAACCTCCACGTCGCTTTTACCTTCGTGGGCTTTGCCCTGCGGATCGCCCTAGCCGTTGCCTACGGGATCCTGAAGACCTTCAACGCGCTTAAGGCTCAGCAAACAGACAAATAACCCAAGTCGGGTCGATACGTCCGGAAGGAACGTAACACCTGCGTTGTTGCCACCAACTCTTTGTTCAGCAGGAATCGCCTCTCAAATCACCTTGTCATTTGGTACTGGCAGACCAGGTTTATCGGCTCCTGGTTTTCAGGTTTAGCATCGTATGTCTTTGATTTGTTGACTGTATCTGTATACGCTTACCTGTCCCCATTCTGGTGGTTGCAGCCATGTTTGATCCAAATACCGGTCTTGCTCGTGATCGGGGCCCGGGCCCTGGTCCCATCAAAGTGTTTAGTCTTTGCCTGTTGCGTTCCTCTACCGCAGCGACTTTACGGATCCCCGCTTTGCGAGTTTCTTTTCTGGCTTGTTTGTCTTCCTCGGCCTTTTCATCATCGGCCTTCTTCTGTTCATGGGTGCGTCTCTTTGGGCTCAAATCTACCACCCTGGGGTGCTTATCCTTGTTAGCAGCGCGAGTACTTAGGCGATTCATGTAGACAAGGTGGGAACGTGCAAGGGGGAACAGAAGAGAAAAGGAACCAAAGAGGAGGAAGGCAACGGGGGTTGTTTACTGTCGTGAGTCGGTTGAGTCGGTTGAGTGAAAATCAACAAAAATGCACTAAAATTTGGGCCTCCGTACAGGTACTAGCCCTGTTCCGTTGCAAATTATCTTAGCGTGCCCCCGTTCTGTTGCTCGTCAAAACACAAGTCAAAATTATTGTCTCAACGCAAGTCACAACATGCCCCATTTGATGTATCCCTGTCCCCACCCCAGCTGTGGGAGGGTCTTGAGGAACAAATCCGGGTTAACCCAGCACTGTCACTCCAAACATGGGTATTCGCATCATCCACAACGACGACACTCACCATCAACACCACGCTCACCATCGTTTGCACTGCCTGCACCGTCCCCTCTGCCAGATCAACCCCCCTCACGTCACCGCACCGTGACTCCTGTTGTCGACAAAGATGAATTAGGTGGTGGGTCAATAGTGGACTACCACTTAGAATTAGACAGTCAGCCTTGTTCTCTGTTTCTCTTTGCTTCTCTGATCATGTCTCTGATTTTTTTTTTTTAAATGCCAAGGCCAACTTTTTGACAAGGAAGGCTTACACCTGCATGGGGAACCCAATCAACCGGATGACTGGTATCCGTATACTGACCGTGTCCAGTTTGAAACAGCTGACCTTTTCTTCCGTCAGATTCAATTGTCTGCCTCGCAAATCGACACCATTCTGTGCTTATGGTCGGCCACTCTAGTCGGATCTGTATTGTCTCCACCATTTCAAAACCACAGGGACATGTACAAGACCATTGATCAGACACTACATGGAGACATTGCATGGAGTAGTTTTACGCTGAAATACAATGGTGAAATACCGACTGACAATATTCCAACTTGGATGACCGCAACATACCAGATTTGCTACCGTGATCCGCGTGTGGTGATCCACGGCATGCTCGCTCACCCTGGCTTTAAAGACCACATGGACTATGTGCCGTATCGCGAGTATGACCCTAAGACTCAGACACGGCGGTGGCGAGATTTTATGTCAGGTGACTGGGCTTGGATGCAAGCGGTGTGTAGTTTTATTTGTCTTTTTTTGGGGCTAATCGTTATGTTGCACGATAGGATGAAATCGCAAGGGACCCATCAACACACATGTCTATGTTCGTCCCAGTCATTCTCGGCAGCGACAAAACAGTCGTCTCCGTGGCCACAGGTCACACGGAATACTGGCCGCTATACCTGTCAATTGGTAATGTTCGAAACAATTTGCGCCGAGCACACAAGGGAGGAGTCGCGGTAATCGGCTTCTTGTCGATCCCGACGGGTGAGTCTATACACCAAGCCGTCATCCGAGTCCTCTGGCTGACACTAATATAGCAAAGAAGAAGCATGCTCCTTCACTCGAGTTCCGCCAATTCAAACGCAAGTTGTTCCATGGTTCGATTGCCAAGATCCTACAACCACTACACACAGCGATGACGATACCAGAATTGGTTCGGTTTGGTGATGGCCACTATCGACGCGTCGTGTATGGTCTGGGGCCCTACATTGCTGACTATGAAGAACAAGTCCTTTTGGCGTGTATTGTACGAGGTTGGTGTGCAAAGTAAGTGTCGTTCAACGTGTCTGATGGAGTGACTGACTCATCGTGCACAGGTGCATGGCTTTTCCAGACAACTTGGACGCAGGAGGGTCACTACGCACTCGAGAGCATCTCGACACTCTATTCGAAGAGACCACACCCAGCATTATGTGGGACCAGTACGGCGTTGCAGGTGATACTATGGTATGTCTTCCACACCGCGCTTGTGCTGTTAATATATCCCCGATAGCCATTTACTTCCCACTTTCTGCGAGCGGACATGTACGAACTACTGGCACCAGATATCTTACACCAACTCATCAAAGGTGCATTCAAGGACCATCTCGTTGCGTGGGTAGAGCAATATCTTGTGACAGAACACGGGCCTACACGAGCACAAGAGATCATGGACAACATAGACAAGCGGTGCGTCGTGCTCGACTATCGCCCTCATATATGCTGACACAGCGTGATAGTATTTCTGTCGTCCCTCCCTTTTCGCGTCTCCGTAGATTCCCTCAAGGTTGTGGCTTCGAGCAGTGGACCGGAGACAACTCTAAAGCGTTGATGAAGGTCTACCTACCAGCCATCGAGGGCCATGTCCCTTCAGACGCTGTGTGCTGTTTTCGCACGTTTCTCGAATTTTGTTACATTGCCCGCTCTGACACCATTACTGAGCAAACCATACTGAGGTTGGAGGACGCATTGAAACGGTTCCATGACTATCGTTCGATATTCCAGGCCACGGGGGTTCGCGTCAACATTTCCTTACCACGACAGCACTCAATGATACATTATCCGATGCTCATTCGATTGTTCGGTGCCCCGAATGGCCTCTGCTCTTCAATCACAGAATCCAAACACATTAAGGCTGTGAAAGAGCCTTGGCGACGATCCAACCGGTACCACGCATTGTTACAGATGCTTGTTACTAACCAGCGACTTGACAAGCTCGCAGCTGTGCGAGCCAACTTTGAGGCCAAGGGACTGTTGGATGAAGATGCTCAAGGTGGTCGTGCTGGGACCCAAGGTACGTCTTGTGTCATTAATGATTGAACCGTCACCCACATCTTCTCTTTAACCATTCCAGGTGAACGTGGGATTAGCAACCACCCCAATGGCGTCGACGATGAGACGCAACCTCAGCCTCAACCCATTATCAACCCCTTGCGAGCTGAAGAGAGCGATGTAAAGCTCGGGAGTGCCCCACGTGAGTACCGTTGTTTCGAACCGATGTCAAACTGACTTCAGTCAAGGAGGATGGCACGCGTCTGACGTCGCCTCGCTGACCGATGAACTCAAGGTGCCCCACCTTCCACGCCTCATAAACCGATTCCTATGTGGGCAACTCGACAGTAATGGGGATCATGAAGACCCCAATCACACTTGTCCAAGATATATGGGTCGTATCCGCATCTTCAACCGTGCAACCGCAATGTTCCACACCCCCAGTGACCCAAGCAATGATCAAGGCATGTGACATGAGGTCATTCGGGCGACACCTTCGTGGCTCAAGGGAAAACCACACTATGACTGTATCTTTGTCAACAGCAACAACGAGCTTCATGGCATGCGCGGGATGGAGATCGCGCGAGCCATTCGCTTCTTCTCCTTTGTGTATCTCGGTGTCACTTACCCTTGCGTTTTAGTTCACTGGTTCAGTCGCATCTCTGAGGAACCAGACGAAGACACGGGAATGTGGATGGTCACTCCGGATTTTGTCCGTGGGGATCCTATCCTTGCAGTCATCCATGTTGACTGTATCTTTCGCGTGGCCCACTTAGTCCCGATATTCGGGAACTCATACATTCCTGATCATATCACGCATGATAACTCACTGGACAATTTCAAGGGGTTCTATGTCAACCGGTTTGTCGACCATCACACCTTTGATTTCGCGTCTTAGGCAACACACGAGAAGACCGAGTTTCTGGTAAGTATTCCCGCCGTTTTCCAAATACCATCGAGTTGACTCCCAACGTTTGCTGCCTTCTTTTCTAGTACATCATGTCGTTGACCCCCGACATGTTCGCTACCTTCGCCATTCAAGTACATCGCATCAAGTTGACTCCCGACATCGCATCCAGTTGACCCCGACATGTTCGCTGCCTTCGCCGTTCAAGCACAACGCGTCATCTAGTACCATTTTCCAAGTATGCTAGGATACATTGCACGGCCACTGTTCCATGTAGTAAACCTTACATTTTCCGAGTACAATAATGAGATGTTTGCTGCGTTCACTACTCTGCTTTGCGAAGGCGACTTAACCTTGCCGGAGGGAACACTGAATTGAGTGAGCGGTGGTGAGCATGCCGCAGGTGGCGTTGGGCGTTGGCAGCATTGTACTTCAGACTTATGATGTCTTACGGTCTTAGGCTCTTAGCACTCTTACGAATTTCCGCTGCATGCTTGAGACGGCTTGAGAGTAAGAATCGGGCTCTGAAAGGCCTTAAATTTGATTGAAATAGTTCGCAGTCGCTTAGTGTCTCTTAGTGTTGCTTAATGTGACTTGAGGCTTAGTCACTTAAAAATCGAATTTAAGCGACGAAATAAGTTGGGCTAATTTTATGTCATTTTGCTGATGGGGAGTGCATATGATAGTACTAGTACATGAGTTGCGTTTCTTTCCTTAGCGCGTTGTGAATCAAAAAATTAACAAGAGGAAGGCTACACTGCCAAACGTACCAGAACCCTGTTTGAGGGTCCAGTCGCCCAGGGCCCGTTGCGGCCCCAGTTCAGCCTTATTCCAGGGGTTTTTTTTTTTGCCACCGCTTAAGGGTGACTCTTCTCGACCAGCACGCAAATGAGCCTAAACTGGGGCCACATGGACCCTGGGCGCCCGGACCCTCGAACAGGGTCCGGTTCGTTTGGCAGTGTAGAAGGGTGCTAGGGATGTGCTGTGGCGTAAGTATGTGCAGGGAAGATCGGCTCAGAACGAGCGCGTGCGTGCGTGCTCAGGCAGGGCCATGAGGAGCCCACATGCCTAGCAGCACTGACGGCCACGAGGGCGACCACGGCGGCAGCTGAGTACGTCAAGTGTGCTGGGGATGAGTGACACGAGCCACGCGAGGGCAGCAGAGCGAGACGAGGCGGTTGAAGTACCACGCAGGGGTCGTCCACAAGGGCGGCCGCTGCCACTTGAGCTCGTGGGCCCATGTGCAAAGCTCTTCGAGCTTGTCTTCGTCTGTCGCTTCTGGGAGGACTGTAATGTAAAGTAAGTAAGAGAGTGGGAGGAGAGGTGTGGGGGTCTTACAGATGAGGAACATGTTGTTTTGGCGGCCGTTGGTGAGGTTGTGAACTGTAGCACCCGAGATCGTTTTGTGATCGCGCGGGTGGAAGACTTTCCAGCTGAATGGCTCGAGTGGCTGGACTAGTGGTTTGCGATCCCAGGCTCAGCCTGAAAGCCTGCTATTCGGCCCAGCTTTTGGGGGCTTTAGGCCCATAATTTACAAGGATTAGGCTCTGACTTGTGGGCCTCAACGTCTTAGGCTTATGTTGGCCTACTAGCCGCGGCTGGCCGCATCTTTGGTACTCAATTTCATGTCTCTACAAAGTTAGTAGTACGACTATATCAAAGCTTTGTACTACACAAGATACTCAATGCCACTGGCACCGGACAAGAATCAAGATATGCACTGTCAGCACATAAGTAATCACACAAGTTACTCGAAATTGTCGTTGCCAACGTCGCCATCCAAGTCACCATCACCGTGGTCCTCAGGTACCTCCTCCCAGGTCCAACCTTCTGTGTTGTCAATGATCTCATTTGCAGTTCCATCTTGATTGGCAGGTTGCAGATCGGCGTTGTCCAGGCGGACCTCCTCTTCATCGGCAACACTGGGGGCAACCCTCAGTGAAATGTCTTGATGGAGGAGTGAGTTGAGACACTGTAGCGCCTCAACAATGTCACCATCGAGTCTGTTGCAGCGCTTGGAGATAGTAATCCCAGCTGAAGAAAATGCCCTTTCGCTTGATATCGAAGACGCCATGACAGCGAGGTAGTCACGGGCGATTGAGCGCCATGTGGGGTATCGGGATCCATTCATCTACGCAAGTAGCAGCACATGTTAGCGATGCACACAGATGGAATGGGTATACGCACCCCCCACCAGCGGACAATGCCCATACCCTCAGGAATGTCCTCGTTTGTGTTGAGATAGGATGTCAACTCGTCCTTCCACCGTGACGCATTGGACAAGTTAACATCTTCATAGTTGTCAGCGTCGTCCTCAGAGTCTGTATCATCAAAGTTGCGATGGCCAGATTTGCGGGTCGATGAGGCCTTGCGGACACGTGTTGATGCAGTGCTGAGGTCCTGGTGCAGAGCGTTGAAACGATCAAGAAACTAAGGGTAGTAAGGGAGAATATCAACAATAATTCGACTTTATAAAGAGATCAATGGGACTTACTCTAGTCTGGACAGTGTTTTCTACCTTGGAAACAAGATCAGATGACCAGTGTTTGCGGAAATACGACATTTTTGTTGAGGGATCAAGCACTTCAAGTTAGGCACAAGGGTCAGCGAACAGCAAATGTATAAGAAAAGCACACATTACCCATTGCCATAATGTGTGCGTCGGACTCAGCAGAACGCTCATAATAGTTGTTGAGCTTCGCCATCCCAGCATTGAGTGCTGGGACAAAGCTCTCATATCGTGACTTGGTTGCAGCCTTCTCCCATGAAATGTAAAGTTTTTCAATGGCCGGGAGTGTGAGTTGAAGCGTTGGTACCGACGCTGCTGAGAAAGCTTGCTGCGCACTGTTGGCATGCTGTCATGAAGTGTAAGCACCAATGAGTGTTGGTAGAAACGGAAACAAGTGGAGAACTCACATCAAGAATATTGCAGAAGAGTTGGACTCGCATCCACTCTTCGTCATCTAAAGCAAGAGCAGCAATCTTGCGCCGCTTTTCTGGATTTGTTTCTTTGACTCCTAGCGCGAAGATGAACTCGTTGATTACCTGGAGTAGCTGTAAAATATAGACCCAAAATAAAATGAAGTGCTGCTCACCAGGCGACGCGACTCGGCACGATAAAGCATGACATAGGTCGAGCTCCATCGCACCTTCATGTCGAGGAGCAGGTTTACTGCTGGCATGCCATTACGAGTTTGTATGTTTTTGAATGCTTCTTTATGTTGAGAAGATGAGCATGCCTATGCCCTGAAGTCAGTGCTTGGGGTCTCGATTGGAAGTAGCAAGCACGTACCTTTATACAGATGGCCCGGACAATTCCAATCTCATCTTGGTCTGTCGCGCTTAGGTCGTCGGGGAGGTGTTCGTCTTCTGGGTTCCCATTGTAATACCTAGATTTGCTGCGTGCGGAAATGACAGCTTGAGTCGCTAGGTTGATGATATGTGCAAGACACCTAAACAAATCCGCAGCATTGGGAAGTCAGTAAAAGTACAAGGGCGGAACAGACAGACACATACCTTATTTGACGGCGTTTTACATCAAAATCCTCCCTGGTCTTGATGTGATAGCAGCGTGCAAACTCTTGCATCATCGTGTCGTTGTTCCTGGCGTTGTCACAGGTAACATGTCCGACCTACATGTGGAACATGAGGAAGTAAAAAGACATTGAAGAAAATAATGGCTCACCTTGTGGACAATGTGAAGACTCTGCAAATTTTGTAGAGTACTTGACCAAGGCGAGTTCCGTCGTGTGCACAGTTCATCTGCACAAAACCTAGCACTGCATGCTCCAGGGTCCACTCGCCTGGTGCGCGTTCCTCAATCCAGTGCCCTGTGACAGCAAAATATGAGTCAGCGTTATCTGCCTGCCATGCATCGCAGGTCAGGCTGATTTCCCCGCCAACAGTGGGCCCCTAATAAGTGGATATCAGTAAGGGGTGAGGCAACAAATGTGAATACGAACGTTAAGACACTTCTTGAGCAAAAACATTTGTTGCTTGAACATGTGGATGACAAGTGTGCGCGTTTTCTTGGGGGCCAGTAGGGTGATACCACGGGTTGCTCGGGATGCGATGTCTATCATCTTCTTGAAGGCAGGATTCTTGAATGCCTGAATTGGCTGAACGGCTGAGGTCAGAACAGCGGAAGAAGTTAGTGAAAATAACACACCTGATTGGTCTGGATGAGCCATGCGATGGCGGCAGCCTCAAATGCACTGTCACTGTATGGGGTCAGGTCTGGTTCACAAGGGTTGAAGTGGGCGGTGAGGGTTGTCTGCTGGGTCTGGAGGCTAGTATCTAGAGCGGCCTCCCTGCGTTGCTTGGTGTCTTCCAGTAGCATTGAGTCAAAGCGGTTGGCTTCACACCACTTTCTGTACCGACGCTAGAAATCAAATTAAAAATATACCAAAGTTTAAGGGTCTAGGACTTACTGAGTGCAGAGAAGCCATATGGCGCCGAAGTGTCGAGTGCTCGCTGATGATGATCTTCTCCACCTTGACACAACCAAGCCCTTGACTGCGACGTCTGTTTTGTAAGAACCATCAAAAAAGAGAGAGAGAGATGACGTACGCGCAAAGGTTACACTTCTTGCGCTGTTTAGCTTGACCTGGGAGACGAGGGAGGACTGTAAAGAAGTACTTTATGTCAGCAGGCGGATGTAGCTTGTTCAGTCGTTCATCTTCTGGGTCTTCGATATCATCAATGTCAATGATGGAGAAGTCGGTATGGACCTCAGGCTCTCGATCAATTGGTGATGTTTTTGGCCTCTTGAGTTTAGGTGGCATTAGCGCAATTTCAGAGGTGTCATCAGAGGTGGTGGAAGAGACTGTGATGACACTGTCATGGCTTTTGATTGTAGCATACGAAGGTCGTTTTGAAGAGGTGCGTGCCTGAGCCAAGTGAGGAGCTGGTGATGAAGCGTCTTCTGTGTCCGTCGGGGGAGGTGGCGATGACTCAGGTAGGGGAGAGGATGTAGCTGGTGTCCTACTCAGCTGGGGGGCTGTCAATGCCACAGAGGCAGATGCAATGGCCATACGATGAGATGTGAGCTCGAGGTCGCCAGCATTGTCGGCAGTCAGTTTAGCAGAGGGGATAATCTTTCGCACAGGTCGGGAGACATTGCTAAGATGGTTGGTGAGGGAGAAAAAAAGGCTCATATTTATATGTAAGTACTACAGCAAAGATTAGTACTATCACAAGACGTGAAGTCGTAAAAATCCCAGGTGACTGGATACAGTTGCCAGTTTGGAGGGGTGGATGAAGTCCGTGAAGATGTGGATACAATGGCGAAGGAGCGGATACAATGGCGAAGGTGTGGATGGGGTTTTGAAGGTGTGGATGCAGTTCCAAAGGGGGAGACTCATTGCAGAGCAATGAGCGAGGTGATGATCATCGATCCTCAATGGTGAATCTCAGGGCCCAGGACGCGTGTACCCAAGAATTGAGGCCTCGGACAAAGGACCGTGGGAGCCGAACGCCAAAAGTAAAGACCGGGCCATGAGCCCTGCCAGGACCGACTTCTTGTCCCGGTCCCGTCCTGGTTTTGGACGGCTGTCTTTGGCTGGCCTTAGGCTTCAAAGCCGAGCCCGCAAACCACTGGGCTGGATGATCGTTGATGGAGAGGAAGAAGTGCGAGGGGTGAAACGAACGTACCTGGCACGTCCGGATGCCCCACCAGAGCTTGACGCAGTGCAAGTCGAGATCACCATTCGGGGAGAGCGGGACGTCAATCTCGTCGTCGAAGTCCTCGTCGTCGCTATTCTCATGCAACAGCTTTAGCCGGATGCACCTGCGTGTCACGTAGAGGCGTTTAGTAGCGGTCTCAGAAGTCATACTATTGAGCGAGAGCATTTGGGTGGGGGGAAGAAGAACGGACAGACCCAGGAGTCGCGCGGCGGAATCCGGAGCCCGTGCGGAGGATGGGGGTGCCGAAGAAGTACATGCGCGCGACCCGGATGTACTCGGGAATCGACTTATTGTACCGCCTGATGAACGAGATGAGCTTCTCGACATCGTCGATGAGGGTGCTGGCGATTCCGGGTTGCTCAGTCACAATTTCCATGTTGCAAGCAGAGACGAAAGACATTCAGAGGTGGGAAGAGGGAAAAGAGGCTCTCTCTTGAGAGGACTCGTAGCAAAAGGCCCATGAGGTTTATAAGAGCCATGCCAGTCAACGAGGGTCATGGATTCTGGACGACGTGCGGAGAAACAAGACAAGCGAGTAGGCTGTGGGCGAGAACGTTGTTGCAGCGCAGCAGGTTAGAGGGGTCGGTAACTGGCAAACTGGCACACCAAACGTAGCGTAAACGAATTGTATTAGATAGAATAATAAACTTGCTTACCTGGCACACCAAACGTAGCGTAAACGAATGGGGCACCAGGTGTATACTACGCGTCTTTAAGTACATCGTAAAGAGGCTAACTACACATGAAGTAGCGGAAGCCCGCAGTCCATTAGAAACGAGTGTGAACGGATAGCTCAGCTAAGTAGAGCTCCGTGGTTGTCCTGATCATAACTAATAGTGATCCGTGTTACGAGCCTACGCTCGTATCTCATCTCTTCCGATCATGCATGTCCGACGCCGAGACAACTCGCACGTGGACGAAGTTCAACAAACGTCTGGGTGACAGCGCAAAGACCCTTGTTCGAGGAAACATCGATTTCCAAATCAGGAATTACGGTTCCCATTGTAGGAACAGGAAACTTGAATGATTACAACGCACACGATATTCATCCCTAGTTGGCTGAAAATGCATTTGTATAAAAGATAGCGCACGAGGAAAACCAACCCGCATATTACAACAACCTCTATAACGACGAGAATGTGGCATGGATCAACGAGGCCCCGCGGATGCTGTTGGACAAATCCAATATTCCTCTCACGGTCAATCTCAATGGGCCAAAGTGACTTGGTCATCGTAGAGTTGCCCTTCATCAAGCCCAGCGAAGTAAGTTAGACGTTACGGCTTGCATTGCTCTGACTAATCGCAAGAGCAGCCTGACTGGGGACCGGGGAGGTGGCCATGCAAAGAGAGTTTTTTTATGGTTGCATCGGCGTGGAACACGCTGGCAGTAGAGCCAGCGAGGAAGGAGAGGAAAACGCAAGACGTTTCGGGGAGGATTCGGATCGGCTCGAGGGGGCCAAGGTGGACAAGGTTCAGGAGTTTGTCAACGGATGCGGTTGTGGGTAGGTTGCCAACGTAGACGGTGCGACCAGCAGCGTTATTAGAGGCGGTGACAGCGGCAGTAAGGGCCGCTCCCGAGTAGTTGCCAGGAGACGCAAGGACGAGCCATGTTTCCAGTGGACGAGTTAATGGAGGTAGAATAGCGGAGTCCGGAAAAGCCGGAAGGCGGAGAGCCATTAGAAAAAGCCTGACGGATGCCTGCCTGGGAGGCATAACCGTAGTTTGCAAACGCATCACGGGAGGTGAGGGTGACGAGACCGTTTGTGGGGGAGCACCAAACGAGTTGGGAGACCATCGCGCCTTTCTGGCGTCAGGTCCACCAACGGTATCCATGGGACGCTGAAATGGATTGATTCGAGTAGCAACCGGAGTGGTAACGAAAACGGATGGGGGCGGAGAAAGAGATGATGTCAAGATCAAAGCCGTAAGGAGGATACTAAGTTGCAAAAGCAATCTGGGTGTCGTCCATTGTGAAGGAAAGGGCAGGAGAGAGGGTTGGGGAGAAAGAGAGTGGCGTGAGAGAAAGAAAAACCGAGTTAGAAGAGGGTATGTGAGAGACGAAGAGAGACAGAGAGAACGAGATCGAGTGTGGTAGAGTTGGTATATGGAAAAGGTTCGCCTACGCTTGCAACAAGGAAAAAGCGAGCGCAAGACAGAAGGGAAAAAGGAAGAGAGAGAGAGAGAGAGAGAGAGAGAGAGAGAGAGAGATAGAGAGAGAGAGAGAGTGTGTGTGTGTGTGTGTGTGTGTGTGTGTGTGTGTGAGTGAGTGAGTGCAACGCGAGGCACCACTCGCGAGACCAACCAAAACAGGCGAAGCACAAATAACCACACACTCCATTCACGCGCGTCTACTCTAAGTTAATTCCACTTGGCCTCCGCAAACACACCCAGCACTTCATTCAAAAGTATCGGCGTGTATGACGATATATCTGCACTCGTGTATGTCTTGGCGGTCTGCAGCTGATTCAGCACCTGCACCACCTGGCTTCCAATAAAGTCCACAAAAACCAGATCAATTGCCGTGTCATTCGAACCCGTGGGTGGCGTCGAGGCAATAAAATCTGGCGACCCGAAGAACGGTAGCGGCGTGTGTAATGTGTCATCACCCACCCCTGGGCACGCCTTGAAACGACGGATTAGCTTCTGTGCGTGAGAAGAGGGGAGCAGGACCCACGTCTTTGGTCACGTATCCAAGTGTCAGATTCTGCGCCGCACGGCGTTCGGGTCCTGCACGCGCATACATTTCCTCGAGCCAGAACCGGTATCGTGTCTCCACGTCTCCACGCGCATAGCGCTCGGCTGCCTCAGCAAGCTCGCGTCGGTCATTCGCGCCTTCGCCATTCAACGCGGGCAGCACCGCGTTTGCGACGCTCAGAGGGACGCCCGCGATGAACACGAATGCGTCGTGAACGGGGATGCGGTCAGCTGGTCGTTCTTCGTGAACGGTCCTGCGTAGATGTCGAACCGCAGGCCTCCTGAGTTGGTGATGATGATATTGGGAATGTTTGCTCGTGTGTTGTTCACCGTCAACGCCGTCGGCAGCACCTGGTCCACGATCAGGCTCAGCAGCGAGCCATTCGACGGGAACGGGTCCCGCGAGAGCGTGTAGTCTTGTGGTGCCGTGCCGAACTTGAAGTCGAGGTCGAATTGCGCGGCCAGCGCTTTAAGCCCTTCGGTTATTTTTCGGCCCATGGACGTGTCGAACGACGAATCGCGGCTATTTGTGTGGTACTGGCGAGCGATGAGTTTAGCAAACGATGGAAAGGCAGATGTGTTTCATACCTCGTAGGTGACACGGTTTGGGTCAAGGTAACGACGGTTCACAGTGAGGTTACGCGTGCTACCTCGGTGATCGAGATCCACGCCTGAAAAAAGACCCTGTCACTGTCTCGTGCAACAGACAGGATGACGAGCTACCCACTCAAGAAGCCTGTCCAAGCATTAGACTACGGTAACCAGTAATGACAATTCATCACCTAAAGTTTCCATGTACCGGCCGCTCTCGAGAGCAATCGAACGCCCATCAAACTGCACTAAGTAGCGTATAAGTGACATACGAACGAGGCGCACGGTCGCGATGCTTACGGCAGTCTCGGATATGCGTGTGCCCGCCAAGAATCAGGATCGGCGTCGTCGGATGTACAGCCCGGACGGCGTTGAAGACGAGAGGCCCTGAAAGCGCAACGCTTCAATGAACATCACGTGTCCCAAGCATCACGAATCTCACAATTGTCACGTGCCACAGGCATATGGCTTCGATTTAACATTAGTTCAATCACGACCCATGGGAGGCGGGCTACGGGGACGTACCCAACAAGAAGGAAAAAGTCGGGCTCATCCTTAATGGCATCTGCAAACTGGACAGACGTAAGTGTGAGTCTTTGAGAGTCGAGTAAAACAAAGCTCACCCAAGCTTCTTTCACCATGTCTTCCACCTTTTGCACAGTGGTATTATGATCGTTCCCGGTAAAGTCGAACAGGACGCCGAGAGACGTGACCTTGCGGCCCCTACACATGCACACGTTATAAGCGCCATACTGAGGTATACGACTCACTTTCGCGTCTTGAACTTGGCGAAGCGACCTGCGAATAAGATATACAATCAGGAAGTGGTACTAGTAATAAAGTTGCAACTGACTTCCGACAGGCACGCTGACAGGGGAGCCGTTCGGGCCCGGAATGGTGATATTGACATTTGAGGAGAGGTACCGGCCGGGGAATTTGGGGGCAAAGTTCTGGTGCATGTCGAGCACATTTGCGTAGATGGACAGTTCGTGGCTGGATGCGCGTCGCATGCGTCAGCTCTGCGTGGAGGAGTCTTTTTTAAAAATGCGTACTTTCCGATGGCGAGCACGTCATAGGGCAGTTGGGAGAAGAACTGGTTGGACTGTGCGCGATCAAACTCAAGCTCTGGACGCGATGAGGTAACGTATACGGGAAGACGCGTACATCATGTGCGTCGATGCCGCCAGGCGGGAATCCGTCCGAGAGGCCGGTGCCTATTCGTAGAGTCAACCTGGATCGAGGTGAGTGAAACGCGTCGCATACCATCGTGGAGGTCACCAGAGTCGACCAAAAGTAAGTCGACGTCTTTTTCCTAACACAACGTCAGCGTCACAGACAGACAAAGTGAAGAGCACGCGCACATCTGCAATGTTCTTCATGTGCGCCACGAAGGACGCAAAGTCGCCGAAATCCCCACTTTAAAAGAACGCATGGCGTCAATGGGCGATACGGGTACTACTGTAGCGCACACACCTGGAGTTAGGTTCCGGGAAGGACGGCTTTTGGTGCCCGAGAAGCCAGCCGTGGCTGTCCGTGGTATGGATAATGTTGACGTCTCCCCATACAAGTGGACGCGAGGGTCGGGTAAGCGGAGCCTGGGGCGGGGCGCGTCGCGCATGTTCGTGCGTGTGGTCACCTTTTGGGCAAGCCCCGGTTGAACCTATGGAGAAGGCAAGGGCGGCCCCGAGTCCAAAAGCAAAGGTGATGGCGCGCATCCGTGTTACTGCAGTGGAGTGGGAAAGTCCACGGTCTCCCGACGAGTCTTGTCGGAGATGGAGAAGAAGGACGGGGTTGTGTGTTTATATATCAAGTCGGTCATCTCTTTGATAACGAACGTGTACACTGTGAGCTGGAAGGGAAGATTGAATTACTGTAAGAACCAATCTTACCTCGTTGGCCACTCGTCGCTCCCATGTCATTTCCGGCGTGGTTGCCGAAGTGTGAGCCCCAAAACGGGTCTTGTGATCAAGCTTGTGATCCCTCCCTTCGACTAAACGGCTATTCGAAAACGTGGAAGTTCTGAGGCCTGAGGGGTCAAGCTGAGACCCGGACGAAGTCGTAAACAAGAACCGTGTGTGCACCACGCCAGTGAGCATGGCTGAGACTTGTGGGAATGAGGCTGCCAACGCTACACAGGGCACACACGGACAGTTCCTGAGCGCTGAGCATCTGTAGTCCAATTCTCCCCAACATTCTTCTCTTCCTCTCTCTCTCATTGGCCCAAGACGGATGTCCACGTTTGTGCCCGCGTGATGTTTATACCGCACTACAGTACGGTGCTAGGAGAAAGGCACGGTTCCCATGGGTGCCTGCATGGTGTTTAGTCCCATGCAGTACTCAGGGAATACCCGGTACCGGCAAGTTCGCCCGTCCGAGCAACAGTATACTGTAGAGTGCGCTCTCCTTAGCACATGTACCTGTACCGCCACGCCGCCCTAAATAAGGTAGGTGAACTGTGGGAACGATGAAAACGGGATCCAATCGACCTGCAACTCTTGTTTTCCCCAACGATTGACAACAAACACGCAACAAACCCGTCGCCTTCCAGAGAACAATTTGAACAATTTAAAGTTCCGAGTTCTGACTATAGGAAGAGCAAATGCTCTACCCTACAACGAGTCTGCGAGACGACGGAGAGTCCCTTTATTTCCCGGAGAGGGAAGAGGGAACTTTTTTATTGGCGAGTCTGGTCTCACTGCCAACCAGGTTACACTAGACCCTTCCATGGATGTAAGTGACAGCAGACTTCTTTTTGGTTGGTTCTAAATATGGAGCCAGCGAGGCGAGCATTGATCGACGATGAACTTGTGTTCTCCAATCATACGAGATACATTTTTCATGACTCACGTAGAGTTGAGTCGGGTTCCACAGAGGAACTCGCCATTTTACAAGAATTCATTCAACGCAAATGTGGAGAAAGGCGACCAAAAGACAAACTGCATGCCATATGGTTGGACGCTCAAATGTTCACGGTTACGACAAGTCGTCGACAACTGACCAACTTATTTTTTGAGGTACTGCGTCCAAGACTGCGTCGGTGCGTCCCAATGGACAACCATCGACCAGAGCTCGATCTGAGATTTTTCAACAACGTCTGCCCAGACCTGAATGGTACGTCGTTACAAACATTCGTGATTATACTTAACACGATGATGTCAAGTCCCTGTCGTTGCTGTATTTACGAAATGTAGAGTGAAAATAAATTCGTACAATAGAAAAACGAGACCGCGGTTGACATTGGCGGTCGAGAGTGTTACGGTCCAGCCGGCCCGAACGCCCCGACGCTGTGTGGCACGGCGTACGCCCATCGCATCCGCAAATCGATCATGCGCTTGATCATGCGTCTCTCGCACCAGGCCCTTCGTCAAGACGTCAGCAACTTGGTCTCCAGTGGGAACATAGGCAAGATCAAGTTCCTTTTCGTCAAGCTTTTTGTCTGAGGAAGTGGTGCCGGAACTCGTCGCGCAGCGGAAGAGGGCCGTGGACGAGTGGAATGCGTGGCACGTGCGCGTCGCGGAGGATATTGCGGAGGTACGGCCCGAGCGCGAGCCGCATGGTGGTGCGGCGACTGCGCGCAAGGAACAGGTAGAGGAAGAGGAGGATAAGGAGGAGAATGAGGTGTGGATCGACGAGGTGATCGAGCAGTTTGAGGAGTTGTCGAGTAAATGAGATTATACACAATGCATCGGTCAAGATGTTTTGGTTCGATCAAAAAAGACTCGTCGGACATTACACACTGCGACAGTATAGCGTAAATGAGACGAAAAGGTAGGCATAATGCATATAAGGGCATAAGATGGCGAGCATATGTGGAGATAAGGGGAGTGCATATGATAGTACTAGTACACGAGTTGCTTTTCTTTCCTTAGCGCGTTGTGAATCGAAGAAATAACAAGAGGAGGGCTAGAAGGGTGCTAGGGATGTGCTGTGGCGTAGGTATGTGCAGGAACATCGGCTCAGAACGAGCGCGTGCGTGCGTGCTCAGGCAGGGCCATGAGGAGCCCACGCGCCCAGCGCACGATGGCCACGAGGGCGAGCGCGGCGGCAGCGAGCACGTCGAGCGTGCCGGGGATGAGTGACACGAGCCACGCGAGGGCGCAGAGCGAGACGAGGCGGTTGAGGTACCACGCGGGGTCGTCCGCGAGGGCGCGGCGCTGATACTTGAGCTCGTGGGCCCATGTACCGAGCTCTTCGAGCTTGTACTCGTCCGTCGCTTTTGGGGAGACTGCAAGGTAAAAGTAAGTACGAGGAGAGGGGAGAAGACGCGTGTGGAGGGCTTGCAGATGAGGAACATGTTGTTTTGGCGGACCGTAGGTGAGGTTGTGTATTGCGGCGCCCGAGATCGTTTTGCGATCGCGCGGGTGGAAGACTTTCCAGCTGAATGGCTCGAGCGGCTGAAAACGTGTCGTTGAGGAAGAGGAAAACACGCGCTGAAGGGTGAACCGAACGAACGTACCAGGCAGGTCCGGATGCCCCACCAGAGCTTGACGCGGTGGAAGTCAAGATCGCCGCTCGGCGAGAGCGGGACGTCGATCTCGTCGTCGATGGCCGCGTCGTCACTATTCTCCTGCCTGCTCGAGAACAGCTTTAGCCGGATGCACCTGCGTGTCGCGTAGAGGGAGGCGTTTAGTAGCGGGCTCCGAATCGAAGCGAGAGCATTTTTGGATGGAGGGAGGAAAGAACGAACGCACCCAGGAGTTGCGCGGCGGAATCCAGAGCCCGTGCGGCGGATGGGGGTGCCGAAGAAGTACATGCGCGCGACCCGGATGTACTCGGGGATCGAGTTGTTGTACCGCCTGACGAACGAGATGAGCTTGTCGACGTCGTCGATGAGGGTGCTGGCGATTTCGGGTTGCTCAGTCACAATTTCCATGTTGCTAGCAGAGACGAAAGACATTCAGAGGTGGGTAGGGGTTGGGAAAGAAGAGGGCAAAGAGGCTCTCTCTTGAGAGGACTCGTAGCAAAAGCCCATGAGGTTTATAAGAGCCATGCCAGTAAACGACAAGGGTCGCGGATTCTGGACAACGCGCAGAGAAACAAGACGTCTGAAAGAACAAGGTTTTGAGTGGGTTGTGAGTAAGAACGTCTGGCTGAGAGCGCAAGACTCTTGTTTTGCTGAGGAAACATCGATTTCCGAATCAGGAATCATGGTTTCCATTTTAGGAACTAGAAACTTTGTCAAAGCGAATCAGTCGTTATTACAACAGCATTTCATCCTAGCTGGCTGAAATGGGTTTGTTGTTGGAAAAAGAAAGTGTATGAGGAAGACCAGCCCGAATATTACAACAACCTCCATAACGATGAGAATGTGACATGGATCCCGCGGATGCGGCTGCTGCTTCTACTGAGACAATCCCCTCCAAATAAAAACAGAAAAAAAACAAGGTCATACAGTACTCAGATTAAACTGTGCCAAGGCTATATAGGGCCGTGGATCAGAGCGACACAATCGAAGGAGAGAAAGGCGCCCACCGAATAATGAGCGCTGCAATCATATATGACGAATTCTACGTTCGTTTCTTGACAAAACTTCTCTAAAGAAGTCAAGACCCCTTTTGGAGCCTGGCGTGTTGCGCTGACGAGAGCCAATTTGGGCAGGTCCTTCAGGGCCGTAGTCAAGTATCCCGTTTCGTCCATGCTTTTATCGCCCCCTTCGTCCCGCGTACCTCTGGTATGCGGGGCGACCGGGTCGAGTGGACGAGGATGCAGCCGGGCCGGGCCCTTAGAGTGATACCTGACACGCTGCACGGTGCGTGGGAGCTGGACTGGTGCGGTGGGCAGCTCACGGAAGGCAAACTCGTTCAACACGGTCAACGCGTCTAGGAGGCTCTGCGAGGGAATTTTGTCGACCGTTAACACGTGCAAGGTTGGCGCGTGTGCCTGGACGTCCTTCAGCGCCCGGGAAGACAGGAGGCCGCTCTCGAAATGGAGCTCGCGGAGCGGCTGTTCGTCACCAGTGGGGATAAGCCACGTCATGAAGCCTTCGGATAGCTCATCGCGCGCGCAAAGGCTGCGCAGCGAAGGAGGGCGCTGGTCCTCCAGCGGCGGATCGAAGTAAAGGTTGTCTATGCGGAGATAGCGGATAGAGGGCCAGAGTGCGAGGAGCAGATATAGGGCGGAGGAGGATGGACGACCTTCCCAGTTCAATATGTGTAGGTGACGGAGGTGGACGGAGACGAGCTTGGAGATATCCACGGAGTCAAGCTCGCCGTCGATGTCAATGGTCAGCCGTGCGAGGTTGGGGGCGTGCGTGAGGATGATGATGAAGTCGGCGACCATGTGGCGAAATCGCTCGGAAACCTTAGCCTGGAGCGGGTCGCGGCCCCAGGGAGCTGGGGGGCTGGATATCTCTATTCCGAACGAGCGAATGTGTCGGCCGAGGTCGGGACGTTGGGTGAGAGAGCGGATGAGTAGGGAACGCCGGCGATGACATAATGAAATGGGGACGTCACGGAACAGCAGCGCCTGGGCTGGCATATTCCACGCCTTGCAAACGCGAGAGCAGGCCACGAGCGTTCTCGAGTCAGCGGTGGCTTTTTGAGGCTCGAACCTGGCCCAAGCGAGAATCATGTCCACCAGCTCGAGCGGTAGCAACGCGAGACGGGTCATAGCTGTCATTGAACGTCAAAGAGAGAAGTAGGAGAGCTGTAAGAGTGCATATATGCACGTGCATACCTTGAAGAAAACCGGAAGTAAACGGTGATGTTCTCTAGCGGGTGGGGTTGAGGACGTGATGCATACGTGGCGAAGAGAAAAACTGGGCGGGCTAAAGTGGGGTTGAACTATATGCGTTGATGTTAAGAGCGAGCTGGAGGGACCCCACGATGTACTCCAGCACTAGGTTTTATGTACAAAGGGACGCCGGGGAAGAGGAGGTCCTTTTTACGTGTCGGGTTACCAAATAAATCATGGGCCGACTCACCGACAGATGCACGCCGCACTGGCACGTTGTGATGTCGCTACGCTCAGGTACCAGTACATTCAGGCTGTGCTAAACTAGGATAACCCTTATTACACACAAAATAATAATATACTTTTCACAGGTTGCACGTGAGACTTGAAGGCCACGCCTACAAACGTCTCTTGACACGCAGCAACCACTATGAACTCCCTTTACACTCTCGGTGTGCGGCAATCGAGCTCTATACAGGCAGATTTGGAGCGTCTGCGTGGCGGTGATGCCTCGGCATCGCTACTAGGTCTCTTTCTGACTCTGTTTATCTGTTTTGTTCCTTCGGCTGACTACTGGCACACTTTTCGGTCAGGGCAGATATCCGCTTCCCTCGCAGGGATGAGCCGAACGATTGACGACTATGACTCTATGGCCCGGAGAGAGATCATCAAGGCAAAGCAGGAAAAAGCAACGTCGTACGCGCGACGCCACAAACGCAAGCTGCATTTATCTCATCTAACGCGACGTTTTCCTAGGCGGGTACAAAAGTTCAAGAGCGACTATGCCGAGTTTCGCAAAGAATTCGAGCGCATAAAGGAAGAAGTGCGTAGCCCCCTGGTCTTTCCCTTGCGTCTCCTAACTTTATCTATGGTTGTACCAGCGCACTGCAGCGCAACGCACCGAGCTGTTCTCCACGAGCACCGGCACGCCTCTAACACCCGGCGCTGGAAGACGGCGCTTCGCCACGGGAGCATCGACGTCAATGCAGTCAGACACGGCGCCGGAGAACCCATTCCGTGCTAACGGCAGCGGCGCACACGCGTACCTGGGTGCAAGCCGGGAGGCGCACGCGCTACATGAGCACGACTTTATACGTGGCACAGAAACGCGGCTGGACGAGTTCTTGGCGCAGGGGCGGGAGGTGCTCGACAACCTGGTCGACCAGCGCACGATGCTCAAGGGCACGCAGCGCCGCCTGCGCGATGCGGCTAACACACTCGGGCTCAGTCGGGACGTCGTTGGCTGGATCGAACGCAGAAGGTGCGCGGTTTTTCTGTTGCTCTACGATGATGTTTTTTTGATACGGGTGGGCTTGCAGTATGCAGGACATGTATATCTTCTGGGTTGGTGCCGTGTTCACGTTCTTCTGCTTCTATCTGATATGGAGATATCTTGGCTGAGTCGTCATCCCGTGTTGTTTTATTTTATTTTGGACTTTTGATGGCGCCACATGACACCGTGTTATCATCTGTCACTGTAATTCTTTCTATGTTTTCCATCTCGCTAATGGTGCGTGGCTCATACCCTGCATTGAACGCTACACGCTGTGCATTGAAACAACTTGGTGCACTTTGCGAGATGCGACGACGGAAATAATGACACGAGAATCAGCGCCCGGGGACGGCTCACGACGCTCCATGGGATTGTCAAGTTTACGATCCCCCTCTTCCTGTACCCATCCTGCTTCTCGCCCTGTGCAGTTGTCCCAATGTCAACGTAGCGAAGATTCAACGTATTGTGCATGCGGCAACACTCTGGTGTAGATACAACGCATAATGACTCGAGTGTAATAACAGTGAGATATCTGATACAGTATCAGTAGACAGTCTCTCTGGGTCGGGGTCGATGGATTTACAAGCTGACAAAGTGCTATCAATGAACGTACCTCAAAAAATGTCATGACCTCCTAGCTTTTAGCACGAAAAAAGACACTAGATGCAGAAGCCCGCTGTGAGAGGTTGACACACATGAGGTTGGGACGACAACCCCGATTTCCCACCGGAGGTCCCTCAAAGCAAAGGTTGATAGTGCGTCACGGTCGTCGGCCTGTGGTAAGACGCCGGGAATGCGAATGAGGTGACGACACGTGGATTATCACGGTAACCGCCGGCGCTTGCGGAACCCCCTCGAATTTTTGTTACAGCCACAATCGATTGCGCTGGCAGACGACAGAAATTGCGCGATTACTCCATTGATCGAGTCTTCCTCCGACACATTTCCATTGCGTGCGGTGCGGGCCAGTGGTTATGTGGAAGTTATTCGGTATGTTGTCCGGGTACTGGCATATATAACACTTCTTGTACTAGAACAAGTCTGCCTGAGGCGTGTTTCGATCGATGCCCCATGTCTGTTCGCTTTCGGGGCCTGGAGCTCGCCAGGGCGTCTGTGAGGTCCATATCGTTCCCCGCACCTTTCCATCCATTGCGCATGTAGTCTAGTTTGGGGAGGAGGGACGAACATAGTACGTGGCCAATACACTAATCCGAAGCCGATCCCCTCTTTAGTATGGTATACAAGCCAAGACTCGGATGCACCGCGCGCACTCGCACGCATAGGATCAACGGAAGGAAGGAAGAATAAAGTAAAGGTATGTATGGCGCTATCAACGAATCCCTGCAACTCATGAGTCCCCTTCCAACCAACCGTATCTTTTTTTGTTTCTTCGACGTGGTTGGGACCTTCGCCTGCTGCATGACCTGCTGGGTGATTGCAGCGAATCTGGGACCGAGCTCCTCTCCGGTTCTCAGACTATGCTCTATTTTCGCGCTAAAGTCCTCGAAGAGCCGCTTGACCGTCTTCTTCTTCCACTCGGCATGGTCTTGCGGCGTTGCACGGCATTCCTCCTGGTACCTTTTCCCGTTGTGACGCTTTGTCGAGTCTCGGCGTCCAAAATGGTCACCGCATCGATCGCAGAAGACGAGTTCAGCGGGGTGGTTTTCAGATGTTTTACAGTGTCGCCGGAAGCATTGCCAGGAGCCTAATTCCGCGGTGGGGCATAGTCTGCACTTGATGACACGGACTGCTCCGCGTTCCACGTCGTCCTCGGTGGTCTGGAGCGTCAACCGCTGCCTCTCTGTCAAGGTTCTTGGGATTGCTTAGAGGCCTTTGGCGCTCCCCCCTGTATGTGGCGACACCATGCTGCGCTCGTCGTGTTGCATTTCCGACTGTTCCATCCCTTCTAACAGCTCTTGCTCAGGGAATCCCACCGTCTCTTGCGTGGCACTAGATCCCAGCAGCTGACGAAGATACACCTCCTGAGCTGTTATGGTGCGAGCATCTCTGCTCTGCGTCGTACTGTCATAGGTGTATCTTTTGTCTCGTTTCTGGGCACTGGTCGCAGGCGTATGGTGAGTCCTCTTTGTGGATTTCTCTGCCTCATCCAAGACCCAACTGGCGCTTGGCCTTCTCTTGTGAGTTGTTCCGGAGCTGCCGCTGTCACTGTCGTCAGCCTGTGGGACGCCTTTTGGGAGATTTCATACCTGTCTCTAGCTCTTCCCAAGGACGGTTTCCGCCCTCCCAGTACCCCCTGTAGTCGTTGTCGCCATCAACACATTGATGGGCGCTGCCGTATTGTCGGCATAATTCAACCAAGATGAGGACCTAGGAAAATCGGGAATAGGACAGCGTAATATTTCTCCTCCTATAAGCAGAATCAGGGTAATAAAGTGAACATACGGTATGTTCTCGAACATTCCCACTGAGGCGGAAGTCGGGGCATCATCCCGTTGCGTCAGCGGGACGGCATTGATTCCATCCCAGTAAGGTGGTGCACGGGGGCCTTGTTCCGCTTGGAAGGTGCCATGGATGCCAAAGTCTGAGAGAAGGTCCGATAATGTGACCTGTAAGGGAAAAAAGATATGGTCAGTAAGATCCCTTGCATTGGCGCTACTTTGCTCACGAAGTTTGAGGCTAGCGCCTCGTAGGCGTGTGGGGTGTTTATATGACCCCCGATGTCATCTCTCGGAGGTGATTGAATGGAGCCGGCATTTGTCAGAGCTTTGGACTAAGTGAGTATAAGACGTAGCAAACGCGAGGTGAGGACATACATGGTGTGAGTAAGGTAGAAAGGTCCCAGCCCTGTGGGATGATACGGTGAGCAATATAATGCTACCATTCATTGCGTACTTACAAGTGGTTCCGAGAGTAAATTAAAGCCATGGGTATATGGATTGTAGTCAGCGAATAGAGGCGGGGCGATGGCGGAAGTCGATGCGGTGGCATTTGGTGTTCTGGTGAAACCCCTGAGGTAGGAACTGCCGGCGGATATGTCCCTGGTAGCGACGGTGGTATACTGCTGACGTGATACATCAGATGTCAGTGTCGGTGCCTTCTCATCCCGGGGGGGGGAACGTGCTTATAGAACCACCTTCGGGTTCAAAATCGGTGGTGTTGTGGGGAAGCGTGCCACTTTCGTAAAAGGGATGCCCTTCCGGACAATCGAAGATAGAGTCGACACCGTCTAGGTGACCGGATTGGCCCGGGTGGTTGACCCGTCTTCTACGGAAGCGGGAGCACCTAGTGGGGCCGAGAAGGTGCGTGGATTGGCAATATAACCGAAGGAGGCATCGAAATAGGTCATTGTGGACGGTGTAAGGAAGAGTTGAGGGCCTTTCTAGAGCTTTTATCCACACAAGTTTTGCCACCGCCGGGTGGCGATTGACCACAAATGACAATCACCATTATGATTGCACGTGACTACTACTAGGCATCCATATGCTCTCATGGTCTTCGCGCTCACGCATCCATGCCCTTTCCGCATAGGCCACTGTCCCCTACTTGCACAATAGAATCCATATAAGTGCTTGCATTTGTCAGAAACAAGGGAGACGACTTATTAGTGTAACAACGCTCCCCTTGACGCTCCCGGCCTTGTCCGGCCTCACCAGCCGGATTAACGGATCGGGAAATCTGTGGCTATTGTCAGTCTATTGCTTGCCGCGAACCGCAATGGTTCTGCGCGAAATGGTGCGCGCACGTAGTAAGCAAGAGTTTAAGACCGCGCTAAGTTCACATCTTATAATCAGGTGCATGCAAACTCGATGCAGTGACGACACCAAAGACACTGATAAATACTTCAGGGCTTTGTCCAGTACGTGGACTGTCTTCGATCCATGACGACGAAAGAACAGCTGGTGTTCTTCAACTTGATATTGTGTCGTTGAAATTTCCAACCGTGTTCCTCCTGTACCCACTTCCCTGATTTTAACATAATTCCCTTGCCACTTGACCAGCGATAACCGCTATTGAGAAAAACAGTCGTCCCCGGCGCATAGGACAACAAAAAGAAGGAAGCGTAAAGTAAAGGTATTTTTATGGGTCTATTAATAAATCCCTGTGACTCACCAGTCGCCTTCCAACAGTATGACCGTCTTATGCTTGCTTACTTCGACGTAGTCGGTACTTTCACCTGGGCGATTGTGGCGAAGCAAAGACCATGGCCCTCTCCGGTTCTCGTACAAGTGCTCTATTTTCGTCCTCGAAGCGCCGCTTGACCAAGTCTCGCGGCGTCGTGCAGCATCCCTCCTGGTACACTTTCCCGTGGCGGGGCGTAGCTTCCCTTGACGATGCTGCCCACTCCGCACTCTACGTAGGATGTAGGTCTGTCTTCACAGAAACATCGGTCGCTCTCTCTGTTAAGACATTTGAGATCGCGCAGGGCCCTTTGCCGTTGTTGGCTCCTTGGTTGGTTGGCTCTCTCCTTACTTCATAGCTCTATGTGCTGCGTCATGTTGCTTCCCAGGTCGTACCGCATTCGTTTTCTGCTCTCACCCCTCCACCCGAGTCGACTGTTCCTGCTCAAGGGCTCCCACAGACGCCCGCGAGATACCAGGTCCCAGTAACAGGTGACGATGTAGTCTCGTCTAGTGGCAGGCACACGGCAAGACTTTTCATGGACCTCGCTGCTTCCAATAGTCAACTACCCGTTCGACTTGTGATCGGAGCTGTCGCTATCGCTATCGTCAACCTTCTGGGAGCTATTAAGGGAGATTCCGAACCTCATTCTACTTCACTTTTCTCGCCATCTCCAACATCCCAGCACCCACTATGATTGTCGTCCTCAATACATTAATTGGCGCTGACCATTGAGTTTAGTCACCGTATGGTTCAACCCCGACGAGGACCAGCCCGAGGACGGTGTGGCGTTTCTCCTGCAAGTGGAGACTAAGCGGCGAAGTGTACGTTCGACGTGTTCCCGAACATTTTCGTGGAAGCGAAGGGTGGGGCGTAACGTTGCGTCCTCTGGGTTATCTTGTTCCAGACGGAAGATGCCAGGGGAACCAGTGAACGAGTGACTCGAGGTCCGATGATTGTGCCAGTGGGAAACGTTTCCCTGTGTTGGTGCCACCTGCACATACGTTTGAGGGGGGGTGACGTATCCAATCTCTGATCTAATCACTCAGCGGCGACGGCGCAGAGCTGGCATATGTCAGCGCTTTGTGCCGAGTACAAGACGTCATGGAAAACGAGAGGCGGAGACCTACATGGCGTGAGCAAGGAAGAAAAGTCCAGGTCCTGTGGCGCGATCAAGGTGAGACTGTTCAGCTGACCACTATTCTTTGCGCACCCACAGGAGGATCTGAGAAAATAAAAATTATAGGTGCATCGCCAAATTCTGCGGGAGATTCCAATTCCTTCACAGCGTAATATAGTCGCTGGGTTGCATCGCAACATATGTGTCGCCGTCACATTTGAAGTAACGATGCAATTTACCTTGCAACGTTATTGTGACTGCAACGCGATCATGACCCAAGATTACGACTGATTAAGATTCATTGCCAGGCCCAGCATCGGTCGTTGTAGGTGCAAGAAGGACGGAGCTTGTGCGACGATCCACCTTGTGTCCACGAGACATCCGAGTCGGTGCGTGCTGCGTCCGCAAGAAGTCTTTGAATAGTCCAGACTCTTCTCTTCACACGTCCTGGCGTAAACCTCGCACCAATCATCTATGCACGGAAGCTCAGATGACCTCCACGTGTTTGTAGCCCTTGTTCAATTTATGTTCCCACAAAGGGCCCAGATTCCAATCGTCGCGCTATAAGTACGATGAGTTTGGGAGTTAAGCTGTCAACACTCAGCAACGTCAACTCATCACTCTGACTAAATGGGCGACCAGGAGTTACGCGAGGCTCTCAGACAGATTCAAACCATCTGCGACGAATCCAATGGCCGCACTCAGTTGTTTCGTTCTGGTAAGTACTTCTCCTTTTCCTGATTTAATATTGATCATAATTTGCCAATAGGTAGTCACGGCCATCTCAACGGTATCAGGCACTACTACGAGAGCAGTTCTCAGGATGCCAGGTTTTCAGTCGAACCTGGGTCCGCTGAGGATTTATCTAAAATTGTGCGTCCAGGCGTTTGAGTTTTGTCTCCGGTGCCGCAGGATGTACTGATCGTGTATTCTCAAGATGCGAGTCCTGAAAGCGCTCCCTGTCCCCTTTGCGGTCAGTATCCAACGTCTAACCGAACTTGCGGTCATCGAGCTCACCCCGATTCGGGCCATCGTGTTGTAGGTCAAGGGGTGTTGCAACGGCGCAGGATATGGGTGAGCTGGCACACCAGACGTTGTCAGAAACGACTGTATTAGACAGAATAATAAAGGTACTTGCCTGGCACACCAGACGTTGTCAGAAACGACTGGGGAGCCAGGTGCGCATAGGGCGTCTTAAATACATCCTAAGGACTGTAGTAAAGACTGTACTACTAAGTACATGTGAAAGAATATGCGGAAACCCGCAGTCCGTTAGAAACGAGCGTGAATAATATCTCAACTAAAGATCGAGGGGATTGTCCCTGATCACAGCTACCAATGATCGTGTTTGCGAGGCTACGCTCGCATCTCATCTCTGCTCAAGTCCATGCCCGACGCCGCGGGAACTCGCACGTGGACGCTCAGTTCAACAAGGGGGGCGGTCACACATCCAATCCCGGGTTCAGTTCGACACCGGGAATACAGATATCTCTGTTGCGGTTCAACAAGATCTCTTTCAACGACAATAAAACTGAGTTGACCGTCGGCGCCGGATGTGTGTTTGACGAGATCTACAAGGTCATCCGACCCGAAAACTACAACATCGTAGGTGGAGGAGGAAGCGTGGGAATCGGAGGTTGGATCATGGGAGGAGGATATTCACTCAAAACTAACCAGTACGGTCTTGGAATCGATAACCTCGTTCGATCTCAGATCGTTCTTCCTGACGGCCGCCGGGTGACAGCATCAGCGGATGCTGAGAGCGATCTCTTTTGGGCCATTAAAGTACGTCCTAGGCATGATTGATTGTATGATCAGTGAACACTGACCAACTGACGCGTTGTGAATTGAGGGTGGCGGGAATAATTTTGGTATTGCGACTGAGTTCGTTCTGAAAACCCATCGTCAAGGCACCAATGGAAACGGATACGTCTACGTGAGTTCATTTGCCTCCCACGCTGCGTTCATTCACTATATTTGTTTCTAGGGTGGGCTTCTTACTTTCGACGAGGCTCATGTCGAACATGTCAAAGCGGCCATTGTTGACTTTGTGACGAGGAACGACCCCAAAGCCGCTATCGTCGCCGCTTTCCGGTTCTACCGGAACCATAGCGTTCAAGAGGTTCTCTTTACAACTTTTTTCGTGATTGCGCGTTTATCAATTGCTTCGACAGTTCAAATTCACAGTCTTGGCATTTTATGATGACATGAAACCCGACGGATCTGACCCTTTTAGCAATTTCCTTGCCATCACCCACCAGGGTCGGCTCGCGAACTCAGATTATACGACGGTGGATGTCGCCACGAATCTGCTTTACTCCTATGTACTGGCGGATGTTGCGACTGCAGTTCTTTCTAACTCCGAAGGCGACGACTCGTATTCTTTTCCCAGCTCAGAGATAGCTGGAATGAGCGTTATGAATGCTCGGTGCGTTATTGTCAAGGTGTTATCAGGGAAAGGGAATGTTTCCTCACTTGTTGCCAGAGCCCGATGGGGAACCATCATGGTGTCCAAGTATACATCAAGCCTCATCAATGTTGTCGAAGAAGAAGCCAAGGTATTGTACTAACCTCCATGCCCTTGGCTATACCTTCCATAAGACTTGATTTTATTTCCAGGCGGCCAAACAACTCATGGAACAATACAACGGGAAGATGGTCCTGACCGAAATATGGCCTTTTCTGCCAACGATGTTCGATCAAAGCGTCCCTTCGGCATGGCCGCATAAGCGCGGAGAGCCCAACGGGCCCCTCCTCGTGTACTTCATGTGGGAAGGGAGGGATAACGACGGGGTATGGATCGACCAGATGAAGACGGCCTTGGATCACATCCACCGGATCGCGCTCCAGGAGGGGTGTACCACACCCTCTGCACCTGTATATTGTAACACCACCCTCGAAGACGTTACTACCCCGGAGCAGATCTACCGAGACAATCTGGACAAACTGTCTGCGTTGAGGATCAGATACGACCCTGATAATGTTATGGAGAGGACGGGCGGGTTCCGTATCCCGTTTCCATTTGGTCCTGCGACCGTCGACGAGCATTAAAGAATCACGAACACAGGTGAGCGTGATGTGATGGGTATTCAGAGGCACGGTTGAAGAACTCTACTGCACTCACAGGCACTCCAGGTCTGTGGCGTTTCCAGGTCTCATTCTCGTCGGAAGGTTTTCATGTAAAAATAACATCAGTGAAAATTCATTTGTTAGGAGTACAGATATTAGCAATGTTAGTTTTTTTGGTTCGGAATCCGAGCCTGGAAAAGATCCGGTGAATCGTGTGGGACTCGCTGTCACGTCGATCAAGTAATGGAAACACATATCGAGGTCGTTGTTCGCTCATGTGGTGCCGCTACCTCCATTCCACGGCCTTTGGTCTTGCCGTCTAGTCGCCAGAAAGAGAAAAATCAGACACACTCGCATTCAGGAGACATGGTTTTCTCTCGAACATTGACCAAGACGGCGGCGCAGTCTCAGCAGATTTTTTGGACGTGACGCCCGGAACGACTCAAATCCAAAAATGAATTCAGGATTGAAGGACGCATGTATCCCTCGACGTATCGACGCTTGTACCACTGAGCGTGGGTGGTCACTGCATCAGTCACTTATCCCCAACCTTATCCCGACCTTTCAAGATGTCACCTAGAATAATAACTAATCCACCGCCTTCCAGCGCTGCAAAATCAGCATGCGTTGTCCGGGTATTCGTTCGCAGTCATTGATAAAATTCTGGGCCTTTCTGCTTGGCATGGTGACGCCACCCCATTTCCAAGGACAGACACGGAGTTTCTCCTCGAATCTGAGGGTCGACCTTGCTCGGTGCATCGTCCTATCTGCGCTCGAATACTGTGTCCGCGTACACCGATAGAGACCAAGACAAGAGATCCCAAGTTGTTATGCGCACGCTAATAATTTTCTCTCGACCCTCACCGATAAATCAAATGTGTACGCATTATGGCTCCGTAGCGTTCCCTTCGGCATCGGCATTTCCTAGATCTCCGGACGTGCCAGTGTTTGATGGCCCAGCGTCAAGTCGGAAGGGTTCCTGCACGTGATGTGAAACTCACAATTCTAAGAAGGCAGGAAGATACGTACCTCGTCTCGTGCCTTCAATACTCTACGATAAAATTGGTCATAGAAGGCCTCTCCCTCCGTAGCGCACAGCGTTGGGCATGAAGGGCAATTAGTCTGAGATACATGAGTGCGGAGAGCAGCGATGAACTCCTTGCGAAGGGATGAAAAATTAGGCAACGCATTGGAATATGTCTCTTTCAAACTCGCGGTATGCTGCAAAATTGGGTCACGTAACCACCCAGCGAGGGTCGTATTGTTGTTTTGGAGACGTTTAGTCTTGCGGCAACCAGACCAGATTTTTGATAGGTTGTCGCTACCGTCAAGAAAGCCCTCAAAGAACGAGACGAGATTGTCGCGGCAACGCCTGCGGAAGCAGACCAGGTCGCTCAGCGCTGAGCCCTCGAACAACGGTAAGGTATCTGTGATGGTTTCAAACGTCATGGGATGATCAAGAGTGAGGCGCGCCGTAGTTTCTATCTCCGGTATGAGCTGGTTGCTACACGCAATTGCATAGGCACGAAAGGCAGCCTCTGTGGTTGGCAGTTGGCGACCTATTTCAGAACGGATAATAGATAGAACCGTGGTCATATTATATTTTTGCGAAGCGGCGAGAAGAGCCAACGCCTTCTCATAGGAATCGGGTATCACGGAGGGGATTGGGTAGAGCACTGTGAGGAGGCTGTGCAGCAGTTCCGCGTCTTCGGCCATATGCACAACAGGAATACCTTCGACGACTTCGTCATCAAGAGGTTGGGGGAGCGAAAACAAATCGTTCCAAAATGGTGATGATATGGCCAGGATCGACTTGTGGACACGAAAGGAAACAAGGTCAGATGATCGAAGTATGACATCCGCTCCTTGCATATTCAGGCCTTCGGGTAGAGGTAAAGCTCCCATTATAGTAAGGGTAGAACTTTGAGAGCGTGTTTCCCCCTGTGTGAGCAGGAAATCCGATCTAGCCTAGATGAGCTGAGATTCATCACATGTCGCATTCAGGGTAGTGGAATCGAACCTACTTTTCGTATACTTTTATGGAGAACGGCTGTCAGAGCAGTCCAAATATCACGAATCGTCTTGCCAGGAATTAATGCACAACGTCCACAGCCATTGCCCGTGTAGACATGAGAGGACAGGGCGAGATGAAATGTGGTGAGATCAAAACTAGCGAGATCACCCTCAATGTCGTTAAGGTAGGTATCAACCCATCGTGGGATTTCACTAGACCTTGTGCAGATCGTTGCGACGCAGTCTAGATCGGCCAAAAGGCGGAGTCCTGACCTATTAAATTCATTGTGGAGGCCCACTTTGAGGTTGGCCAGAACCTGTTGACGATATTTCCAAAGACCAGAAAGAGCTGCACCATGTATCATGTTGAGTTTGTCCCCGAAACCTTGGATAGTCATTGGAGATTTGAGTGTTTCTTCAGCTGCCTGACACGCCTCTTCGAGAAGACCATACTCATATGCAAGAGAGTAAGCCTGCAATGCAGTTTCAGGACAGATAAAAGGTGGGTCACGCCTGGAAGCGCAATCTCGGATTTGAATCAGCGTGGTGGTCATTTCATATTTCTGAGCCACAGAAAGGAGCTCTAAGATCTGCTCGATGGTTGGAGGAAGAACAGGTGGCACAGGAAACACGAAGGTTAGGAGAGCAGAAATAATCGTATGACTCTCAGCAAGCTGAATGACCGGAAGTAAAGGTTTGTTGTCCGTCGTTCTACCATCCGTGGTAGCTCCAGAGGCTCCAGAGGTCGCTGTTATTCGTTTTATCTCATTTTTGACAGTTTATGGATTAAGGCTCACCTTCCGGTCCTACACCATGGCACATACTAGCGGCCATTATTTGCTCTCGGAGAACAGGAGAGCTGTCAACTACATAAAACTTTTGGACTTGGAAATCATGGGAGTCAGAAGAACGGAGAATAATATCTGCATGAAGGAGTGAGGATGTCCGCAGTAGGTCTGGTAGGGACATGCCAGCAGAAGAGGTAACAGATGTAGACTCGGACATGAGAAAGCCGCTTCAAAGTTGTACGGCCAACACCCGGGCCGGGACTGGTGGTGAATCAGTAGTGCGGCAGTTGTGCGGCTTATGGGCTGAGCGCTAAGACTCTGAGAGCATTCCGTATATGCGGCCTTCATATCTCTGGACCTCTAATAAATTATAATACACCCCTTCGCTGACAACAAAAACGGGACTCGATACCTCTCCACTGTACTCACCTCTTCTGCCACTGGCACCTGTCAGAATTAGATCCGTGTTTCCCTTCCAAGCCAAAGGGAGAAAGGGAGACAAGCGACACGCAAGGCGATACGAGACGACCAGGGTAACGACACGCTGAAACTGAAGATTGTCCTTACCTACGCTGAAATAGCAAACTATACCATCCAGGCACCCACTACACGAGTCTGGGGTTCTGCGTACCTGGATCGATCATGCGAATGACTCGGATTCCGAAGAACCCATTCCAATGAAGCGCTTACCTCGTCCAGTGCCTGCGTGAGTTTACTCTCCAACTTCACGCAGAAAGTTTCACTGCATCACGGAGGCTCTCATGGCCTTTGCGCTCATTCACTCATGCCTTGTCTCCCAGGACACTGTCCCCTGCTTGCACTGGCACATAGAATCCATACCCAGCGCTTGCATTTGGTCAGAAACGAGGGTGACGTCCCCGGCCCAGCACAAAAGGCTCCGTAAAGCTTGGGAGTTTGTGCCAATACTTCTACATTACACCAACGCAGCAAACATGATATACAGCTGCTAGACCACAAGTTTCGGCGCAGCCTCCAAGTCGGTAGTGATTGCGTACCACTCAGACTCGGACTGAGACGTGTCACGTTTCCTTCTGTCCGTTGCGGTGAATCCTTCATAATCTTGTTTTCGAGCCCATTACCGTGCGCCTTGGAGGACAGTACCCTACATAGCACCTCACTTCAGATAACTGTGTGACCCGGTACCCTTTGTAGTAAACAACCCTCTAACCATCCTTCTATCATCTCTCCCTATCCTCTTACTGAACGCTACACGTTCTGTATTTGAACATTTTTTACTCAGTTTTGTACACTTTGCAAGACATTACAGCCGTGACAAGTTGACAACGACGACGACCAGAACGATGACACCACATTTACCAGAGCGCAACAGGAAATCGAACCCAATTTTCCCAACTCGAGGGGAAACAGCTCACCATATCCCATTAGGATCGCCCCGCGGGTTGGCAGTGCCTGGTCTACCGGGGGGAAGCTCACCGTCGAGCGCTGTCTCTTGACACGTAGCAACCACTATGAACTCCCTTTACGCTCTCGGCGTGCTGCACTCGAGCTCTATACAGGCAGATCTGGAGCGTCTACGTGGCTGAGATGCCTCTACATCGCTACTAGGTCTCTCATACCTTTGTCTGTCCGTTTGTTCCTTCGGCTGACTCGTGGAACACTTTTCGGTCAGGGCAGATATCTACTTCCCTCGCGGGGATGAGCCGAACGACCGAACGATTGACGACTATGACTCTGTAGCTCGGAGAGAGATCATCAAGGCAAAGCAGGAAAAAGCAACGTCGCACATGCGACGCCGCAAAAGCACGCCGCATGTATCTCATCTGACGCAACGTTTTACTATGTGGGTGTAGAAGTTCAAGAGTGACTATGCCGAGTTTCGCAAAGAATCCGAGGAGTGTATAACCCCCTGGTCCAACCCTCCCTTGCAACTCCCAACTTATCTATGGTCCTACCAGCGCACTGCGTCATAACGCACCGACCTCTTTTCCACAAGCACCGGCACACCTCTCACACCCGGCGCCGGAAGACGGCGCCGAGCCACGGGAGCACCGACATCAACGCAGTCAGACACGGCGCCGGAGAATCCATTCCGTGCCAACGACAGCGGCGCGCACGCGCACCTGGGTGCGAGCCGGGAGGCGCACGCGCTGCACAACGTGAGTTTATACGTGGCGCAGAAATGCGGCTGGATGAGTTCCTGTCGCAGGGGTGGAGGTGCTCGACAACTGGTCGACCAACGCATGGTACCAGCGCTTAAGGGTACGCAGCGCCGTCTGCGCGACGCGGCGAACACACTCGGGCTCAGTAGGGACGTCGTTGGCTGGATCGAACGCAGAAGGTGCGCGGTTTTTTTTGTTGCTATACGATGATGTTTTTTGGCATGGGTGGACTTGCAGTATGCAGGACATGTATATCTTCTGGGTTGGTGCCGTATTCACGTTCTTCTGCTTCTATCTGATATGGAGATATCTTGGCTGAGCCATCATGCCACGTCGTTTTATTTTATTTTGGACATTTGATGGCGCCACATGACACCATGTTGCTATCTGTCACTGTAATCCTTTCTATGTTTTCCATCTCGCTAATGGTACGTGGCTCATACCCTGCATTGAACGCTACACGCTGTGCATTGAAACAACTTGGTGCACTTTGCGAGATGCGACGACGGAAATAACGACACGAAATCAGCGTCGGATAACTCGAGGGACGGCTCACAACGCTCCACGGGATTGTCAAGTTTACGATGCCCCTCTTCTTGGACCCATCCTGCTTCCCGCCTTGTACAATTGTCCCAATGTCAACGTGGCGAGAATTCAACGTATTGTGCATGCGGCAACACTCCGGTGTAGATACATCGCATAATGACTCGAGTGTAATAGCAGTGAGATATCAGATACAGTATCGATAGACAATCTCACTGGGTCGATGGATTTACAAGCTGACAAAGTGCTATCAATGAACGTACCTCAAAAGTTGTCATGACCTCCTCGCTTCTAGCACGAAAAAAAAAACACTAGATGCGGAAGCCCACCATGAGAGGTTGACACACATGAGAGACGACTCGGACAACCCCGATTTCCCACCCGAAAAAGGGAGGTCCCGTATCCCGTATCCCGTCGTCTGTTTGTGGTGGTAAGACGCCGGGAATGCGAATGAGGAGTCAGGACACGTGGATTATGGCGGTAACTGCCGCCGCATGCGGAACCCCCTCGAATTTTTTTTACACAGCCACAATCGATTGCGCTGGCAGACGATGCTCCGACACATTTTCATTGCGTGCGGTGCGGGCCAGTGGTTATATGGAAGGCATTCGGTAAGTTGTCTGGGTACTGGCATATATAACACCCACCTCTTGTAACAGAACACGCCCGCCTGAGGCACTTTACAGGTATTCCGATCGATGCCCCTGTATGTTCGTTTTCGGGACCTGGAGCTCGCCAGGCGTATTACGAGGCCCACATCGTCCCCCGTTCATCTTTCCATCCATTGCGCATATACAATCGAAGTTCTCACAATGCATAATTCGTTACAGCTATTTTCAGATTGATGGGTTCCTTGGTGATCTGAAAACAGCTGTAACACATTATGCGCTGTGGGAATTTCGACTGCAGTCTAGAGGGGACAAACATTGTACGTGACCAATACACTATTCTAAGCCGATTCTCAAACCTCTCTCTTCAGTATGGTATGTATATAGCACTATTAACAATCCCTGCGACTCTCACGAGTCGCCTTCCGACTGTTTCTTCTTTTGTTTCTTCGACGTGGTTGGGACCTTTGCCTGCTGTATGGCCTGCTGGGTGATCACGGCGAATCGGGGGCCGAGCTCCTCTCCGGTTCTCAGACAACGCTCTATCTTCACGTTAAATTCCTCGAAGAGCCGCTTGACTGTTGTCTTCTTCCACTCGGCCTGGTCTCGCGGCGTCGTGCGGCATTCCTCTTGGTACCTTTTCCCGGTGTGACGCTTTTCCGAGTCTCTGCGTCCAAAATGGTCCCCACATCGATTGCAGAAGGTGAGTTCGGCAGGGTGGTCTTCGGACGTTTTACAGTGGCGCCGGAAACATTGCCAGGAACCCAGTTCTACAGTCGGGCATAGCTTGCACGTGATGGAATGGACTGCTCCGCGTTCCACGTCGTCCTCGGTGGTCTGGAGCATCAACCGCTGCCTCTCCGTCAAGGTATTTGGGGTCGCGTAGAGACCTTCTCGGTCCTCGGCGCTTTCCCCACTATGCAGCGGCATCATGCCGCGCGAGTCGGGTGGTGTTTCCAACTGTTCCCTCCCTTCTAATTGTTCTTGCTCGGGGAATCCCGCCGTCTCTTGCTGGGTACTAGAACCCAACAGCGGATGAAGATACAGTCCTTGCGCTGTTATGGCGCGAGCCTCTCTGCTCCACGCCGTACTGTTATAGATGTATTTTGTCTCCTGATTTTGGGTCCTAGTGGCGTGGGTCTGGTGAGTCCTCTTTGTGGACCCCTCTGCCTCTTCCAAGACCCAACTGGCGCTTGGCCTCCTCCTCTTGTGGGTTGTTCCGGAGCTGCCGCTGTCATTCTCATCAGCATCATGTGGGGCGGCTTTCGGGAGATTCCATACCACTCTCTAGCTCGCTTCACAAGGACAGTTCCCGCCCTCCCAGTACCCCCTATGGTCGTCGTCGCCGTCAATACATCGGTGGGCACTGCTATATTGTCTACATAATTCACCCAAGACGAGAGCCTGGGAAAATCAGGATAGGACTGTGTCCTGTAAACAGAACCAAGGCGATCAAGTGAACATACGGTATATTCTCGAACATTCCTACTGGGGCGGAAGTCGGGGCATCATCCCGTTGCGTCAGCGGGGCGAAATTGGTTCCGTCCCAATAAGGTGGTGTACCGGGGACTTGTTCCGCTTGGAAGGTGTCAAGGGTGCCAAAGTCTGAGAGAAGGTCCGATAATGTGACCTGTAGAGGAAAAATGATATGGTCAGTAAGGTCCCTTGCATTGGCGCTACTTGTGCTCACGAAATTTGAGGCTAGCATCTCGTGGGTGTGTGGGGTGTTTATATGACCCCCGATATCATCCGTCGGAGGCGATGGAATGGAGCTGGCATTTGTCAGAGCTTTGGACTAGGTGAGTATAAGACGTGGCAAACGCGAGGTGGAGGCATACCTGGTGTGGGAAAGGTAGAAAAGTCCCTGCCCTGTGAGATGATACGGTGAGCAATATGACCAGCTTCCCACCATTCATTGCGTACTTATAAGTGGTTCCGAGAGTAAATCAAACCCATGGGTATATGGACCGTATTCAGCGAATAGAGGCGGGGCGATGGCGGAAGTCGATGCGGTGGCATTTGGTGTTCTGGTGAAACCCCCGAGGTAGGAACTGCTGGCGGACATGTCCATGGTAGCGACGGTGGTATTCTGCTGACATGATACATCAGGTGTCAGCGCCTTCTTATCCCGGGGAACGTGCTTACAGAACCGCCTTCGGGTTCAAAATCGGTGGTGTTGTGGGGAAGCGTGCCACTTTCGTAAAAGGAATGCCCTTCCGGACAATCGAAGATAGAGTCAACACCGTCTAGGTGACCGGATTGGGTGGTTGACCCGTTTTCTACGGAAGCGGGAGCACCTAGTGGGGCCGAGAAGGTGCGTAGATTGGCAATACCGAAGGAGGCATCGAAATAGGTCATTGTGGACGGTGTAAGGAAGAGTTGAGGGCCTTTCTAGAGCTTTTATCCACACAAGTTTTGCCACCGCCGGGTGGCGATTGACCACAAATTACAATCACAATTATGATTGCACGTGACTTCTACGAGGCATGAGGCTTTCATGGTCTTCGCGCTCATGCATCCATGCCCTTTACGCACAGGCCACTGTCCTCTACTTGTACAATAGAATCCATATAAGTGTTTGCACTTGTCTGAAACAAGGGCGACGACTTATTAGTGTACAACGTTCCAGTAACGTTCCCCTTGACGTTCCGGCCTGGTTCCCGGCCCGGGCCCTCACCAGCCGGATTAACGGACCGGGAAATCTGTGGCTATTGCCGCGAACCGCACACGTTGAAATGGTGCGCGCACCTTGGTGCGCACGTAGTTTAAGCCTGCGCTAATAAGTCCACATCTTGTAATCAGGTGCATGCCAGTGCAAACTCGATGCAGTGACGACACCAAAGACACTGATGAGCACTTTAGGGCTTCTGTCCAACCGTCGTATGTCGTACGTGGACTGTCTTCAATCCATGACGACGAAAAAACAGCTGGTGTTCTCAAGAGATCCCGTGCCTTTCTGCCGGCGCATGGTGACGCAACCCCATGTTCAAGGACAGACACGGAGTTTCACCTCGAATCTGAGGCCAACCTAACTCGATGCCACTGCGTCCACGCACACAGATAGAGACCAAGAAGGGGGAGGCCGCGATCCCATGTTGTTCCTCGCACGCTAATAATTTTCTTTCAACCCTCACCAATAGATCAAATGTGTACGTATTATAGCTCCACTGGCATAGTGTTCCCTTCGTAGGACATCATGATTGTGAGCGCCACGTGTTACCTCATTATCGGGCATCAGCATTTCCTAAATCTCCGGACGTGCCAGTGTTTGATACCCCAGCGTCAAGTCGGAAGGGTTCCTACATGTGGCGTGAAACTCATAATCCTAAGGGAGGAAGATACGTACCTCGTCTTGTGCCTTCGATATTCTACGCATCAATTGAGCATGGAAACCTCCCCCTCCATAACCCACAACGATGGGCAGGAGGGGCATTTGGTCCAATATACATGACCGCAGAGAGATGCGACGAAATCCTTGTGAAGGGATGAAGGATTGGGTAATGGATTAGTATATGTCCTTCTTGATCTTCTGGTATGCTGCAAAATTAAGCTACGTAACCACCCAGCGAGGACCGCATTGTCGTTTTGGGAAGCGGAGATGGGGCGTTTAGTCTTATTGCAACCAAACCAGATTCTTGATAGGCTATCGTTACTGCCAACAAAGTCATCAAAGAACGAGACGAGATTGTCGTGGCAACGCTTGCAGAAGCAGACCAGGTCGCTCAGCGCTGAGCCCTCAAACAACGGTAAGGCGTCTGCAATAACTTTGAACGTCATGGGATGATCAAGAGTGAGGTGCACCGCAGTTTCTATCTCCGGAATGAGCTGTTTGCTACACGCAATTGCATAGGCACGAAAAGCAGCCTCCGTGGTTGGCAATTGGCGACCTATTTCGGAACGGATAGCAGATAGAACCATGGTCATATTATATTTTTGCGAAGCAGTGAGAAGAGCCAAAGTCTTCTCATAAGAGTCAGGTATCGCAAAAGGGATAGGGTAAAGCACTGTGAAGAGACTGTGCAGCAGTTCCGCACCTTCGGATACCTGCACAACGGAAAGACCTTTGACGACTTCGCCATCAGGAGGTTGTGACAGCGAAAACAAATCGTTCCAAAATGGTGATGATATAATAGCCAGGATTGACTTGTGGACATGAAAGGAAACAAGGTCAGATGACTGATTTTACAATCCAGCCAGATCATTCGTGCCGTAGGGCATTGGGTCAAAGGGTCGGGAACAGACGAGAGGGCAAAGGGGAACTTTGCCCGAGAGAATGTACGAGACACTGGCAAGAGGAACACGCGTTCACTCGAGAGTGAGTAAAACAAGGCTGAGATTTATCAAAGCTAAGACAAGGGAACTACAGACTTTACAACCTTGTACTTATACTCGTACAGACTGTGATTTTCGCTTGGATTTTCGTAACTATTTTCTATGATGAAGTACTGAGGCCTACGCAAGCGCCTCACTGGCAAACCCTAAGTCATTACTGCAGTCACGCTGTCAGTCCAGGGTTCCCAGTGGCCATTTTTCCGCAGGGAATCTTAGACTCAGTCATCACACTGTCATCACCGCCAACACGAACACCCGGCAGCGGGCCGGCACTGGTGAGAGTCCGGCGACCCCTTCAAGTTCAAGTCACGTCACGGTGCTCGGAAATACACTGGCAGAGGTGTCCAAGTTGGACCTACTAGGTTTCTTTTGTCCTTTGCTGGACTACAGGTACGCATCGTTCCTGCCAGTGCTTCAAGTTCCGGACAGGTTCTCAACCTGAAAAGTTCTACGCTCATCCCCTTGCTCATCCCTCACCGTGACGATATCCTCCCATTGTGCTACGGAGAATACATACGTCAACCACCCACCAGTAACGATACAGGAACTACGAGGACGCTAATCGTGGTATGACTGGGCCAGCCTGAGGTTCAACTGATGACCTTCCCGGGCCAGTATCTGCCTGCGCGTTCTCCCCTCATATTTCTGAACGCCGCGGCCTACACCCCGGGAACCGGGCCCTTCGCTGACGCAAAAAGGCACTCGAAACCTCTCCACTGTACTCACCTCTTCCGCCACCTGTCGGAATTAAATTCATGTTTCCCTTCCGAGCCAAAGGGAGAAAGCCTCAGAAAGGGTGACTGACAAGCGATACGAGACGACTAGGATAACGACATGCTGAAACTAAAGATTATCCTTACCCACCTTCAAATAGAAAACCATTCAGACACCACTATACATTGGTCCGAGTCTCTTGTTACGACGTGATGACCCAACGAAACGTATATCTTCCACACCTACCTGTTGACATGACGGATTCCTAGAAACGGGTTCAATGAGTGAAGCCTTCCCCGTGAGTTTGGGGTTCTGCGTACCTGGATCGATCATGCGAACAACTCAGATTCCGAAGAACCCATTCCGATGAAGCGCTCACCTCGTCCAGCGCCTGCGTGAGTTTACTCTTCAACTCCACGCAGAAAGTTTCACAGCACCACGGAGGCTATCATGGCCTTCACTTCATGCTCGTGCACTTGTCGCCGAAGCCATTGCCCCCTGCTTGCACAATAGAGTCCATACCCAGCGCTCGCATTTGGTCAGAAACGAGGGAGACGTCCCCGGTCCACACAAAAGGCTCTGTAAAGCTCAGTATAAAGGGCCATACATTTGCACTCACCTACACTACACCTACGCAGCAAACATACGGCTGTCGGACCATGAGTTCAGGCGCGGCCTCTAAGTCGACAGTGATCGCGTACCAGATTCGGACCGTGGCGTACCATGTTTCCTTCTGCCTGTTGTGATGAATCCTTCTTGCTAACGATACGTGGTTTGTACCCTGAACCCACCTTTCTTCTTCGAACCCATTTGCGTGCGCCTTGGAGTACAGAGCCCTGTATAACACCTCACTCAGATAGCTATCCCGTGTGCCCTCTGCAGTAAACAACTCTCTAACCGTCCTTCTATCACCTCTCCGGGCATATCCTCCTACTGAACGCTACACACTCTGTACTCGAACATCCTTTACTCGATTTGGTACACTTTGCAAGATATTACAGCTGACAACGACGACTGCAAGAATGATAGCTCCACATTCACCAGAACGCAACAAGATATCAACACCAGTTTTCCCAACCAACCTGAAAACAAGGAGATTCGCTCAAGGGGAAACGGTTCACCAGACCTCGTTAGGGTTGCCCCACGAGCTGCCTGGTCCGCCGGGGGGAAGCTCAACGTCGAGCGCTGCCTCGAGAAGACCCGCCAGAGCGACCTGCGCCTGGGCCTCCGCTTGCGCCTGAGCGTTCTTTGCCCAATTCCTCCTCTTTCTAGCGTTCTTCGACACCTTCAACCCGCCCTCCGGCCGCGCATTGGCCTCTCTTCCACCTCTTCTGCGACTGTCTTCCTCGGCCATCTTAGCCAGTACCATGGTAACCGGATCGCCCCAGTGCGTGTTGTTGAGCACCGGGAAGCCGTTCGGTTTCGAGGGTGTGGAGGGTGTGGAAGGGCTTGCGTCCGTCCGCGCGCTCGAAGATGCCGAACAGCGCGCTGACTGTCGCGTTGCGGGGCCCATGCCCGTGCGCTGGTCCTTGTCAAAGTCGTCTGCCGGAAGCCGTGGAGACCGTGGAAGCTGGGGAGTCGCCGGAGGGCGAAGGCCGCTCGCTGCGTCCGCCCACACTCGAAGCTCTGACTCGCGGCGCTGCAGGCGTCCCATGTGGGCTGCCGCGTTGCGAGGAACGGGGATGGCGGGGGGGCTAGCGTCGGGCTCGCGCTGTCACAGAACGTAGTGGAGAGTATGGGTCCCTCGCTCCGTCCACTTGAACTCATGCTCGTGGGTGACGGGGAGGAGGCGGCACTGCTCGTGTTGGTCGTGCACGACATCGCGAAGCTCGCTTCTTCTTCTTCTTCTTCGTCGTCGTCATATAGTCCGGCAATATAGTCCCTTGCGCTGTGCGCAAAGTCTGCCGTCGACTGCGTGTCAGGTACCTCCGGTGTTCCAGGGAACCGTCCATCCCTCTCGGTCGGGCTGAGGAGGGGGACTAGAGTCTGTTATGGGTGCAGACGTGGTCAGGTATGCGTGTGTGAGAACAGTTGTGAAGAATGAAGTACCTTCGTCGTGCGATGTGTCGCTGCCCGATCCACTGCTGCTGCTGCTGCTGCTAGATGTATTTCCACGGAGGTGCGGCGGGAGCTCATCCACGCCTTCGCCTTCGCCCGTGGCCTTGGCCCTCTTCCTCTCCCTCTTCAGCTGCTCCTCCGCTCGGCGCACTTCACGCAGTGTCCTCTCCTCCTCCCACTTTTCGCGTTCATCCCTCATGCGCCTGTCGCAGCTCGACGCGCGCGCGCTCCTTGCAGATTCCGGGGCTGCAGAGCGACCCATGCTGGGGGCATGTCCATTCGCCCTTTTTCTGAACTTTGGTCGGCGGCTCCAGCCGAGGCGCGTCGTACCCTTCCCAAAGATTCACCGCACCACCAGCTGGGGACTGGCCGCTCGCAGGCGCAGCTACGTCCGCTGGAAGGATCAAGGGAGAGTTGCCGGGGTCTTCCAGACCAAGCGGTCTAGCTCCGCTGGATCCGAAGGCATCTGGAAAGGAATAGCCGTCAAAGAGATCCGACATAGCAGCTGCCGTCGAATCTCTCGGCTGGTCATCTTCGTTGTAATAATCATAGACTCGCTGCGGCTCAATGGAACTGTCGGGGTCGCAGCCCTGGTGTCGCGCGGGAGTAGAGGATAGGATTAGGGTTGGAATGCTAACAGGCGGGTTGTCGATTTGCTCAGGATTCAAAGCGCTCGTCGTCCTCACTCGGGTCGGAGCGTCCGGGGGCTCGAGACTGCGAGGTAAGCCTGAGACCCAGGCCCGAAGGAACGGACGGAGCCCTTCTCGATGACCGAGCGCTCGAGCTACGGAGTGTGCTTGGTGCACGCGATATACCGGCTAAAGATTTGGAAGACATGGGACGGAAGACCGCATCTCCCTACAAATACGGTGGTTATACATGCGCATTCGCATTTAAAAAAATTGTCACAGAACGTACAGGCATCGATCTTGGCGCGGTCAGTGGACGCCACAGAGGAGAGCGTGGAAGACTGGGTAAGAGACGGAGAGAACGACTTTGTACTTTTGGGGCTGGCGCTCGTCGGTACGGAGGTGTCCCTCGGCGCGGCCCTTTTACTTCTTTTCGTAGACGGAGAATTGGAATTTCTGGAAGCTAGATACTCTGCGGGGCCGACTAGAGCCTGTTTTTCAGAAATATGATTACCTGGTGGTGCCGGCGGAAGGGGCGGCACAGGAAAACGTTGTTGCCGAAGAAGGCGGCACATTGGCGCGTCGGACTTCTCTGGACCCGAAGGGCCGTTACATCCTGAGTGTGAGCTCTTCGGGTATGGATATCTAATAGTGCTAAGATACGATTAGAGTCCTGTGAGAATATAGACAGGGTATGTTAGCAGCACTCACGAGTTGTCGGGGGTCCATCCTTGAAACCAATGTTCCTCGATGACTACCCTCTTCCAACCTGCAGAATGTGAGTAAGAAATCAGAGTGGAGCGATGCAGGACAGACCATCCTTGACCAGACGTGCCGTGTTGTAAGTGGAATAGAACATCGTTGACGACTTGTCCATTTGATCCTCGGTTGGGTTCGTTAAGAACTCCGACCAAACGTGCACCCCCAGGAGTTCGTGGAACCTATCAAACTCGCGATCTACCTCGATGATGACCATTTCCGGAGACTTTGTGTGAAATGCGTGAGTCGAGGTGTTGGTGAGATAAGAAAAAGAAGCTTTGAATGGACTTACGGAAGGCCTGTGGAACATGGCTAACAACGTGTCCTTGCCTGCACAACACGCCAACCAGTGCACTAGCGCGCGCTGGTCCGCATGAAGCCCCAGATCCGCATTGAGAGGGTACGGGCAAGCCACGATCAGGTATTTCGATCCGTCCGCGGGTGGTAGGGACGTCGGGTTTCGTTTGGGCATCCTTTCGTGTCGGCGGCTGGAGGGAGATGTACTGCAGTATGTGATATAAGGAGAACTCAGTCGCTGTGTTGCGTTTTTTGTGTTTTTTAGAATCAGAGAGGGAGCGACTGGGACAAAAGGCGATGCCTTTTTTTCTTTTTGAGAGCCCTTTATATCAGATCATGAAGTGCGAAGCACTGCAAGTACCCTGAGTCCGTGTGGGTGCGGGTGTGGGTGTGGCACGGTGTTCAAGGAAAGGAGGACGAGGCGTCTGCGGCTGCGGCTACGCTGGTACAGATTTCTGAGGTATCACGGAGATAATTGGCCCGATGCTCACGATAAGTGACGACGCAGGTCGAAGTTTCCAGAAGAGCGGATAAAGGGGAAAACAGGGATCTCGTGGGATGCGCAGTAGGCAGAGACAGGTCTATGGTACCGACTCAGAGTAGTAACTTGAAAGAATCGTGCTGTAGAACTACATGCTCAGCCGCAGCAGCAGTTCACCTGACAAGTCCAACAGACACGTCAATAGACATGCTTCGATTCGGACTGAACCGAACTTTGCCGTCATCGTGACGAAGCCCTGGGTGTTCCTACGCAGCAAATCCCTTGGGCGGGTGTCCAGCTGATGGATCAAAAGCCCGTGCGCGGCCTCCAGTTGAAGTCGGTGTCGGTAATCGCAGGCCTGGGCCACTGGCACATTCAGACAGGAACTTGAAAGACAGGAACGCGCGGGCCTCGTCGACCCGGTGTGTGGGAATCAACGTGCCTCCGCCCCGCCACACCCAGCCACGCCACACTCACACCACATGTATGACACCGGGCCGGCCCCCCGGCAACTCGTCCTCTACTCGTCCACTACTCGTCCGCGAGCTCCGGCTACAGTGCGTGGCCCGGGCCTCTACTCTGAGTCTGGTCGACAAGAATGACTTACTACATCCTCCGAGTCAGTGCAACTTCAAGGTGGTATTTTCCACTGACGATGCCAGCACGCGCTTCTATGTCTCGACCCTTGGTTTCGCTTGACGGGCCTTCAGTGTATATAACACCTTGGTATAAACACCCCTCGCGCACTCTCAGAATAAATTGCATATTTTAGCTATCTCGTGTTAGTTTTTCGGGTGCCACTGCTAGTAGTGCTACACGCTCTGCATTTGAACGACTTTATTTGACTTGGTGAAATTTGCAAGATAACTACCACCTCGACTTCGACAATCACGATAACAAACAACGATCGCGTCAGGTACAACAAACTCACAAAATATCGACATCAACGACAATGTGGCCAACCTGGAGATAGCCCGAGAAGGGACAGATCACCACGCCTCGTTAGGGTCACCCCACGAGCTGCCCGGTCCGACAGGCTGGACATCGAGTGCTGACTCGAGAATATTGGCCTGTGTGGCTTGCGCCTGGGCCAGAGCCACCGTCCGAGCGCTCCTCGCCCTGTCCTCCCTCTTTCTACCGTTCCTCGATTTCTTCCCGCCCTCCTTGGCCAGCGCCATGGCAATCGGATCGCCCCACTCCGTATCGGCGAATGTCGGGAAGCCGTTCGCTACCGAGGGCATGGATGGGGTGGGCGGGCCTGCGCCGGACCGCACGCTCGAAGTTGCAGAACTGCGAGATGACTGCTGCGTTGCAGGGCCCGTGCTCGAGCGTTGATCAGTGTCCGGGCCGGTTGCGGAAGCGCCAGAGGCACGGGAATTGCTGGAGGCCAATGGCCCCCCGCTGCGGTCACCCACACTCGAGCTCTGGCTGGCGGCACTGCGGGTGTCGGATGCGGACTGCTGCGTCGCGGGGCGCGGAGAGGTCGGCAAGACTTGTTTCGGACAGTTGCTCTGGAGAGTAGTGGCCTGCCCGATTGGACTCACGTTCGCGGGGGGCGTGGCGCGGCTGCCGCGCGAGGCGGCGCTGCTCGTATTGGACCTCGCGACGCTCGCTCCGTCGTCGTCACCATCTTCCTCCTCCTCGCCCGGCCCGTCGACCGAGCCACAAGCGCGGCGCGAAGAGTTTACCGTCGACTGCGTATCGGCACCTCCAGTGTTCAAGGGAATCGACCCGTCCTCTTGGTCAGGCGGGGGAGTGGTACTAGAGTCTATTGGGGGACGTGGTCAGGCGTGCGTATAGGGAAGTCATTGGGTTATCGGATACAGTACCACGACCACGGGACGAGTCATTGTCCGATCCGTTGTTGTTGTTGCTGCTGCTGCCGCCAAGTGCGTTCCCGGGGAGGTGCGGCGGGAGTTCGCGCCCGCTCTCGCCTTGGCTCATGACTTTGGCCTTCTTCCCCCTCTTCTTCTGAGCCTTCTCCCTGCGCGCGTCGCGCAGTTTCTTCTCCTCCTCCCGCTTTTTGCGCTCATCACTCTGGCGCTTCTCGCGCTCAACGCGCGCGCGCTCCTTGCAAATTCCGGGTTTGCAAAGAGGCCCATGCTGGGGGCAGTCCCATTCGCCCTCCAATTTGGCCGGCAACTCCCTTTCCCGGGGCTTGGCGTAATCTTCCCACATAGTCGCCGTGTCGCCTGCTTGGGACTGATCGCTCACAGTGACAGCTGCCTCCTGCGGGTGGGTTGCAAGGAACACATTCGGGGTCGTCAAGACCCAACGGTCTAGTGCCGCCGCTGCCGCTCCCGACGGAGGTGGCAATTGAAGCGAGTTCGTCTTCGATAATATCCGACATAGCGGCCACTGTCGAAGGTCTTGGCTGGTCCTCTTCAGTGTAATCATATGTTCGTGCCGGCTCGATAGGACCGTCGGGGTCGTAAGGCCGGCGTCTTGCGGGACCAGTGGAAACTGTCGATGACCGAGCGCTCGAGCTACCGATGGTGCTAGGTGCACGAGATGTGACAGCCGACGCTACGGCAGAAATGGAAGGGGGTCCACGTTTCCCTGTGAACGCATACAGCAGTTAGACATGCGCACTGGCTCTGAAGAAATCTTCACGTACAGGCGGAATCGTTCTTGGCACGGTAGTTGGCCATTACCGATGGCGTGGGAGACTGTGAGGGGGGCGCAGAGAACGACCCCGTGCTTCTGGAGCTGGCTGCTCGTTACGGAGGCGGTGTCGCTCGCCATGGACCTTTTGCCTTTTTTCGTGGACGAGAGCACCGGGCTAACAGATACATTGGCATTCCTGGATGCTAGCCATTCTGCAGAGCCGACTATCGCGCAAGTAGGTTGTCAAACGAAGTCCCAAAAGAAATTGGGCGTACTACGCTTACCTGGTGGTGCCGGCGTTGGCGGCGGGACAGGAAACGATCTCTGCGGAAGAGGGCGGCACATTGGGGCGCCGGTCATTGCTTCAGAAGGGACATCACAATATGATGTCTTTGGGTATGGGAATTTAATGACGCTAAGATCCGGTTAGGGTGGCAATGGCAAGATATGTTGGTGCCACTCACGAATTGTTGGCGAACCATCCTTGAAACCAACGTTCCTCGATGCTTACACGTTTCCAACCTACGAAATGTGAGGTGAGTGGAAAGAGTGGAAAGACCCACGGACGGACCATTCTTCTCAACCAGACGGCCCGTGTTGTAAGTGCAATAGAACACCTTTGAAGACTTGTCCATCTGTTCCTCGGACGGCTCTAACAGGAACCTACGCCACGCGTGCAAACCCAGCAGTTCATCGAACCTGTCGAACTCGCGATCGACCTCTATGACGACCATTCCTGGAGACTTTGTGGGACGTGTGAGCTGAGTATCGGTGGGGGCCCAAGATGGACTTACGGCGGGCTTGTGAAACATGGCCAGCAACACGTCCTTTCCCGTACAGCACGCCAACCAAAGCGCAAGTGTGATCCGATCCGCAGGAAGGTCGAAGATTTGCATGGAGAGGGTATGGGTGCACCACGGTCAGGTATCTCGGTTCGTCCTCGGGCGGTGGGGGTGTCGGGGATACGTTTTGGCATCCTTTCGTGTCGGCGTGGTTGGCCGCAGAGGGGGGATGTGTCGCAGTGTGTTATATAGAGAAGAATTGGTCGTTTAGTTCGGCTTCTTTTGGGCTGCGTTCCAGGGAGCGACTAGGACAAAGTGGGGAGCCTTGACTCGGAAAGTACCCTGAATCTATGTAGATATGGTACGGTGATTAGAGAAAGGAGGACAAGGCGTCTGCGGCTGCGGCTGTGCAGGTGCCTAGACCTATGGTAGTTCAAGGCCCACGATAAGCGACACCGCAGGTCGAGGATTCCAGAAGAGCGGATAAAGGGGAAAACAAAGATCTTGTGGGATGCGCAGTAGGCCGAGAAAAGTCGATTCGGAGTAACTTGAAAGACTCGTTGTGTAGAACTACGTGCTCTGAATCAGCCGCAGCAGCTCGCCAGCACTGAGCGCTACTGAGCCAGCAAACACGTCAACTGCGAGTTCAAGACAGGTCAGTGCTTCGACTAGTCTGCGCTGGACTTTGCCGTCACCGTACGAGGCCCTGGCACGCCTTTTCTAGTTGATAGATCACATAGCTCTGCCCGGGCCTAGACGCGGCAGGTCATCCGGTCCAAGTACTCCGACAAGAATGATTCTCAGGGCTTCCATTTCACTGACAATCCCAGTACTTTTGTGGAAAATTATCGGAGCACCGTCCATATTATTTCCGTGTGGGAAAAACCAAGGGAAAAACTGTGCGGGAAAAACTAAGTCGAAGGAGATAGGGTCACTGCGCCTTGCACTGCGCCAGTTGGTGCGACCTTGGGTGCAACATAAAGTGAGCACACGAGGCATGGCACATTTCGCCGATCATACAATCACCGTCGACTTGAAAGCGCATGAACTGAAGCGATTTTATCCGGTTTCAAAGCAAGAATCAAAGTATGCCAGTGCGTCGTCGCTACAATGTAAGCCAGCATGTGGCAGGGATCACATCTATGGTACGATGATACTAGGCTAGCCGGTACCGTGACTGGGACTTGGCGATGGCCGATCTAAGGCAGAGCGAGGCAAGAGCGGCGCCTTAGAGCATTGTCTTTGAGTGAGCGGACGTGGCGGCACGTGACTCATTCCCTCCTTGCCTGCCACCACCAGTGTCCGCCCACATTTTCAACCGGTCTAGAAAACCGGAATCTTTTATTTTTACCCACCCGCCACGCCCTTATAGCTACGGGATCGATGATGTGGCTATCCGCATTCGCCGCAGCCCCTCGAATCGCTCCGGGAGTGTTCCCACCCACCCGTCGCGACCTCGGCTCGGCAGCAGAGTCCCTCATCTTCGATCGTGAAGCGCTTCGCGCTTTCGCCCATTATCTTTACGCTATCGCAGTATCCCAACCTCTCTATAACATTCTCTAATTACCTACAATGCTTGTACATCTCCTCGAAGCCGTTCCCCAGCATCATAAATGTTTCGTGCCGCGCACCGGCAAACCTTCCCTCACACCTCTCACCGGTGCCGCACGAAACCTCTACCCGAGTAAGCAAGCCAGCGACTCGCAAAGATGCGGCACTACCCGCTTCTGCACAGTAAATTCTCCGACACCACCTGGGCCCTGGCGCTTGCACTGGGCTATGTCTCGGCCCTTGGTTTTTGCTGATGCCTTCAGTGTAACTTATATCAAGTTACTCATTCTCAGAGAATGGATTGTCCCAGCCGCCTTTTCATCTCGTGTTACTATAGTTTTTGTCAGGTGCTAGTAGTGCTACTAGTATATCTGAACAACTTATATTTGACTTAGTAAAGTTTGCAGGAGGCCTATGACTTCGACTTCGACAACGACACCAACGGTAACAACAACAATCGCACCATGTATGACCGAACTCAAAGAAATTTTTGACCAACTTTGAAAAAAAGGGTGATAGCCCGATGGGGAAACAGCTCACCACGCCTCGTTAGGGTCGCCCCAGGAGCTGCCCTGGTCCGCCAGGGGGAAGCTCGACATCGAGAAAATTGGCCCGCGCCGCTTGCGCCTGCGCCTGAGCCAGAATCTGAGCACTCTTCGCCTTGTTCTCCCTCTTCCTAGCATTCTTCGACTTCTTCCCGCCCTCCTTGGCCAGCGCCGCAGCAATCGGATCGCCCCACTCCGTATCGGCGAACGTCGGAAAGCCGCTCTCCGCCGACCGCGTGGAGGGGGTAATCGGGCCTGCGCCGGACCGGACGCTCGACGTTGCAGAGCTGCGAGACGACTGCCGCGCTGCAGGGCCCGTGCCCGAGCGCGGGCCAGTGTCCGAGCCCGTAGCGGAAGCGCCGGAGACGGCGGAGGCTCGGGAGTTGCCGGAGACGGATGGCCACTCGCTGCGCCCGCCCATCACGCTCGAGGTCTGGCTGGCGGCGCTGCGGGCGTCCCATGCGGACTGTCGCGTCGGGGGGCGCGGAGAGGTCGGCGGGACTTTTGTCGGACCCGCGTTGTTCAGGGACATAATAGCGGAGGGCACGGGCCCCTTTCTCCACCCGCTTGAAGCTACGCTCGCGGGGGGCGTGGCGCGGCTGCTGCGCGAGGCACTGCTCGTGTTCGTCGTGCGAGACATTGCGACGCTCGCCCCTTCGTCATCGTCGTCTTCATCATTCTCACTACCATCCGACCCGGCGACCGAGCCCCACGCCCGGCGCGAAGAGCTCACCGTCGACCGCGCGTCGGCGCCTCCGATATTCAAAGGAATCGACCAATCCTCTGGGTCAGGCGGGGGAGTGATATTTGAATCTGTGGGGAGGACATGGTAAGGCATGCATATGAGAGTCGTTGGGGTATAGGAAGACAGTACCACGATCGTCGTCGTCTGATCCATTGTCGCTGCCGCTGCTGCTGCTGGTTGCATTCCCGCTCGCCGGCTTCGGCCTTCTTCTCATTCTCCTTCTTCAGCTGCAGCTCCGATCTTTTGAACTCGCGCGCTCTCTTCTCCCTATCCCGCTTTTCGTTCTCCTCCCTCATGCGCTCGTCGCGCTCGTAGCGCGCGCGTTCCTTGCAGATTCCGGGGTTACAGAGGGGCCCATGCGTGGGGCAGTCCCATGTTCCCTTCTTCTTCACTTTGGTCGGCAGCTCCTGCTGGGGCCTGGCGTAATCATCCCACACAGTCTCCGCGTCGCCTACTTGGGACTGATCGTCCGCAGGGGCAGCTACCTCCGCGGGCGGGTTCCAGGGGTCATAGTCGGGGTCGTCAATACCCAATGGTTTAGTTCCGCCCCTGCCGCTTCTAATGGGGGTGGCAATTGGAGCGAGACTGTCTTCGAAGATATCTGACATAGCAGCTACCGTCGAATGTCTCGGCTGGTCCTCTTCGGTGTAATCATAGGCTCGCGACGGTTCGATGGGACCGTCGGGGTCGTAAGGCTGGCGTCTCGCGGGACCAGTGGAAACGCTCGGGGCCGGGCTACGAGCGGGCGGATTGTTGATTTGCTCAGATTCAAAGCGCTCTACGTCCTCACTCCAATCGAAGCGCCCGGGTGTTAGGGACTGTGAGGAGGGCACGGGACCCAGGCCTGGAGGAGGCAGAGCGGCAGCCGCTCTCGAGGACCGAGCGCTAGAGCTACCGACGGTACTGGGTGCACGAGATGTGACCGCTGATGCCACGGAAGCAATGGAAGGAGGGCCGCGTTTCCCTGTGAACGCATACACCAGTTAGACATGCGCACTCGCTCTAGTAAATTACCACGTACAGGCGGGATCGTTCTTGGCACGGTAGTTGGCCATTACCGACGGCGTGGGAGACTGGGCGGGGGGCGGAGAGAACGACTTTGCGCTTCTGGAGCTGGCGCTCACTACGGAGGCGGTGTCGCTCGCCACGGACTTTTTTCCCTTTTTTGTGGATGAGGGTGCTGGACTAGCAGACGCATTGGCATTCCTGGATGCTAGCCACCCTGCTGAGCCGACTATCGCACAAGTTGGGTGTCAACTAGAAAACCCAAAAGGAATCGGGCATGCCAGACTCACCTACTGGTGCCGGCGTTGGGGGCGGGACAGGAAACGACCTTTGTGGGAGAGGGCGGCACATTGGGGCGCCGGTCTTTGCCTCTGAAGGGACAACACAATATGATGTCTTTGGGTACGGATATTTTATGATGCTAAGATACGGTTATGGTGAGAATTGCAAGACATGTTAGTACCACTCACGCATTGTTGGGGGTCCACCCTTGGAACCAATGTTCCTCTATGTTTACGCGTTTCCAACCTACGAAACGTGAGTGAGTAAACAGAGTGGAAAGACCCACGGACGGACCACTCTTCTCAACAAGACGGCCCGTGTTGTAGGTGCAATAGAACACCTTTGAAGACTTGTCCTTCTGCTCCTCGGACGGCTTCAACAGGAACCCGGACCAATCGTGCAACCCCAGCAGTTCATCGAACCTGTCGAAGTCGCGATCGACTTCGATGACGACCATCCCTGGAGACTTTGCGGGATGTGCGGGGTGAGTATTGGTGGAATAAAACGAGCCTCGTATGGACTCACGGTGGGCTTGTGGAACATGGCCAGCAACACATCCTTTCCCGTACAACATGCCAGCCAAAGCGCAAGCGTGCGTCTATCAGCGTGAAGTTCCAGATTCGCATGTAGAGGATACGGGTGCACTACGGTCAGGTATCTCGGTTCATCCTCGGGTGGTGGGGGGGTCGGGATCCGCTTGGGCATCCTTCTGCGTCAGTCCAGATGGCAAAATGACACGGTACAGTGCAGAGGCTGAGAAGTGTGTTGTAGTGTGTGGATCAGGACGGTCGTCGTAAGAAAGACAACCTCCTGGGTGGCTCGTACAACGAGTAGGGGTTTATGCCCCGATGAAGCGACTTATCAAAGGGAGAAGCAGCTGCGGCTGCGGGGCACACGCTGGCAGGGCTGGATCCCTTCAAGATACAAAGACCTTCCAATAAGAGACAGTGACGTAAGTCCGTGAGACATACCCCGAGTGTCCTTCGCCGCAGCCGCAGCAGCACGTCCAGCTGATGTGGACACGTGTATAATGTTATTACAATACTACAACACAAATCCGCTACACTAGCCTCTATAGCCGCGATCGCGACCCACTCAGGCAAGAACGCGCGCGCCTCGTCCGGTGCAGGGATCAGCGCACCCCCAGGCCCATCATTCCACAAGCACGACACCCTGCCTATGGTTGGCTCTTCCTCTCATTTCCTGCATCCAACTCGAGGTCTGCTTGGAACTTCTTCGTGTCCCACGAACGTGCCCAGAGCGCCAGCAGTTGGATATCCCTCTCCTTGCTCGCAGGAACGTCGAACGTTCTCCATTTCATCTGTGGGCTCCCAATAGTGTGCGCGCGGTACCGATGGAATCACCTAGACCGGTGACCGTCTGTATATGAAGGTACAATAACATATTGTATAGATGTCCATGTCAGGACATTACTGCGGGTGCATGGCGTGTAAGTTGGGTGCTGTGGCTGAGCGCTGAGTGCCTTAAGTCATTGTCCTAACCTTGGCCCTAACTTGTATAAAAGGGAAACGGTCATTCAATTCCACTTACCATCACCCCCACCTTCAAACAAGACTGTCGCACTCATGTTTGAATGTGTGTTAAGTACGATCCCATCGCATCGTTTTACAAATATAGCCCGGGAAAGTTCACGTTCGTTAACCTCAGAGTATAACGTCATCTTCAAGAAAAGCGCTTCTGATGAAGTGATCAATGAACAAGCCAAGCAGGTCAGCCTGAATGGTGGAACGGTCAATGAAATGTTTAGCTCGTCCTCCTCAAGGTATGTGCAGTGTTCACATGAGACTATGTTGGGAACTCTTATCTTGCACAAGGGCTTCACTGCTGAGATTCCGGACACTTATTTTCTGACATTGGAGAGAGGCCTCACTGCATTCAACAGCCAAATAGATTACATCGGTGAGGGCCATTCGACTCACTGGATCGAACACGATGACATTGAATATGGACAATGTAGAACCACACCCGGACGTAGTCACACATGCCACTCCCTGTGAGCCTGAGATCATTAATGACTTGTGATGAGTAGTATCTGTGCGAGCTACGCTCTACTACCAGTACACTGGAGAGGAATTGTATGCTTCTATTTTGCGGGGTCCGGCGTATCCAGAAGGGGTCACGGTTTCGTAACTCACGGAGTCACGGTGACTGTGTGTCCATCGAATGATGCGCTCCCGCCAGCACCGCAGGTTTCCCTTGAAGCTATCCGGCTCAGACTCAAGACGAGCGCGTGCACATACCTACAGTAAGTTAGCACCAAATTGGCTAAACAAATGCCAGTCCGAGTCAGCCCACTTTACCCGTCTTTTTCTTCTTTTTAAACACGCCTTCGTCTTTTCCTAGCTACTACCCTTGCTTGTATATTCTTTTGTAAAGGGTTTTTTTTGTATTATCAGAGAAATGACTGTGGGACGTGCTTATAACTAAATGGCAAAATTTGACCACAGATTTGTTTCAAAATCACGAATTTGCTTTTGACTTCGCTCAATTCTTGTCCAATTGTGGTCAGAAATCTCGCAAAACTCCATCTGAGGGTCATTTTGACTACCGATGACCGTTTCCGATCAACCGCTGACTCACAGCTGGGCTTTTCTTTTTTTTACCTTACTGAGTTCACAGCTTCAACGAACCGGGAAAGACGGCCCAAAGGGCTGTCCTGCTGCCGCTAATGTATAACTACAACACAAGTTATGGTCTTGCGACGTTTGTCGAAGAAAGAAAACACTACAACACAAATCCACTACTAGCCTCTACAAGCCCGCTTCCGGCCTTCGTGATCGCGACCCACTCGGGCAAGAACGCGCGCGCCTCGTCCAGTGCGGGGATCAGCGCACCCCCAGGCCCATCGTTCCACAAGCACGACACCCTGCCCGCGATTGGCTCTTCCTCTCCCTCCTCAAATCCCGCATCCAACTCGAGGTCTGCTTGGAACTTCTTCGTGTCCCACGAACGTGCCCAGAGCGCGAGCAGGTGGATGTCCCTCTCCTTGCTCGCGGGAATGTCGAACGCGCTCCAATCCATCTGTGGGCTCCCAATAGTGCGCGCACGGTACCGTCGGATGCTATGACTGTCGACGTAGATTCTACACGCGCGCGTCTGCATGCCCTCGATCTCGACGCGGAGCGAGGCAGGCCCGCGGCGCGTGACATTTGCAACGAGCCATGGGTCCTCTTTCACCCCGGGAATCGACGGGTGCAGGACTGGAGGAACTACCCACTCGCATTTTGTCGGGCCCAATTCGCCCGCCCCGCACTTTTCGCTCGAATCGTCGCTGTAGTGTTGAGATGACGGAAGTGTCGTCGCGAGGCGCGGACCGTAACCCCCGATCAGGTTCAGCTGCGTTATAGCGCGGACCAACTGCGGACTCGGAGCTGTCGCGGTCACGTTTGTCAGTTCGACCTGATGAGCGAAATACACTTTGAGGCGGGTGTTTGGTGTGAAGGGTGTTGCAATCCAAGCGTATGCCGTAGAAGAAACGAAGACGAGGAGTACGACGATGGTGAGCGCGCGATGCACCTTGTGTACAAAGGGTGCCAACGGGAGAAGGATGAGGAAACAGAGCAGTGAGATCGGCGCATACACTGTCGGAGACAAGTTTGTTTGGCACTCTTACACTGTGAAGTATGACGTACCTATACCGACCCAACCACCGTCGGGGATTGTTTGGGGCATAGCACCAATCCAGATGGTGTAAATGGTAGCCAAGTTCACGACTGGTGCGGTCGTGGAGATCATAAACTGGAAAATCCACCAAAAGAATGCCTTGTCCTGGGCCGTCTCATCAAGTACCAATGAGTGACTCGGGGAGGTGCGCCGAAGTAGGGGTGTGGTCTCGGAAGTTTCGCTCCCATCTCGTTGTTGATGCCACCTGCGAGGATGAGAATCTTCCTCGCCCTCACCATCGCCATCGCTTTCATCTCGGGGGAGGACTATTCTACCAGCTTTTCCGGTACCCCATAGGCCCTCAAACGCACCGAGGACTGCAGCAACTAGCAACGACGCATTCCAGAGAGCGATCCAATATAGCCCAGCTATGACGACTCGTTGTGTTAGAAAGGTGATTGTAGCGAGAAGGACCCAGGTGAGCCCATAAAGCTCCACCAGTATAATAGACCGCTGCCTACTAGGGGGGATAGGTCGCAGGCGCTGAGCAAGTTGGAGTGGAATGGCCAGGGACAGGTAAGCGAGTGAAAACGCGGAGAGCGAAGTGGCAACTGGATGGGAATGCGCAAGTCTACAGGATGATCAGTGATTTGTAGAATCAAGGAGGGAGCCACAAACATTAGGATTTATCTTGAGGAAGCCAACTACCAACCCAACTTGGGCACCGGCCGCCAGAATAAGTGCGAACCAGAATCGACCATATCCCCGAAAGTCTGAACTCCATTGCATTCGACCCGGAAATGGAGGTGAGAGGATCGACTGCTGAACGAGGACGTAACCGAGACCAGCGAGGAAGATGGGTCCCACAATAAGGAGAATTATCTCGGCAACTAGCAATAGGTGGAAGGGGAATGCGACAAGATAGACACCGAATACTGGTGAACACGCGTAAGTAATGAGCGCTAATGAGCCCCGAAGATTGAAAGTCACTTACACTCGAAATAGACAGCCCTTTCATTCTCACTACTATCAATCTTGTCCGACCTGCCATTGAGTATGCTATCGCTAACGGTGTGTAGGAGCTCCAGTAAGGACCAGAGAGACTTTTGCGCGCCACCATCGCCCATTCCGCGAATGGTGTCGTCCATCGTATGGTATCGCGAGCGTCCAGTGTAAAACGCGATATCCGCACCTTGCATACCGCCCCCAGGACCCACATGACGAGCAGTGGCGTTGGTTTCTGTCAGAGAGGAGCCTCCCCAAGTGCGAGGAGCAGAATAGACGGAGTAATCTGTATCTGAACGAATTATGTGCTGATCCCAGGCATCTTGGGAAATGGCATCGGCGTGTATATGCGGGGCGGAACGGAAAGCCTTGAGGACCTCATATGACGTGGTACGGAAGAGGAACGGGCGGCTGATTGAAACAAGTTTTAGGTGGTAAAGGGCAATGGGAAGCTTAGAGCGTACCCGCCAGAACCCGCACCCTCAATGTTGAGAAAAGTCGATGTCAGATCGGACCACGGATGCCGCAAAAACCTGGATAGCCCCTTTTACGAGAGCCGGAGAAGGGTAAATGAAACAACGCACGTGTGGGCACCGTGCAGACCGTCCTCCTCCCCATTGTTGATATTGAAGACTGCTGTTCGCCTGGGGCGATTCTTGGAGAGCACGTTGACTAGTTGCAAGAGCGCCACGACACTCATGCCGTCATCTGTTGCGCCAGGAGCCGTCGAGACAGAGTCAAAGTGGGCCGAAAATAGCACCCCATCACCTTTTCATAAACCCGATTTCACAACCACCTCTTGAGCGGAAGATTAAGGCACGCACCCTCAGTTGCGTTGTCTGTACCATCGATTTTCACCAGGAGATTGTTCCCTTGAAAGTATACAGCTCGTGAACCGTCCAGAAACGCCGCATTGGTCCGGATGTCGTCGTCGACATGGACAAAGTCGTGTCCTTTTGCAATGCTTTGTAACCTTTGTAGCAGGAAATGGCGTACAACGTCATTTTGGTGCGAATTGTAGGGATGAGGTCGTTCCGCAACCTATCAAGAAAAGATAGGAGATGGATGAATAATCGAAAATGGAGTATGGACTCACCAAATGTAAGTCTCTGTATGCTTGGTCGACACTGAGACCTAATGCACGCTGTCTGTCAACGCCAGGGAACTTGTGGGCCAGATTGTGTTATGTAGAGAGAAACGAATACGGCCAAATAGAAGAGGGAAGCGAGTACGGTTGTCGAACCAGTGCGGAAAGAGAAGATAGTCTGTAGAATCGAGGAGATGGTCATGTTGATCGCAATAACATGGTCTGAACACGCATATAGTTGACCTTTAAGGACTCGTCATCGTTGTCTCATCGAGTTTGATCGTGGGGAGTGCACGTGATGGGCATTTCCCCTAATATGTCACACGTGATGCTCCGAGGGCCACAAACCTGCTTTTGGACAGCCGATCGCTGTGCTGGCCCGGGTTAATGGCTGCTCGCCTCGGAGCCCGCCACTTGTCTTCCCATGTTGTGCGCATCCCGAAGGCCAATATTTATCGCTTTGGAGATTCGGACAGTGCACGACCTGTTCTCACCGGTGTTGACTGGACGGTGCGCGATGGAGAAAGCTGGGCAGTAGTTGGGTCTGGTGCCGGAGAGAAGACAGGCATTGCTCGAGGTGAAGAAAAGAAACCTATCCTCACTTCTCAACCCATGACTAGGTTACCTGTAACCTTAGTCTGTGGCATGTGCTTTCTCCTCCTCCCTTTCCCACTGAGAGTGCTGTTTGTTTACCTGCGATACACAGACCCTACTGGGAAATACTCGAATATCTCCGCCTCCTCCTGCCGGTCCCTTACCATCCCTCTCGCTGAATTCGCGATCCATCAATGAAGCCGTATGCCTTGTCTCGTTCGCACATCGACCACGTGCGTCGGGAGGTGCGTTCTACGACTACACCGCTCGGTATGGTGCCGTGCGCGAGGAGGATCGCCTCACCGCTGCGACAAAGCATGTTCCTCGAAGGAATCGGGCCTCATACGGGACCCTATCAAGTCTTTCATCGTAGACAGATCTGCGACAGATCACGAGCAGGAAGATGCGATTTTGCGGGCGGAGAGGAGACGACGGTTCGAGGAGTTGATCGACAGTTGGGACTCAAAGACTTGCTTGACCTTCCCCTGGTCGCTCTTAGCAACGGACAAACACGAAGGGCCAGAATCGTAAAAGCACTCCTAGAACAGCCTGACATCCTTCTGCTCGATGAACCTTTAAGTAAGTGTCCGGTAATGCGTCAGGGGACAAAGTCCGGCTCACAGAGACCATTCAAGCTGGACTCGACTTCAAAACGCGTCCTACTCTGTTCCATCTCCTTCACTCGGTTCATGCCTCCAATAACCCTCGTATCATTATGGGTCTTCGCTTACAGGATCCAGTCCCCGAGTGGATTAGTCACATCGCTTTGGTACAGGGCGGACGTGTAAAAACAGGGAGAAAAAACGACAATATTGCAGGAGCTAAATTATTCTCGCGCAAAGAAGCCTCTCGTTCGACCTCCCCCGTACACATTCCGGGTCTCGAGGCTAAAGCTAAAGTGCTCGTCGACATGCAGAACGTCAATGTTAAATACCACGAACGACACGTGAGCCACCTTACCTACTATACCCAACTTGTGATCAATTCAGTACAGGTCCTTAAAGACATCAATTGGACCATTCGCTCTGGCGATCGCTGGCACCTTCAAGGCGCAAACGGTGGGTTCTTAACAAAAGAGTCGGACAGAGCGTCTCATCAGGCCCCATAGGCTCTGGTAAAACCACGCTCCTGTCCGTCCTGACCGGCGACCACCCGCAGTCCTACACCCAAAGAGGGCCCTACGTCTGCGCTGACGCTCTTCGGCTCCGCACGGCGTGCCCACGCGACGGCCTACCTCCGCACGCGCATCGGCGTCGTCTCGCCGGAATTATACAACGCCTGGCCCGCGCGCGCGACATGAGCGTGTGGGAGGCCCGTCGCGACGGGCTTTGAGGGCGGCTTTGTCCCGCTCGGACCGCGCGGGCTCGGAACGGGCCTGGGCGCGAGCGGCGAGCTGAGCGCGCACGAGCGCGCGTGGCGCGAGGAGCGCGTCTGGGAGCTCCTGCGTGGGCTTGGGCCGCACACGTGGGGCGGCGGTGGCGTGCCTGCGGGAAAGGCGGTGGACGGTGGAGGAATTCGCGCGGCGCCCGTTCGCGGCGCTCCCCGCGGGCGTTGCAGAGCGTCGTCCTCCTGATGCGTGCGCTCGTTGGACGCCCACCGCTCGTACTCCTCGACGAGGTGTGGGCCGGCATGGACGACGGTATGGTGCGCGCGGCGCGGGCGTACTTGCGAGACGGGGTGGGTATTGGCGAGGAACAGGCCGTGGTTGTTGTGAGCCATTGGGAAGACGAGGTACCGTGGGGCGTCGAGGACGGAGTAAAGAGGTTTAGGCTGGAAGGATGTGTAGGCACCCGAGTGCAGCCGTAGCGTGCTCGGCTCCGAGTACATCGGTATGGGCTACCGCAAAAACCGCTCCTACAATAAAATACGTGTCAGAGCTGCTATTTACATGGGTTTTTGCTTACTATTGGGAAGCTTTCACTTGCAGTGTTTCAAGGCAGGCTTGACTAGACTCATTTCCATGTCCCCTCCCGGGCCCAGGTACCCACCCTGTCGTCCCCGTGCTTCTATAGTATGTACGTGGGTCGAAGGCATTCCTGGAGCCGATTCGCGCACAACCGACGTCATGCGTCATATCAGGTAGTATCATGCTAATTACTCGTGTAGTGGGGCCTGTCCGAGCCGTCGTGATCATCGTCGTTGGTTAGTACCGTTAGTGTAGACGATCGTGAGAATATAGGGACATGTGACTTTTTATCATTACTGTATGTGCCCCCGGGCCTTCGTAACTTCAAGTTCACCCCGATTACTATGGTCTCAGGTCACCGTATCACAAACCGTCTTTGCTCTGAAAATATCATCAATACAGGGGACTTCCTAGGCGCGGTGGGCGCCGAGGTTGTACCAATTGCAATTACTACAGTAGTGCCAGTGCCGTCCAATGTACTCGGCTCATTCAAGTTGTTCGGCTCTACAGTCGAAATTGTCCTAATGCATAATGAGTTATGGCCGTTTTCGAGTCGCCAAGGAGCCCATCGATATGAAAATGGCCCTAACTCATTATGCGGTATGACAATTCCGACCTGTATGTCTGTCCCGGTGGTCGATCTGGTAGACTCGGACTTGTGTACAGGCTGCACAGTTGCACCGGTAGCCACTTGCGGATATCCTTGCCAGCGGCAAGTACGTCCTCTGGCTTTGGTTGGACCATAAACGTAGTGCTTCCTTCTGTATAGTGGTCCCAAGTTTCGACCCCCGGAAGTTTCGGTAAATTTACAACCACCGTATCTTGTTACTTCGTGTCTAGTAGGTGGGTCCATAGGTACACCCTGGTCTTCCAGTGCTATTAGTGAGGCTATGCGGTGTCGTTCCGCAGGTGCATATCCCGCCGAGAGGATTCACTCAAAAGGATCTTGTCGCGCATCGATGACTCATAACCTTTATTCTGCCAATTCTAGGGTATTCTATCTCGGCGTTTTGCATGCAAATACCAGTTCCATAACCGGTACTTTCGTGGTCCATCGATGCTCTTGCTCTAAAAACATTTATGCCCTAAATCTTAGATGTTAGATAAATTGCAAGCTGGACCCCACTAGCGTTGCACCCCCATGGCTCCTTCATTCATAAATGAGGCCAGTCAAAGGGACCAGTCCCGACGACCAAACTAGGGCATTTGTCGGCTCACGTGGCAGATCGTCTACCTGCTACGCGCTTTTCAAATTCCTGAAATATCTTAGGACCATTTAACACTCCATACATTTTCTTTCACATGTTGGTGAGAGAGATCCCATGACGAAATTTATTCCTGCTATTTTGCCTGGGGTGATTGGCTCTTCTATTTGTAATGAGGGGGTGGGTCCCATGATGAATTTTTTCTGAAGTGGTTCGGCCTCTCTGGGTCTCCGGGAAATTCTGCGCTGGGGTCTTGGCTGCTTCTTTCATGCTCTCATAACACCCCTGGTCAGTGTTCCAAGCGAAGGCCCCGAAGTACTGGTTTGACGCTGCATAGTACCACTTCAAGCTTCAAGTTTGTCTCCGAACAAGCTCTCTTCGGTAGCTTACTATCTCACCGCCACCGAACGTCCCCATCTCCGGGGAGACAGAAGTCATGGAACATCATTGTGCAATGGACGGCCGAGTACAGACGGTGTCAACCTGATGCCGGTCTCATGTGGACAAAGCTCCGTACAGAGATGGAATGGATCCTGGCAAGTTTTATGTGCAAAGGTTCCCCGCACCATATTCCACAGGATAATGGGCGGTCCTAGCATTTCTATAGTATTTAAGATCGCGCTTCGTGCGGTCCTGCTTCCCATCACTAGTGCCCTCTCACTAGTATGAAAGCTCTCGCACCACTTCTAATTTTTCTGGTCCTTAGTGCCGTGGCCTGCCAAGACGGTGGGAACGAACATCGCTTCCAGGTGCCACTCGCCAGTCCACTTGCGGTTCAGGCGCAGCCATACCGTGAACTTGTCTGGGGCGACGTCAACATCATTCACACAACGGACACCCATGGCTGGTTGCTCGGGCATCAGAAGTCCCCGCCTCCGGAGTCCAATTACAAGTGCGTATCATCTCGTGACTCGTGCCCGTCTCTGTGGCCTGACCCTATGCAAGGGGGACCTTTGGGGACCTTGCGTCATTTGTGTCGCGGATGAATACGACCGCACAGGTAAACTATACGAATGGAATCGACAAAGGTGTTGCACCGACCCTTTCCCCTGATTGATAGGACAAAGGTTACGATTTTCTTCTCGTGGATACTGGGGACTTGCGCGACGGTAAGTATGCTTGTCTTCCTTTCTCGATTATTTTTATGTAACTCGTTGTCCAGGAACTGGGCTGTCTGACGGGCACCCGAAGGAGCAATGGGCTGGTGAAGAAGTGTGTGCATGTCGTGGCTGCTCTGATGGATACGACGCCTAAGTGTTTATCAGACGGACAAGTTTTTCCTAAGACTGCCCTACGATGTGATGACGATCGGAAAGTACGTGCATATGACCCCCTTCTCGATTCCGCTGACAGATGATGCATAGTCATGAGTTGTACAACCCGCCTACGATTGCGTATGACATGCACACGAACTTTTCCAAGAAGACCAAGCGATACCTGACTTCGAATGCATTCATTAAGATTAATGGTGACAATGGCCTCACTAAGACGGTGCCTATAGGATGTAGGACCCAATTTTAAACGAGGTTCGAGTACTCGCACGCTGACTTATTGCAGGGCAATTTGCGAAATTCAAGACCTCAAGGTAGGTATCACCATTACTCCTATATTATTCTAAGGTCGAACCGCTCTTTCCCAGAAAACAATTGAACGTCACGGCCTTTGGCGTGACTTTCAACGCCACCGGGATCTCCCCGAACGTCAGCGTTCAACCTGCTGAGATCATGGTCAATCAGCCATGGGTCTGTCGTCTGCATCCGAACCTCGTGCAATTGTTAAATTTATTTCATGCGCGCAGTTTCTGGATGCAATCAAGGAACGACCTAGTTTCTTCTTGCTCACCGGGTAGGCCGTCGACTTATTTAAGGGAACGGAGATCGTTGACCGGACTTTCAGCCACATGTCGGTGGGGGAGCGGTTTAACGACTGTAAAATCCGCCCGTAGCTTTTCTGCCAAACGGAGACTTACTTTCGATTTAGGGAGGGCGGTCGTGAAACCGATACGGGACTTGCACAAGGATACTCCGATTATCATTCTGGCAGGGCATACACACTTGCGGAATTGCAGTAAGCGTTAAGGCATTATTGCTTTATGCAAAGTTGCTGATTCGTCGACAGCTCAGTTTGACGACGACAAACTTGTAGCCATCGAAAGTGGAGCATTCATGGATACTGTTGGTATGTCTGCTACGTTCGAAAGCCGCCGAGCTCGGCAATTTTTTTTTAATCTATAAAATAGGGTGGTTAAGTACGTGCGTTTCGTTGGGCCTAGTTCAATCCCCGCGATGTTTTGCTAGGCTTCAATCTGTCAAACACAGACAAACCCCTCGACTATAGCCGGCGTTATTTGGACCCCAACCGCGTTACATATAAGGTACGTTCTTCTGTCCTTTGAATATTACGGTCTAGTTATCTGAAGCTATCGGTACAGTATCATACCCATGCCCAAAAAGACGAAGATTTTGATACCGACGAAGGCAAAAAAATCACCAAGGATCTGTGGAAGCTTTATGACGACTTCCATTTGTCCCGTGTCTGGGGGAGTAGTCCTAAAGATTATACCCTCTTTCGTGTGTCCAACAACTCAGTCCTGGACCTGTTCGTCGGAGAGGCCCTCCCCGGAGTCCTCAACAACGTCACCTGCAAGGGATCCAAGGAACGCCAAAAATTCTTTTTCATTAATTCCGGCGTACTCCGCTACGACATCTACGAGGGAAAATTCGACCAGAACGACCAGCTGACCGCCGCGCCGTACCCCGACAAACTCTGGTGTGTCTCCAACGTGGCTCTCGAGGATGCCAAGAGGGCCCAAAAGAGGATAAACGAACTCTCCGGATTCAGCGGACAGGCATATCCGCCCGTCGACCTTCGCGAGGCTCGGCGGCAAGAAATGGCCGAGATTGATGCTATTCGCCAGAACTGGTTGCTGCAGATGAGCGCACACGCAGACCCAGAATTACAGCAAGAAGACCTGACGTTGGGATACGTGACCACCGACGTGAGTGTCTCCCAATGTACTATGCTTGCCACCGTTCACCATGCGTCGCTATAGCAATGCGGAACAAAGCAGGCGGGAGATGGGGACGACGTCAAGCACAACCCAATACGCTTCCTCAATCGATTGCCTAAAATAGTCACTGGGCCGTCCACGGTGAATGCCACCCTGGTGGACCTCGTGATCATCGATCGCGGCTGGCGCGATGTACTCGGCAACCTTAGCGTTTCAGGTCACATATACACCGAGAACGACGTAGACAAGAATTTCACCAAGTTCACTACGAACGAGGTGCTCGGCGAATACGCATTACATAAGTGGAACTGAATCGACTTTGACTCGACTGCCCGTACGTTTGACACCAGCATTTTTCTTGATAATTTCGACCTCCGGGTTCACATGAGGAGAAGAGACTACGGAGAAGGAGCCTGTATGTGATATTTTTCGTTGTGTTTTGACAAGAGCTGTATCTTTTTTCTGCTCTGACTGCTGTGTATTGTTACCTCGATTGTTACGTTTGTAACGTAATAGCCGAGTTTGAATACTGTAAATGTGCAACTGGCACTTGGCCAGAGTCAATGTTTTACCCGATCACTGCAATTACCCTAGTATTCGTTGTCAGTTTTCGGGTTCAACTCGTCAGGAAGGGTAACGTCTAAAGCAAGATGAGAACATCGCAGCCTTGATCGCAGCGTGGTTTCACTGGCACCGCGTGGGAAACTACCTGGATGGAGTCCGCCATGCACCTGGATCTTAGATTACTTTACAGTACACGCAGGAGTACTTTACTGTCCACTACTGTGTATAAGGGAACGGCCAGAAAGAAGTCCACACAGAAAGTCATACTATCCGGTATCGAGAGTCTGGTTCAAATCATCACAACACAGTTGTACAATTGTACGTACAGTCTACGAAAGAAGTGAAAGCAAACGGGTAAACCAAGCGTTGCACACTCGTAAAGTTCATGGGTGATCGGGGTATTTCCAGGTGCCTCATTACTTTGCGAGCTCGATGATAAAGATGGCGCCGTCGGTAGCAACAGTGCCCATCGACGCGTCGTTTGCGCACGGAGACGTCATTTCGAGGCCATCCTCCTCAGTCCATGCCATCAGCGTCGCCCTGGCGCGTCAAAAGAACCCGTCAGTTGGTGGGGAACAGGAGGGACGGAGAAGGCGTACCCAGTGGGGTTCAGACCGAAAGCGGAACACGCGCTGGTGAGAACTCGGCCGACCAAGTGTGTGCTCTTAACTTTGAACTTGTTTTCCTTTTCGGTGGGGGTGTGGCGGATCGTAATCAGTATCTTGTCGAAGGGTTGCGATCCTGCCTTTGCGGGTGCTTGGGCCGGGGCTGGGACAGAAGAAGTGGTAGAAGCAGGGGCGGCAGCAAACTGGGCGGGAACTTTGAGTTGTGGGTTGAACTTTGGCTGCGGAGGATCTATTTTATAGATAAGGTCAGCGGGGACTGGGAAGGCTCCGATACGGAGATGGTAGATAACGGACATTCGTGCTGGGCGTCTTTTAGAGCGGCCGGCGTGGGTGCCGCTGGCTCCTTGGGTGTCCCTGAGGAGCCATCAGAGTTCGGGTGCGCTGTCAAGTACAATATGGAAACGAACCATCGGTAAGTGGCGACGAGTCTGGAACAAGTTGCACGGGTTTGCGCAGCGGCTTGACGGGGCTACGAACCTCCACATGCTCTTCATCAGAAAGCACGGGTGCTGGGGCGAGATTGTTTGCGCCCGATTTGGCTCTGGGCGAGTACAACCCACCGTGAACTGATAGTCGCTGTGGTGAGGTGGCAGGTACCCCCACACGTTTGGGCGGCGACAGAGGGAGGATGGAGAACGACGGGTCTGCTTTGATCGCGGTACTCTGCACCGGGTATGGGACGAACCAGCCGGGCCCTCGTGCAGCGGCGGCGTCTTCGGCGCGCCCGTCGTCGTCGTCTTCGTCGTCATCATCGGACTCGATCCGCGCACGTGCGGGTGCCTTGGCCTTTCCCTTTCCCTTCGGCGGAGCGGGCGTATAACCAAAATCGTCGTCGTACGAGCCGAGCTCTTCCTCGGCAAAGTCATCGGTCGGCATGCTGTCGGGGACGTCATCGTAGCTGGTGGCAGGGGTGAGGCCGTTGTCGGACTGGTCATTTGATGATCCAGAAGGTGCATCGTGCGCATGCCTGGTGACGTGGGGACTGTTCCCGTGGGTATTGTGCGAGTGATGGAGAGTTGCGTTGTCCCGTTGGCCTTGAGGTGGTTGACAGGTGGGTAAGCGCGCATGGGGAGAGAAGTGCGGACACGAGCCTACCTCGAGTCCGAGAAGACCCCAGATTTCTTTCCTTCACGACGAGGGAGCTCAAGGTCAACGCGACTGCCTCCCACGTAGCTGGATGAATCTCCACCGCGACGTCTTGGCAGATGTCGAGCTCGTTGGTTTCAAAGACGAAAGTTGAACTGCGTGCCATGCCGAAAACGGAGCGCGTGATTATCAGTAGCTCCTACAGACGTGATGAGCTCTCGAAAATTAACCCGAAAGATGGGTGGTTACCTGGTATGTTCGCGGTAAAAGGACGAGCACGTTTCTCGATCCATGCCGCAAGACGAGGGTGTGCCTTGTGCTACTGTTGGTCGACTGTGGAAAGTTTTTTGAAGATACGAGCATGGCAGCCGCGTTCTGTGCTGGCTTTTTCTTTCAGAGATGAGAGGTAAATTTGATAGTGAATGAAGCGTAATGGGGCTTGAGTTGGAGAGGTGGCCCGAACGACCAACATCAACCGGCACCCGGCACGGCATTCACGGTCACCCGGTCCGCGGTCCGAGTCATAGTTTAGTTGGTCCTCGTGCCCAAAAGGTGCTGCACGTGGCTGCGGGACGTCGCCTCAGGCTTTGTCTTTGACTTTTGACACGACGAGGCAAGCGCTTATCCTACATTCACCGAATCCCATTGTACATAACTTCACTGTGGCTCCAAGTGTGGCTCTCCTTTCAAAAGTTGTGGTCGCTGCCACCGTTTCCGTTTTAAAATGTTGCCGGGGTCCCCTCTGAACTCTACCAGCTATTTCTTGTTTCCACATGTCGGCAGTCCCTATTTACGTCTCACCCGCCTCGAGTTCAGGCGACATGCTAGCTCTACAGAACCTACTTGATTCCCTTGGCGCGGACGCCATCCTGCGGTCTGGTGATTCATGTGAGGTTCGCGTGCCGAGGCTCTACATTGCTAAGCTCTCTCCTGTACTCGGCGCGCTGTTCCACAACGCCTCCAACTCCACTTTATACGCCAATCCAGGCGCACTGCTCCCGACTGTCCAACTCTCCGAGAGTGGCGCGACTCTTATCCGCCTCATCAACTTTATTTTCCCCCTTTCCCCTACACTTCCTCCGACTTCAGCCATAGAAGAGACGATGGAGCTCCTTTCAGCAGCTCAGAAGTATGAAATGAGCTCCGTGCTGGCCCACATACGACTCTGCCTCGCTCAGCGAGACCCACCTTTTATCCGCAAAGACAACGCATTCCGTGCATATTCCCTCGCTCAGAAGTACGGACTGCGTCAAGAGGCAGTCAAATCCGCGGAACTCACCTTGGAGTTATCTTTGACCCTCAGAGATCTGGAGGGAAGGCTCGACATCATGCCGGGTGCATATCTTCACGAACTTTGGACGTTCCACGATATATTTCGGAGAAGCGCCAGATCGGACGTCCAGGATTTCGAGGCCTCTAGCGCCAGTTCTATGCTGAAGTTAAAGTGTACTTCGTGCGGTCCTTTTGGTATCCCAAGCTGGCTTGACTGCTATATTACATCATGTGCCATGTGTGCATTCTTCCCTCGCAACTTCGTTGAATACCAGAAAGACTGGGTGCGCCACGTTAAGAAGACCGGGTGCCCCTATTGTGGGGAAATATCGATTGAGGTTATCCGCACCATTTGGACGGATATAGACGCTGTGTTCCGCGGCTGTGTGAAAAAGGTGAACAACATGGATTCCGACTGCCCTGTGAAATTGATTGATTTGAACCCTCAACAGGCCGAAGCAGGTCTCACCATGTTAGGGGTGGATTCGCATTCTCGAACTCGCGCTGGTTCTCCTACTACTCCATTATCTCTGCCCGAGTGCGTGAGCGTAAGCCAGGCGGATATCATTGTCCGGTCATCCGACCATGTCGATTTCCGCATCCACAAGTTAATCTTGGCTACCTCATCGCCAGTATTCAAGGATATGTTTTCTCTCTCTCAGCCATCCAACAACGAGGCTGTCGACGAGCTCCCAGTTATCCAGCTGTCCGAGGACGCAGAACTAGTACGAGCCCTCATCACGGCACTATACCCGATCCCTTTCGAGATTCCGGCCTCTTACGACAACATTCTGGCTCTGCTGGCTACTGCCCAGAAATACGAGATGGGTACCGTCCAGTCCTCTATCCGCGCCGAGGTTAGCCACAGGATGCTGTCCATTCTCAAGGGAGCACAGGTGTTCCGTGCGTATGCCATTGCGAGTTGCAAGAGGCTCATACCAGAAATGAACATGGCCGCACGCCTTTCTCTGGACCTCCCCATGACTTTTCAGCACATTGGAGTCGAGCTGCGATTGTTCGAAGGCTGGGCACTGCGCGCGCTCGTCGAATTTCGTATACTCTACATGGACAACCTCATCTCGTGCTTTAAATCCTTCTTCGACACGAGCACCGGCCCTTCGAAGATCTGGATCGCCTGTCCAGGACCGAAGCGTCATACCTTCATTCACCCTAGACTGAGATTGGTCAAATTTTCATTGTGCGACTGGTCCCAGTTTGACGAAGTTGGACCGGGATTGGAAAAATCGCCGCTGGCGGCGTTTGACGCGCTCGCTTCTCGAATCTACGCAGATAAGCCCGGGGGCGGCGGAGCAGGCTCCTTGAGTCTTCCCGCGTGGCTGCACGACGCGTTCAGGGAAGAAATTGAACTGTGGTCAAAGTCATTCGAAAGTCCACTCGTCAGACCTTCGGATGTTCGCGCAAAATACATGTCAGCTTTGCAGGAGCATGTTACAACGGATAAGTGCGCGTTCTGCATGGAGGTGCACGCTTTGGAAGGGGAGGAGTACATTGTAAAGCTGGAACGTTCACTAACGCAAGCACGGAACAGGGTAGGTGGTTTCATTCAGATGTCACTTCCCTTTTGTGACTTGTTCGCAGACTACGCTCGAGGTTTCTTGAGGCCCTGTGCGCCAACAATCCAGGTGGCTCTCGCGATGTCTAGTAATTAACGAAACACCCTCATTGAATTGCCGGCTAGCTGCAGTGGAAAGTAAAATTACGGTTAAGTAAACAGGATTCGAACACAAGGACTGTTGAAGTTGGTGTATTCAAGTTATCTATTATGGACATCTACTATACCCTTACGTTTCCGTGTCAGGGGTACCTTGGGCATAGCCGCTCGTAACTGTAGGTTGCGATCAGCCTGGGCCTATACCATATACGCTGGGGTATGACAAGAGTGCCTGCTAAGATGAGAGTGCGAAGACTCAGGGTGTGCGAAGTCAAATGCTGATTTTAGCGCTGACTACCGTAACGTGGGAATTGTCTTGTGTACAACTTGAACCTATAGCTAGACCTTGACTTCACTCAGGCTGGCTTGAACTTCAAATCGAGGCGTGAAGTTAATATCATGATCCAGTATCGTGGCTCTACGTCTATGGTGCTCGTTAGGACCCCCAACGAGCCTTTTGACATGACCAACTTGAATCGCGCCACGACGCATCTCATGACCACTAGCATGCGTGGACTCTGAAATTGCCCTAGACCCTTGTCTTTTCATGGCGGCCATCACACCAGACTCTCCCATCCCAAAAACCGATTCCTTGGCTGTTTCTGAGCCTGTTGAATCCTCCAACGTGCTCTTCGACGACCCTGAAGCAGATGTCGTTCTCCGCTCTTGCGACTCTCAAATGTTTCGCGTACTCAAGCTCTATATCATCAGGAGTTCCACCGTGCTCGGTGATCTGATACGAGCTGCCTCCGACCCCTCTAGCGCCACCAACGTTTCCAGCAACGAAGAACTTCCAGAAGTACAACTATCTGATAGCAGCACTATCCTTTCCAGCCTGCTCACTTTCATTTTCCCCGTTACGCCCGTCCTCCCATCAACTCTCGAGGAAACGATGGAGTTATTATCAGTAGCTCAAAAATATGAGATGAGTTCCATTTTAACTCACATCCGGGGTTCTCTCGCTCTCCAAGACCCTCCTTTCATCCGGCGAGAGAATGCTTTCCTCGCCTACTCAGTCGCACGGAGGTACGGACTTCGCAAGGAAGCAATCCAAGCAGCGCGACTCACGTTGAAGTTCACGCCGACGGTCGAGAGTCCCAAATTTGGGGTCATCCCAGGCGCCCATATCCACGAACTTTGGAACTATCACAAAGCGGTCCGAGCTCAGCTCTTATCGGACCTCTCTTTGCCTGGCGCCGCGGCGGCGTTTAACGCCCTGGACGGTTTAAAGTGTACCCGACCTACCTGGATCCAAACCTACGTCCGGTCGATAATAGACAGTCCTTCTCTCTTCGACCCCATTGAGTTCCAGATGGCCCTGGCACGGCATACTACTAACACAAACGATCCCTCCGGGAATTCGGTGGTCGGGTGCCCGTACTGTACCAATATATCGGTCGAGACGATGCGCATCTTCTCGACGACCTTGGCTTCCGTAGTTCATCGCTGTATGGAAATGGTGAGTACCGTAGATTTGAGCTACATCCAAAATATATTCAGAGAACCATCAGATAGAATCAGAGTTGTCAATCCTAGGCACAGAAACAAACTCGGAAAACCACATTGGTTCACACGCTACCCCTTTACCCCTGCCTGAATGCCTGGGCACGGGCGAGGCGGATATCATAGTACGGACATCCGACCTTGTTGGTTTCCTTGTCCACAAATCGGTACTAGCCTCTTCATCGTCGGTCTTCAGGGATATATTTACCCTCCCTGACCCTTCAAACGATGGAACGACCAACGGGCTTCCTGTGGTGGATATATCAGAAGATGCGGAGCTAGTACGGTCCCTCATTACAATGCTGTATCCCATCCCTTCGGAATTACCTGCATCATACGACAAAATCCTGGCTCTGCTCGCCGCCGCCCAGAAATACGAGATGGATGCCGTTCAGTCCTCTATCCGCGCCGAGGTCGCATGCGGACCGCCGCCCACACTAGACGGGGCGCAGGCTTTTCGCGCGTATGCCATCGCAAGCAGCAGCGGGCTCAGACCGGAAATGGAAATGGCGGCGCGCCTGACTCTGGATCAACCTATGACATTTGACCATCTCGGAGACGAGTTGCGATTATTCGAGGGGCGGGCGCTACGCGAACTTTCCAGTTTTCGCGAGCTATGCCGGGACAATCTCGCCTTGTGCTTCAAATCGTTCTTGATATTGACAGTGGCCCCTCCAAAATCTGGGTTGGCTGCCCAGGGCACAAGATTGAGCAGCTTGACTCGGCTAGAAATATTTTCGTGCAGGGGAGGGGGAGGCGAGGGCCCAGTCACAGCTCTGGCAGCTGGACCGGAAGCGACGAGACCGCGCCCGTACTCCCCCCATGGCTGCAAGACCTTTTCACACGTGAGATTGGAGAGCTGAAGCATTCTTTCACGCGTCCACTCATCAAACCCTCGAGCATTCGCGGGAAGTACCTGGAGGCTCTCCAGAGTCATTCCTCTCCGGATCTCTGCACTTTCTGCGTAAGAGTGTATGTTATGAACGGGGAGTGGTATTGTGTGCAGCTCGAGCAAGCACTGGTCCACTCCAGGGAGAAGGCAAGTACCGTGTTTTCTCTTTGAGAGAATTATTGGAATCCGAACGAACACCGTTCTTTTCTCAAGGCCCAAATTATTTCTGCTTAGACATACCGAGCCTCTTTTGGGAGCTCAGGCTGCTAGTGGAATGTGGCCTTGCGATTGCGTTGACTCGCGAACTGGAGAAGAGAATGCCTTTATGTACCGTAGTACTATTAGCATAGGCTGTAACGCGGACATAGATTTCTAGCACTGTCAGTTTGTACAACTGGAGGATTGCTGATCTTCATCAGCTGCCACACTGGCAGGTCACTTCGCGGCCATTAGAACGCCCGAGATGAGATTTACTCTGATGGTTCCTATCCCTTCTTCAGGCTGGATGTAACTAGTACCGTTATCGATTTTATCGCATATTAAAACCTCAAAGCTGTAGTCTCGACGGCCTCTGTCACCGCATAATTCAAGCGTACTCGGTGAGAAATAAAGCCAGTTTCGCGTTGGTCATATCGCCGTAGCGGCGGGCCCGGGCCGCGCTGCCACCACTTTCCTTCTCTTTACAGAAAATATCCCGCAGCACTCACCGGAGACTCAGTAGTATCCTTTTTTGGTTTTTTGGTTTTTTCCATCTAGACCACACCCTCATTAGCTGAAGCGCTGACGGCGCGCGCGAGCAGGCCACGTTGAGAAGTGCCTCAGACTGCATCAGCCACATTAGGACTCCCAGTGGTGGTCGAAGAGGCTCTGCGGGAGCTCACTTTCGTACAATTCCGGGAACATCGATGGCGAGGTTTCCCATAATTAGCACCAACCTTGCGAAATTCTGGAGTGTTGACATTTTGTGAGATACGCACTTCCTTCTCGAACCCCCTCATGGGTCGACGGCTACACGGAAGCAACACAGGAGATGGTAAACGCACGATACAGCGGCTAGAGAGCCTGAGCTACGTTTTAGTCGCAACTCTCCTTGATTCGCATGCGCCGTCACTATCGTATCACTATCTGCCACAGTTTCTTGAAAACTCGAGCCGTGTACATTGGCAGGCCACACACCATGTCCTACAGTGCGCAAAGGAAAGAATACTGACATATGGTCCCGCAGAAAGGGCCGGGACGCCGAAGGGGAAGCAGTCAGATTCGCAGATGCCGATTTTGCTTTGCAGGAGCACAGGTACTCGGGCCGCCGGCCCTCACTCAATCTCTGGTTCTGCCAGTGTTCTGCCTTCCTAGTCCACGGAGGAGGGGCCGAGTGGTCTCATGGCCACCAAAGACACAAAGCATCATCGCTCCCTCGAGTGCGGAGGCGGAATATTTACCCACGGGTAAAAGGAGGCCAAGTAGTCGACCGTGTTCAAATCGTCCATGCTTTGGTGTTGTCAGCGCGGACTTGGATGCGTCCTGACCCTTCCCGCAAGCCGAGAATGTGTCGGCATTCGCACTCACGAAAAATAGTACTATAGCCCGATCACGTCTTTGTGGGAGCAAACTTTGTTACTTTGTACATATATTCAGGAAGGTGCTAGCCTGACTGAAGATTGAAACGTTCACGCGTAAGTCCCGACTCCAAGCCGATTGAGCGGGAGTGTTTGGGGACAGCAATCGGTAGAAGTACAAGCGAGAGTAGTACGGACACACGGTGCGAAATTGTGACGTTACAGATCGGGAGAGAGTATGACCAAATGCGCAGTCGCGCAAGGGCCCATGGCGCAGAACTGCCAGTGGACAGTGGATAGGTAGCGTAGATTATATGCGCCTTAGTCGAACCTGTCCAGATAGAGGAGGGGAGTAGCCACATCTTGAGACGACATAGAAGGCCTGGCTGGCTTGTACTTAGTCGACAATTGTTGTCGGTAGCTACATCACACTTTATTGCCACCTTTGCGACAGCGAACGAGGTCGCACAGTGCCCGCCCTTTGAACCATCGCAAATTTTCTCCAAGGGATTCGAATGTCATCGGGGTACTCAAGGTGAGACTCGCCGCATTCTCCAATTCTGGAGCAAGCCCCATGCTGCCTGCGATGGCACATGCACGGAACGCTTCAGCCTCAACTGGCGCAGGAAACGTTCCAAGTTTGATCCCAGCACGAATACTAGATTGAACTGATTCCATGTCATATTTTTGGCAGGCAGCGAGTAAGGCGAACACCTTTTCATAAGAGCCAGGTATGGCGGGGGGGATGGGGTAAAGCAACGAGATGAGGCTATTCAGTAGGTCAGCGTTCTCGGACAGTTGGATTACGGGAAGGTCATCTATGAGTTCGTCGTCGGGTGGCTGAGGGAGAGAGAGCAGATCTTTGAAGAATGGTGACGACATGGCGAGCAGTGACTTGTGGACATGGAAATTGACTTTGTCAGCCGACCGGACTATAATATTCGCGTCAGGTGTGTCCAAACACAGTGGGACGGATGGAGGATCCGAGTTTTCGGAGGGTGGTTCTGGCTTCACGAGAGTCAGAGCTGAATTTGCCTGTGGGTATTCGCATGAGTTATTGTAATGAAACCTAGTCACACCAATTATACGTATACGTACCTTTTCTATCGTCCCATGAACGACAGCGGTCAGGGCACCCCAGAAAGCGCGTATAACCTGGCTGTGGCTGGATATCTCCACACATGAACACATACGAGGATAACGGGTGTTAGAGATCTCGAATCCGATGTGGCGTGCCCGTGCATCTTCGAACTCGACGAGATCGAAGCGGTGAGGAGATTCCGCTATGGCCCTGATGTAACTGTCAAGCCATGGCAGAAAAGGGTGCGTATTAGAACGAGGACCTGAGCAACGCAGAACTTGTACATCGTGGGGTAAACCAGAGTTTCTAAACTCAAGAACTCCTGATCTGAGATCAGTTCGGACTTGCTGGTGATACTTCCAAAGCTCATGGAGATAGGCGCCTGTCATGCCGGGGAATTCGAGCTTGTCTCCCAAATCTTCGATCGTCATTGAGAGGCGTAATGTAACTCGCGCAGCCTGAACCGCCTCTTGACGGAGTTCGTGCTGTTGTGCAAGGAAATAAACGTGGAGTGCTGTCTCTGGGCGAAGGAACGGCGGATCCAGTCGAGAGATGGCACCTCGGATATGAGTCATGACTGAGTCCATTTGATACTTCTGAGCCACAGCTAAGAGCTCCATGATCTTCTCCGGGGTCGAAGGAAGGATGGGAGCGACGGGGAATACGAAAGTGAGGAGGTTGTACAGGGTCGCCTTGCTTTCCGGTAGCTCAACTACCAGAAGCGGTTCTTGCTTTTCACCGTTGGGGACGTCGGAAGTGTGAACATTTTTAATGAGTTCTTGAAGTACTGGGGAACAAATGACGATATAAAGTTTAAGCACCCGGAAATCATGGGAGTCGTAGGAACGAAGTACAATATCCGATCCAGGGAAATCGAAGTGTAATGTCTCGTCTGAGGCAACCTCGATTGGCCCAGGGGTTGCCAGTGCATGAGGGACTATAGGCATAGTATTAGTAATGTGGGGGATGTCGCTGACAATCCACTGTAGCTTTTAAAGGGGCAGCCGCAAGCCATAGGATGAGGTAATGGTCCATCGTCTTCAACAACGCACCACACATAACGCGTGACGGTATTAAATTCACTGAATTTTCATTGTCCACATTTTCATTGTCCACGATGGCTCTCCTTTCAAAAGCGTGGTTACTGCCACCATAACGGTGGTTTGAAATGTTGTCGAGATTACCTCTGAACTCTACCAGCTATTTCACTGTCGCCACTCCTTAGTCCCTCTTCACGTCTCACCCGCCTCGAGTTCAGGCGACGTGCTATCTCTACAGACTCTACCGAACTCCCTTGGCGCGGACATCATCCAGCGATCCAGCAATTCATGTGAGGTTCGCAGGCCGGGTCCACATTGCTAAGTTCTCTCCCGTACTACTACTCGGCGCACTTATCTAAGACGCCTCCAGTTCTGCTATTTCTGGCGACGCAGAAGCACCGGTTCTGGTCGTCAACTCCCCGAGAGCGGCGTGACTCTTCTCAGCCTCATCAGTTTCATTTTTCCCCTTCCCTTAATCTCCCTCCGACATCGACCATGGTAGCGACAATGAGCTCCTTTCAGCAGCTCAGAAGTACGAAATGAGCTCCATCCTGGTCCACATACGACTGCCTCGCTCAACGAGACTCACCTTTTATCCACAAAGAAAATCCATCCCGTGCATATTCCCTCGCTCAGAATGACAGATCGCGTCAAGAGGCAGTATATGCGGCGCAACTCACCTTGAAGTTCGTTTTGACTGGAGGAAATTCCAGGTACTTATCTTCACGAACTTTTGACATTCCACGAAATATGTTGGACATGCGTCGAAACAGACCTCCGCGATCTCAGGATCTCTAGCGGCGCTTAGCAAGGATGGAAGAACTCGGCGACGAAAAGTAGGACGACGGTCCGGTTCGTCAGTTTATGTCACTGCGTCAACTAGTACCCCGGTGGCTCTCGTGATGTCTAGTAATTAAGGAAACACCCTCACTGAGGTACTGGCAGCAGTGAAAAGGCAAGTTACGGGTACATTCGAACAGAAGGACTCTTTGTGTGTAACACATTAAAGAGCTCGAAAGTTTATAATAACGTGAATAGGAGTTTTTACAGTGAACATTACCAGTCCAAACTGCCAGGGAAGCTAGTGAACTCGAAGTTTCAATCATTATAAGATTGGCTACGACCGGTGATATAGAAGCCAAGGGAGCAAGCAAGGCCCGGGGAGTGTGTATTGCGTGTCCCTAGACTTGTTGACTATGGACATGGACATTTGCTATACCCTTACGTATCTGTGTCAGGGGTACCTCGCGTATACAACCGCCCATAATTGGACGTTGGAATCGGCCTGGACCTTAGCCTATGAGCTGGGGTATGACAAGAGTGTCTGCTAAAGTGACAGTGCGAAGTCAAACGCTGATTACCGCTGAAGACCGTAACGTGCGAATTGTCGGAATGTACTACAGCCTTATGGAATTCTGGACTCGGAAGTGTTGACTCTTGTAGGATACGCACGTCCTTCTAGCACCCCTTGGGTCGACGGCCACACGAAAGTAACACATGAGATGGTAAACAGGGGCCAAAGAACCTGAACTAGGTCGCGACTCACCTCGACATCAAAACTCGACGTCGCACAGTCGCAGTGGCATATGCTATTTCTTGGGAAATCGGGTCGCATGCATTGGAGAGCCTAAAGGAAACGGCTGTTTATACTGTACACCGACATGAGCCGGGACGTCCCACCGGAGCCTGAGGAGAAGGCGGTCAGAATCGTCAGATTTTGCCTTGCAGGGGAACAGGTGCTCAGTAGTCTTTGGTTGTATTCCTATTCCACGGATGAGCTCGCAGTTGCCAAAGAATCATCACCCTGAGTACGGAGACGGAATATGGGAAAGAAAGGAGGCCAAGTCCGCGCCGGGGATGCACCCCCGGGCCGGCCCTTCCCGCTGAGCTGTCGATCCGTCGGCGCTCCAGCACTTGCACCCAAAACATCCATTCTCGCAGGCATTGGCTTGTCATCAGTTCTCAGACAATTGAACAAGAGTACTGGAGGACGGAAATCTGTAGAAGTGCGGACGAGAGTAGTATGGACGCATGGTCCGGAACCGTGGTGTTACAGACTGGGCAGGAGTATGCAGTTGCTCAAGCGGCGTAAAATTGCCAGTGTACAGTGGAAAAAAGAATGTCAAATATGGTAGCGTAGATTTTATGCGCCTTAGTCGAACCTGTACAGACGGAGAGGAGCAACCACATCTCGAGACGAAATAGAAGACCCAATTGACCTGTACTTGGTCGACAATCATTGTCCGAAGCGTCAGGACTCGGTACATCACACTTTTTCGCCACCTTTGCGATAGCGAACGAGGTCGCACAGTGCCCGCCCTTTGAACCATCGTAATTGGTCTCCAAGAGATTCGAACGTCATTGGGCGACCCAAGGTGAGACTCGCCGCATTCTCCAATTCTGGAGCAAGCCCCATGCTGCCTGCGATGGCACATGCACGAAACGCTTCAGCCTCAACTGGCGCAGGAAACGTTCCAAGTTTGATCCCGGCTCGAATATTGGATTGAACCGATTCCATGTCGTATTTCTGGCAGGCAGCGAGTAATGCGAACACCTTTTCATAGGAGTCGGGTATGACGGGGGGAATGGGATAAAGCAATGAGATGAGGCTATTCAGCAGGTCAGCGTCCTCGGACAATTGGATTACAGGAAGGCCTTCTACAAGTTCGTCATCGGGTGGCTGGGGGAGAGAAAGCAGATCTTTGAAGAATGGTGACGACATGGCGAGCAGTGTCTTGTGGATACGGAAGTTGATTTTGTCAGACGACCGAACTATTATATTTGGATCGGGTATGTCCAAACACAATGCCACGGAGGGAGAATCCGAGTTTCCGGGGCTCGGCTCTTCTTTCACGAAAGTCAGAATTGAATCTGCCTGTGGGATTTGTATGGGTTCTCGCGATGGAGCCTAGTCACAGCAGTTATACGTACCTTTTCTGTCGCCCTATGGACGACAGTAGTCATGGCCTCCCAGAAAGTGCGTATGACCTGGCCGGACATGCCCACACATGAACACGATCCATAATGATAGATACTATGGATCTCAGATCCGATGTGGCGTCCCCGTGCATTTTCGAACTCAGTGAGATCGAAGAGATGGGGAGCCTCCGCTATGGATTTGATGTAATGGTCAAGCCATTGCGGAAGAGAGTAGTTACCAGAGCGGGAACTTGAACAACGCAGAACTTTTATATCGTGAGGTAAACCGGAGAACTCAAGAACTCCTGATCTGAGATCGGTTCGAACTTGCTGGTGATACTTCCAAAGCTCATGGAGATAGGCGCCTGTCGGGCCGGGGAATTCGAGCTTGTCTCCCAAATCCTCGATCGTCATTGAGAGGCGCAATGTAACTCGCGCAGCCTGAACCGCCTCCTGACGGAGTTCGTGCTGTTGTGCAAGGAAATAAATGTGGAGTGCTGTCTCTGGGCGAAGGAACGGCGGATCCTGTCGAGCAATGGCACCTCGGATATGGGTCATAACTGAGTCCATTTGATACTTCTGAGCCACGGCTAGGAGTTCCATGATCTTCTCCGGGGTCGAAGGAAGGACGGGAGAGATGGGGAATATGAAAGTGAGGAGGCTGTACAGGGTTGCCTTGCTTTCTGGTAGTTCGACAACTGGAAGCAGTCCTTTTTCCCCACCATCGGGGATGCCGGAAGTGTTCGAAACGCTTTGAATGAGCTCTTGAAGGACTGGGGAACAAATGACGATGTAAAGCTTAGGTACCCTGAAGTCATGGGAGTCGTAGGAGCGAAGGACGATATCCGATCCAGGGAAATCGAGGTGTAATGTTTCGTCTGAGGCGATCACGATCGGTCCAGGGGTTGCAGGAGGGAGTATGGGCATGGTATTATGGGGTATCGTGATGCCGTGGCAATCCACTGTAGCTTTTAAAAGAGCCAGTACCAGTAGCCACGAACCATGGCCTAGTACTAGGATGAGGTAATGGTCATGTCACGAGCCGTGTACCAGCCGCTCGTGCGCAGCAGGTGTGGGGAATCTAATAAATTACTTCACGTTGATGGAACTTGGATTGAGGCAGGGTGCAATTGAATGGTCAGTGTGACGTGCACGCAGCAGTCAGGTGAGCCGCTGCACTGCAAAGAAGAAAATATACACTGTACCTGTTTGCACAACAGGAGTTGAGATAACTTATCGATAATAATCAAGCGCCAGGCGTCCCAGGTCCGGTTTTTCTTCGTCGCGGCGACAGGAGGAGTCAAGCTAGACACGGTCACGTGGCTGCCACACACTGTTACGTGACAGGGTTGGCGCGTATCCTCCTGATCTATCGAATCTTATTGTCCACGACTTCGCTGTGGCTCATCTCCTTTCAAAAGCGGTGGCTGCTGCCACATCACGGTGGTTTCCACTCGCTTTAAAATGTTGTCGGGGTTGCATCTGAACTCTACCAGCTATTTCTTATTTCCACATGACTCCAGTCCCTCCTCACGTCTCACCCGCCTCGATTTTGAGCGACATGTTATCCGTACAGAACTTACTTGACTCCCTTGGTGCGGACACCATCCTGCGTTCTAGATATGTATGTGAAATTCGCGTCCCGGAGCTCTATATTTCTAAGTTCTCTCCCGTACTCGGTGCACTAATCCGAGACGCCTTCAATTCCACAATACCTGCCAACGCAGACGCATCTCTTCCGGCAGTCCAACTCCCCGAGTGCGGCGCGGCCCTCATCAGCCTCCTGAGTTTTGTTTTCCCTCTTTCCCCTACTCTCCCTCCAATATCAGCCATAGAAGCGACGATGGAACTCCTTTCAGCAGCTCAGAAGTACGAAATGAGCTCTGTGCTGACCCACATACGACTCTGCCTCATTCAACGAGACCCACCATTTATCCGCGACGACAATGCATTCCATGCATATTCCCTCGCTCAGAAGTACGGACTGCGTCAAGAAGCAGTAAATGCGGCGCAACTCACCTTGAATCAATTTTGACCTTCCGGGTTCTGAAGGAAAGCTCAATATCATGCCGGGTGCATATCTTCATGAACTTTGGATGTTCCACGAAAGATTTCGGACTTGTTTCGAAACAGACCTCCGCGATTTCAAAGACTCTAGCGCTAGTTCTATGCTGAAAGGCTTAGAGTGTACTTCGCGCGCTCCTTCTGGTACCCCGAGCTGGCTTAACTGCTTTATATCATGTGGCGCATTTCCTTTCGTCCGCGACTTCGTTGGATTCCAGAAGGCCTGGGTGCAACACATTAAAGGGAGCACCGGATGCTCGTATTGTGGGGGCATATCGCCTGAGGTTATCCGCACCATATGGACGATTATGGACACTGTTGTCCGTTGCAGTATGGAAAAGGTGAGCATCGTTGATCCTCGACTTTTCTGTGAAATTAATCGAATCCCAGGCCGAATCAGCCCTCACCATATTAGCGGGAGAAACACATTCTCGAACTCACATCTGTTCTCCTACGACACCGTTATCGCTTCCCGAATGCATAGATAGAAGCCAGGCGGATGTTATTGTTCGGTCATCTGACCATGTCGATTTTCGCGTCCACAAGGCGATCTTGGCTACCTCTTCGCCGGTATTGAACGATATGTTTTCTCTCGCCCAACCATCCAACCATGAGGCTGTTGATGGATTCCCGATTGTCCAGCTATCCGAGGACGCTGAACTAGTACGAGCCCTCATTACGGCACTATACCCGATCCCCTTCGAGATGCCCGCCTAATATAACAGAATTTTATCTCTGCTCGCCGCCGCCCAGAAATACAACATGGATGCCGTCCAGTCCTCTATCCGCACAGAGGTCAGCCGCAGGAAGCTATCCTTTCTCGATGGAACGCAGGTGTTCCGTGCGTATGCCATTGCGAGCAGCAGCAGGCTGATACCAGAAATGGACATGGTGTAACACCAGCGCGGGGGCCGATGCCACTCGGAACGGGACGAGACTGAGTTAGGAACTTTGTATATTCCTTTGAGAGACGAACAGAGAGTTTTGTGAGTACAGGGTTAGGTGCGCGGGTATGATAGGATAAAACAAAAAGGGGGGAAAAGGAGTCTGAGACGACCTTCAATTGGTATCGTCCTATTTATCCCCAAGTCCTGCCCCACTCTCTGGAGTGCGTATCTGAAACGTGCTCCGAGATCTGACATGTGATTGAAAGAGAAGTGCTCAACGATCGGCGTGATCGGAGCGTGTTTGTGTAAGGAATACTTACACCCCTCCCCAGTGTGAAAAAGAAAGACGGTAGTATAAAGCAAGTGGGGGGGGTGCAATGGGCCTGCACAGGTGCGTCAAAACCCCTGTGGGGAAAGCTACCGGCGGCATGGTGAAGACGGAAGCTATGGTAAAAGCTTTGCGCTAGAGGACTCCTCGTGGTTTTGATGTTGTAGCCACTTGTCCAGCGCTTCGCAATCTTCCAGCTCTTTCGCTGGAAGCCATTTGTCGCCTTCCGGCCCTTCTCCACGCCACCGTACCCGATATTGTGTTCCTCGGCCATGCCGACGTTGGTCGACGATTTTATCTATGAAGAACTCACCGTGCCCGTCGATCGTGATGGGATCCGGTGGGATGAGCGCTCTTTGCGGGAATAGGACACTGTCGTTTTCCACGAATGGCCGGACTTCCGAGGTGTGAAATACGGGGAATATATGGGGCTTGTCTGGCAAGTCCAGGGTTACTGTCGAATGCGCTTCATCAGTTGTGACGACGTTATACGGTCCGTCATAACGCGGCATAAACTTAGCTGCTCGGTGTGCTTCGGTGGACTTGTATTCCCGCCGCCGGTGCAGCGTGGACAGTACTACGCGGTCACCAATTTTGAAAGGAAATCGCAGGTCGCGGTGTTCATTCGCGTGGCTTGCCTGCGTAACCTTCGCACCGATCACATCAGGAAAATATCCCAAATTCTTAGTGGGCTTAGAGTGCTTATTTAGTGCTTATTTACTCTAAGCCCTTTCTAAGCCTCTCAAGCAGCTTATTTTCTGCTTAGTAAACCAGTCATTATTACTCATTAAGCACAGGTAAAATCTAAGGACACATAAGTTTCTCAAGTAGCTAAAAAAAGTACAGTATCAAGCAAGTAGAAAAATATCAAGTAGGACTGCTGCCTCTGCCGTTGCCATCCCCCACACCGCCGTTGCCAATCCCGCCGCGTCGCCATTCCCGTCGTCCCCCGCTGTCCCTACCCCCGTCCCCTCTGCCGCCGCTTCGTCACCGGCCGCTTCGTCGCAGTCGTGGTCGCGGTCGTGGTCGCACAGCCGTCGGCGTCGTCTTCGCGCGGCCGACTCGCACCGTTATTGCGCCGTGGTCGTGTCGTTGTCGCGCCGTGGTCGTACCGTTGTCGTCGCGTCGTTGTCACACCATCTTCGCGCCATCGGGAGTCGTCGTGCGAGTAGTCGTGCGACTTGCACCACTGGCACACCGCATGCCACGTGTATCGTCGCGTGGGGCTCGCATCAGAGTGGTGGTGGTGGTGGTGGTGGTGGCTTGCGGTCCGAGTCCACATGTGGGAGTGGTGTCGGTGGTGGGCGTCGGTGGGGTCGGTGGCGGTCACGGTGGGCACTACTGGGCAGAGGGCACACTCGACTTAGAAGAAAAAAAAAGGGTCTGGCGGAGGCTGAATCTGAGGCGTGGGAAACGGTCCCTTGACACGTCGACACGCCGGGCACCCTTCTTCAGTAATTACCTCAACGCTTCAAGCTTCAACATCAACACAACTGAACTGGTGCGTCTGTTCTGTTCTGTTCTTTTTTTTTTTTTTTTTCTTTCTAACTATTCTTCTAATGGTTCTCTCCCAGGTATTGCCTTTGCACGCGGGCCACCCCCTCTACTCCAGGGACAACACCGCGGCGGGCATGCAATCCACCACGCTACCACGCCCCGTCCCTTGGCCCCCACACCACCCAACGCGATGCTGGGCTTCGGCCCATTATATTAAGATATGTTCTTTTTTTTTTTTCTTTTCATTCTTTTCATTTAATCACTTGAGTTACAGACCCCTCAAGTCCCCATCGCCGCCTCCGTCTCCACCTTGCAGCACACAAGCCCGTGGCTGCCGCCTCCAACTCATCGCCACGCACAAGTCCGCCGCCACTGCCACCCCCTACAGCGTGCAAGAGACGCCACAATGCCACCCCACACAGCGTGCAATCCGCCGCTACGACACCGACAACGACGGCAACCAGGTCGATGACGACGACGTCGCGGAGGGCGACGGGTAGCGGTGAAGTGGAGGGCGACGGTCACGGTGACGCGGAGGGTAGCGGCGACGGTGACACGGAGGACGACGGTGATCGCGGAGGGCGATGGTGACGCAGCGGCGGTAATGACACGGAGGCGGGAAACGACGGCAGTGAGGGCGACAACGGCGGTGACGTGGCGGAAATGGCGGTGGCAGCGGGCCTCCTTGTACTAAAACTACTTCCATTGTGTACTATTCTGTCATATTCTATGGAATAAATATGTTTTTTTGATGTTTTTCTGTATGTCCTTATTGAACTTGAGTTCAAGCTTAAGTCACTTAGTATCTCCTTATTGAACTTTGGTCCACGCTTGAGTTGCTTAGTTCTTATCTTCCTCCCTCGGAAATTTGGTCCATAGACCTCTGCTTTGCAGCCCAAGTCCAGAATAAGCTGGAAAAGCCTTTGCCAAGTCATTTTAATGAATCGACTGAGCTTAGGCTAAGCATGGTTGTGCTTAGTGGCTTTGGGCTTAGCAGTGCTTAGAGGTGCTGTTAAGCATAAATAAGCACACTTAAGTGCTATTAAGAAAAATGGATATTTTCCTGATGCCAGTGCATCCTGTGCCTCCATTTCGAGTCCGGTCATCCGGTTTGTTAGTTCCTGCACCGCGTTGTCCAGCGCTGTTGGGTTAGACGGTGGTGCGATAATCGGTGGCAGTACGCGTGGCGTTTTTCCATAACGGAGCTGGAAGGGCGTTAAGCCAGTGGAGGCATTATTGTGTTCATGATATCGAAACGGATCTTCAGCAGCACGCGGGCCCATCCCCTCTGGTCCCGCTCGACCGCATATCTGATGCACTGGATGACGGTTTTGTTCGTTCTTTCGCTTGAGCCGTCCGTTTCTGGGTGGTACCCAGATGACATTTTTAGCTTCACCCCTGTCAGCTTGTGCAGCATCTTCCAAAAGCGGGCGAGGAAAAGTTTGTCGTGATCTGAAACAATTTCCAACGGCAGGCCATTCTCGCAGTACCACCTTGTGAAGAATATGTCAGCCAGTTGTTCTGCCGTCAGCGTGGAGACAGTAGGGATCAAACGGATGTCAGAGCCTAGTCAGTCTGTGAATGTGATAATTGTGTCGAAACCGTCATCCTTTGGCAAGGGCCCGATGAAGTTGATTGCGACCGAGTCACAACGGCCATCTGGTACTGGTAGTGGGTGCAGGGGTCCGATCTGCTTCGTAGTCCTAGCTTTATTACGCTGACAGTCGGCGCATCCGGGGATGTAACCCTCTTCGAGGTCCCGTCACATGTTCGGCCAGTAGTATCCATCGCGCAGTGCTCTGTACGTCTTCGGTACGCCGAAGTGACCTAGGTTGTCATGGGCCAGACGGAAAAGCGTTTCCCGGATTTTCGCACGCTTTGGTACCACCAGTCTATCATCAATGAACCAGAAACCGTTTTCCTGTCAGACATTCGGCATCCCTGCAGCAGCCTTGCTTAGCTTAAGTGTGAACGAGTCTTCTGCATACCCGGCTTTGATTTCTTCCAAAATTGCGTCTTCCAGTTCGAAACGTGATGCTATCCTTTTGCCGCGTGAAGCGCTAAGGGTTGCGGCGAGGATGTTCATGGCTGTGTCTGGTAGACGTGACAGTGCGTCTGCCGCACAGTTCTTGTCGCCAGGTAGGTAGTGTATTGTGGCATCGTACTGTGACATGAGTTCCATCCAGCGTGCTTGTCGGCGGGATAGTTCTCGCTGGGTGTTGAAGTGTTCCAGAGTGCGGTGATCTGTCCAGACTTGGAAGCTGTACCCGAGTAACTCAGAACGCCACTTTTCGAGTGCCCATATGATGGCGAGCAATTCTTTTTCGTGTACGGGATAGTTCAATTCGGCCCCTTTGAATGAGCGGGATTCGTACGTGACTGGCCGTGCCGTTTCGTAAGTCTTCCCAAATGCCAGTATCGCCCCCGATCCGGTGTCACTCGCGTCTGTAACGCCACCAATAGCGTTAGTCCGACTTGGACAGCGAAAGGGCATTCACGACTTAGCGAAATATCCCTTCGAGGTCACGTGACTTTGTGATCACGAGATACACGGTGCTTTATGCGAGGCACGTGATCTTTCTCCGCACACTAGGGCAAGTCGTGCCACTAGGCAATCTGATAATCGACGAAGCCGACTTGCACGAGGAGGCAAGCGAAACACGCGTGAAAGAGGAGAGAAGAGAGTGGTGATTGAAGAAGACCAAGATGGCATATCTTGGTCTTATCGAGCCACTATTTATACATATACGAGGACACTTTAAAGCTCCTCTCCAATCCGTACGACAAATAGCTAAAGTAGCTCGAACCCTACTATCGCTATCCTAGTTATGAGTCATGCCACATCGGCATGTGATTCTGTACTACTGCTGACTGATCGACTAAGTCCATGACACATTACAACTTACTAAGGGGTCATCACCGTACAGTAAGCGTCCACTTCAGCAAGTCGTGACATCACCCCCTTTTCAGCCGCGATGACCATGGCGCCGAGGAGCTCCGATACCCCCTAACCATCCCTCCTGGACCGACTCCACCCGGTTGTGAATGTCCGCCATCTCTAACCTGAACTTCGATCGCGCAACGTCCCCTTGGATTCCACCCAACGCCTGGGAGAGGGCCATGAGCCGCTGCTCGATGCGCTCAGCTTCCTTCCTTAGCGATCGGAATCTGTGCAACTTAGCTTTGAGCCCTACGTCCCTCAACTCGTTCACCACCGTGTCGAGGCAATGTTGGTTGGCGTGGCCAGCGGCGAGGGCTTGGACCTCGAGCTCCGTGTAGTATGGCTTGCCTCGCTCTTGGACTTGCGGCTCGGCGTACAGGGGTTTGGAGAAGGTCTTGTCGCTGTCCGCGGCGAGCGCGAGGACTAGTGGGTCCGGAGTCATGATGACTTGGACGTAGGCCGCTTGGGTGGTGACCCCCTGGGAGTCGGTGATAGGGAAATGGATGAACTTGTCCCCTCGGTTGTGAACATAACCATAGGGGGCGAAACGGGTGTCGGAAAGCCGGCGGTTAAGCACGGCTGTGTGGTGCGATGTGGAAGGGAGGTCTACCCTTAGGGAGCCTCGGTAAAGGGGGCGGCCCACCGTGTCGAGCGTGTACGGTGTTTCGTCGGGGTGATCAGAGTCGGTTGTAGAGATGATGAACGGATGCTCAGCTGGGTACCATTCCTTCAGCTCCTGCTCGGGCTGCTCTTGGATTTGGCGCGCATCATCACGTCGAACAACTTCCTCCTCTCTAGGATCTTCGTTCTCCTTGTCGCTGCTTGCGCTAGCTGCTCGAGCCTCCATCTTGCCGCTACCTCCCGCCACTCCTCCCACCGTCATGTGTTCAGGTTCTTGGCCATTGTCGACCCAGTACTCCACTTGAACCGGGAGAGGTCCCGGTGAGGGAGCCGCACAGTCTCGGAGAGCTGCGCGAAGCCGATCAACTTCGGCCTGCGTATAGGGCGTGGCGTTGAGGCGCTGGCCGTCAACGCCAAGCATCCAGTAGGTGGTGGGGGTGTTGGGGTTGTCGAGGTCTTCGATGGCGGCGAGGTTGTTGACTGCGGTGGTGAGCTCTTCGTGGGTGAAGGAGCCCCGGAGACGGGGAGCCGCATGGGAGGAGTAGGTGGAAGAGGGAAGAGACATTGCTGTTTGAGTGATGAGTCCAGCTTGGGGGAATGGGGTGTACTTAGCGTCGTCGGGTTCGTTTATATGTGCTCTCGCGGCCTTTAAGCTCCGCTCGTACTCCGCTATCGCCTCCTTGGCGAATACGTCACTTTTGTTGACCCACTGATTGTCCGAGTTGGGGTAGCCCTTCCATTTCACAAGGTATTGGAGCCTCTTGTTTCTGCCGAAGTGCTGATGGTCCAGAATGCATTCAATTTCGTATTCTTCTTCTCCGTCGACTAGATCCGGTGGTGGTCACTGGAAATTTTCCCTGTGCATGGGCGTTTCTCGATAAAGCGTGAGTAAATCGATGTGAAACACGGGGTGGATACTCCACTGCGTGGGGAGCTCGAGTTGATAATTGACCGGTGATAGTACGCGTGTGATTTTGAAGGGTCCATGCCGTCGTGCCGCGAGTTTGGTCGTCGGTTGATTGGTTCGGAGGTGACGCCCTTCTAGCCATACTTGGTCCCCTATCTGGTACTTGGGCGTATCTTGGTGTTTGACCCACAGTGATTGTGCCTTTTTGATAAGGGTTTGAGCTTCCTTCCGTGCTTCTCGGAATTGTTGCAACCTCGTAAGTACCTGTGGAATAGGGGACGGCTTATCCATCCAATCAGTGCGCGGGTCGTATCCCATCATCTGTCACGAACCTAAGAGTTTGGGTCGTGACTCAGGCGTCTAAGACCGGTCCGCGTTGGCCCGGTCTTATGTAATCTCCTTCCTAAAGGGGAAATCCGAAATCGGAGTTTGAATTTCGTACTCCGACGATCACGTGACGGATCACGTGATCTCTCATCGTTTATCAAGTCACCTGACGACTCCAAGTCGTACCACTCCTTGGATTTATCTGATTGGACTGCGGAGCGCAGTCGTACCACTTCTACGATTATTCCCATTGGACTGCGGAGCAGTCACACCACTATGGCACAATCGACTGCGGGACAGTTGTACGATACAATACTGATTTCTCATTGGACGTTATATTTAGATGTCTCTGGAACGTTCCATTCCACAGTATTCCGCAGCACCCGTGGGCGGCCCTAAGCCTGCCCTAAACCTACGCACAGACCATCCCTGTAGGTATATAAGCTAGCGCAATAGAACGGACAGTCCCTCAGACTGTCCACTTGTGACATCCTCCCTTTGCCTCTCCCAGCCTCGAGCCTGTGCCCCTTCAGCTGCAAGTCGAGTAGCTTGCACTTAGTGCCACTTCCCTGAGCCGTCGCGCCAGTTCTGACGGTTGAGCCAAAGTGTTCCATCACAGTCGTCCCTGTGCCCCACCTCGCGTTCTCCACCACCCCCGGTCTTCTGAACCCCGTCGTGATTCCCTGTCGAGTGACAGTGAGTCATCACACTTGGACAGTCTTACCCAATTAGACCTGACCCCGGGTGTTCCCTTTAAGTGTCAGACTACGACTTCTCGCAGTTTGGCCAGTGGGACGGAGATTCTGCCTCGTACTACGAGGATAACGATAACGACTCTCCCCTTGATCATCTCCTTCCCCGTCGCTCCACCGTCTCCCCCCTTTGTCTTCCGTCACCCCTCACTCCCATCGCATCCCCCTCCGCCTTCATACAAGAGTTTGTAGAAGGCTCGTCTACCTCCGGTGTACAGTACGAGTACACCCTCACCGACATCAACGGTGAGCCCCCGTCCGGGCTTCCATCGCCCATCACCCGTCCCGAGACTCCGCTTGAGTACGCGGAGGAGTACCCCCCTGATTTCGATTCATGGATGCAAGTAGCGGTCCGTTCCCGCCCCCTCCGAGCCCCAACACCAGAATTGGTGTATCCCGACCCCCCTTCCGAGTCCCCCGTTGAGGCTGCCCCTGAGCGCCCTTCCTCTGCCCCCTCCCGCGTCCCTTCCCATGTCCCCTCAACTCCCCCTCGTGTCCCGACCCCCGATTCCCCCATCGACTACGAGCGCGTAGCCGATCAAGGCCCCATCTCCCCGCCTGACGAACGAGAGAACCTTCGTCCAGCCGTCCCCCTCTACCACGCCCCCTCGTGCATAAACAGCGCGGAGCACCCCCACGTCTATACCGCCATCTTTACTCCGGAAGGAGAGTCTTGGCGGCTTGCCTCGGAAAGTATCCGAGAGAACCTTCACCGTATTCCCCTCGCGCCTGCCCTCTTTGGGGCTTTTTACACCTTCCCTTCCGTCACTCCCTTCCGTATTCCCCCGCCCCATATCTATTCCATCCTCCCTCACGCCATTGACCCCGCCATCCATCCCGACTTCCCCCCGCTCTATATCTGCTCGAAGGCTATCATCGACCTCCCCTCGGTCGACCTACCACTTGGTACCATCCGGTACGATTTCCGCGAAAGCCTTCGCGAACGGTTCGGTCCCCTCCCGAACGTCATCAAGGCGGGATATCTGGACTCTCTGGTAACGTTAGAGATCCAGGACTTTTTGGACGGACGCATCATTACTGTTACGTTCCTTCCGGACGTATCGACCCGACTTGGGTTATTTGTCTGTTTGCTGAGCCTTGAGCGCTTCGAAGGTCTTCAGGATCCCGTAGGCAACGGCTAGGGCGATCCGCAGGGCAAACCCCACAAGGGTGAGGGCGACGTGGAGGTTGTAGAGGGGGGAAATGGTGAAGACGAAGTCGGTCCGTGACACGACTTATAGCGGAAAGGTGGGAGGTTCGACGGTGGAGGGACGGATCTCCGAGGTCACACCGAAGTTCAGAGAGGAATCAGGTATATTACAACCCGCTGAGGATAGCCAAAGACGTTATGGCGCGACTCCTGACGAAGGGAAGGTATTACACAAGATATCAAAGCTACCGTTCTAAGACGCGTAGCCGACTCTACTTATACTACTCCAGAGGAGCTTTCAAGCTCAGTCTGAAGTGCCGAATCCTAATACACAGCCGCGAACCCTAATATGAGTAGCCAATGGCAATAAGGCGCATGGCACGAGTCAGAGATAAGGGTCGCGTGTCCGGAACACGAGTCATCGATAACAAAGATAAGGGCCTAGAGGCGCCCCACATGTAAGTCCACGGGAATGTGATGTCATACCAGTCTCGATTCGCGTAATCACATGTCAAACACAAGATAAGTCCAGGCGCAAGCTCATCCGGCCTCTTCTGGACGATTCTAGGCAGGTCACATGCCAGGGTCACGTGACGGCCAATCCTTCAGGACCTATTCCCAAGGCTCCTGGTAGCGGTTCTCGTGCGGGGAGGGGGATCGATCGCTCACCGCGCGTCTCGAATACACATAGTCTTCTAGCTGCGCCACTGCAGCGTCGATTCTCGCGTCGTCGTAAGGCCAAGCCTCTCGTTGCCAGTCCCACCAAGGGTCCGTAGGCGTACACGCGGACTCCACAACGGGGATATCGGCGGTCGGGGAGACATCACGTGGCGAGTCACGTGCCGGCGAAGGTGGAATCGTAACAATTACTACGTACGGACACTTACGTTTTTCCATAAACGGACAGGTGTTTGCGTACAACCAGGGTTACTTCTTTGAGGACATCGTTAGATCTAACCCTTCCCTCCTTTTCCATTGCCTCACCCCTCGTGTTCCGGACGATCCCTTCTCCTTTGTCCCGGCCATTCCCGATTCCACACCACTTTAAGTAGTGGTTATAGATTTGTTGCCTTGACTCTTGAATCGAGTGGTTCAAACTCAACGCAACAGTAAGTCATTCTTTTGTTTGGTTCGTTGGACTGTAAAACCGAGCGGTTTTAAGTGCCTCCACCACCCCCTCCTTACACGCTAACCGAAAGAGAACACGACGCGAGAGCTCGCGCCCTCTTCAACACCCACAGGAACCGACAAGTCCGTCGGTACTACCCCTCCTCGTCATATTACGAACTCTCTGAGTCGTCCTGCATCGACTGTTGGACGGACCCTCCCTTGGTGCTCAAAAATCTAGTCAACCTCTTCGAGTTTGGAGAGCTCATAGATCACGACAACTACAACGACCTTGTAGACGACCTCTCCGCTGTGGTCGATGCCTGCAACGACCAACTCCTGTTTTGGCACCTCTCCGACATTGTCACCGACCAACTCCTCCTTTGGACAAAGAGCGACTATCTTTGGTTCAATTACATTCCCCCTCGACGCGACTACCTCATCCGACAGCTCCAAGTCGGAAACCCCCAATGGTACATTGACCGTTTCCGCCTCTCCTACGAAGAAATCCAATTACCCTTCTGCGAAGTCCGCGTAGTGGATAGAGAAGGACCCGCTCGGTTGGTTATAACCGAAGGAACCGAGCTGACCTATTCCTGGAGTCGAGAGACTTGGGAAACCACCCTGACAAATCCGGACCACGATTTGATCAACCCCCGCGTCTTCCACGACCCTCCCCCCGAGCCCAACGACCCCGAGCTTGTAGAGCTCCTAGTAGGACGAGTCAACAACCCAATCGACCTACTAGCCCGCCTAGCCCTCCCCGCCAGTAGCCCAGAAACAGAAGAGACCAGCACTACCAATGCCTGGGGAGAAGAACCAACTCTCATAGGACCCTGCTGGTGCACTCAAGAAGTGTGCATCTGTGGCTATAGACCAGACACCCCGCCTACCCCTGAAGGAGTAGTACTCTGGTCCCCTGGAATTAACTACCTACCTTATAGGAGTAGTTGATTAATTTGACACGAGCTACTTTTGAGTAAAAGTGTGCTGAGTCGAATATTCCGAGCATTCTTACGAGTGTAAGAGTTGGACACCCTGGAACCCATTACGAATTGGGCTATCACCCTGGCTTCATCCCACACGGTACAAAGACAACCCCGCCGTCGCTTCCAAGTAAGAAATTCCCACATTTCTTCCCAAGAAGAATCCCCAGTAGTCCCGAGAAGACCTACGGGACCCCGACACCCCCTGCGCGCAACTGTTCCAACAGTTCCTGACCCGGTCATCCCAAGGACCAATCAAGCTAGACCAGGCGAACCGGTCTATCCGAGTATCTACCCAGCCGGACCAAGTAATCCGACTGTCCCAAGTAACCCAGTTGCGAGGCAACATTCGACCAGCAGCGACGAGGCTCACTTCCTAGAGACCCAACCCCGAGACCTTCATTGTCACTTACCTGAAGCAATCTTCGTTTCCGAGCAGCTGCCTACCCGGACCCCTCGAGAGCTTGACGTTTTCAAGCATCACTGTCGTCTCCAGTACGAACAGTTTCCGCAAGAGATGTTACTTCTTGCATCGCCCCTGACCCGAGCACGGGACATTACGACAAGCCCGTTGAACTTCCAGAACTTCTTGTGGAGAGGTAAAGTTACCCTGACCTATTTCGGTATTCTTGAAGAATACCAGTGGATTCGTCGTCAGCAAAGAACGAACCAACCAGATCGAGCGATCCTCCGCCCCGCGTACGAAGTCTTCTATCCGTGGAACGAGACCACGTGGAAAGTCACCCTGTTACATCGACAACCAGTGAATGAACGACAAGCGAGACCTCACTGAAGAAGAAGAACTTCAAATCCCTGTGTACCTCGAGCATCCCTTCGTTTCCCTCGTCGACAATTCCTTCTACGCCCAGTTCGGTCCTCACAGAGTTACAAGTAACGATGGACGATTTCCGTGGGTAAACGTAACTACCCAGAAGCGCCTCAGTGTTAAAGATTTCGAGGAAATCTTCCCGAACATCCAGAAAGTTAGGAAACTTAACTGGATAACCCTCTCTGGTTCTTTCAAGAAAAAGAACGTTTCCTGGTCCTTCACCCAAGCGTGTTGGGTATACGGCAATAACTGAGCAGTTCGGTTTTCTGATTCGGAAGAGCAATCCGAAAGCGAGCAATCCATTGACCCCATCAGTCCCGAGAACGCCCCGGATTCCGATAGTGAACAAGGAGAAGTTTCGCGAATCCTAGACGACACCACTAAGCGTCTTACTGGTCTTGTATCCCGAGTAACGTCCCAACCGTCTTCCCCCCGAGTATCCCCTGGTGCACCCGGTCCCAGCTGGCTAGTAGCGCCCGCTGCAACCCGTTCCGTCCCGAGTTCTCCCCCTCCGAGATTACCGTCCCCGCCCCTAACGACTAGAGCAACGGTACCCCCGCGATCCCGATCGCCTTCGTCCTGAGTTCCTTCCCGAGTTCCATCGCCGCGATCCCAATCGCCTCCGTCCCGAGTTTCCCCACGATCCCGATCGCCTTCGTTCCGAGTTTTACCCCCTGTGATCCCACCTATTCCAATAGGTATGGCGGCAAACCCCCCAGTGAAAATCCTTGGTGCAGCACCCGAGCCTTTCGATGGAAAACCTGACAAGGCACAAGGATTTTGGAGTAGTTTGGCTAACTATTTCCACCTAAATGAATCAATCTTCGACACAGACAACAAGAAGATTTCTACGGCCCTGACTTATTTCAAAGCAGGGACTTCTGCGGGCGAGTGGGCCCAGGATAGGCTAGAGAGAGCCTTAAACCCGACACCTGCCGGAGCGGCAGTTTCCTTTGGAATGTGGGCTACGTTCAAATCTGACTTCAACAAGCATTTCATCCCGGCGCATACGGCTTTGGAAGCCACGAACCTGATGTATACCCTGAAGATGGGTACCCGACCATTTAACGAATGGTATCAGGAATGGTCGACTCACGCCAAGAGAAGTGGCGCGAACGAACAAACCCAGATGCATGCCTTTAGGAAGGCAATCCCTTCGGCCCTCCATATGAAGCTTATGGGCATTTCCCCCCTCCCGACGACACTTGAAGCACTGGTAGACAAAGCCAGAGAGTTCGACCGCGTATGGAAGTTATACGCAGATCCCAACCTGAGACATCCCCCTTCGCGTAACCAAGCAGGACGACCTGCTTTCGGACGAGCTGTCCTGACCGAAGACGATAGCGTTAGCGTTAACGCTTCTTCATCCCACCCCGAGACATCCCGAGGAAAGCTTACCAAGGCAGAACGAGACCGCCGGTTCCAGAACAAGCTTTGCCTATACTGTGGTAGCCCAGGCCACATCCTCCGAGAATGCAAGCTAAAGACGCAAAGCATGAGGGCCAGAGGTGGCCGACCTTCGAACAATAACGCTAGAGCGCGAGGCGCTTTTATTGACGAAGACCAGGATCACGAGGAAGCCCCTCCTGATCATCCGGCTCTAGTTGGAGCCATGTATCGAGAGATACTCCCGTACTCACCGGACGCGCATCCGAGTTCCGCACCTATTACGCAGGATTTTTAGGTCCTTCCATCGCAGCACTGTCGAATGGAAGATTGCTAGCCAGTTGCGCTGTTAGTGGCAGTTTCCTACTAGAGACGCTCGGAGCCAAGCCTGTACCAGTCGAGACAATATGGAATAGGAGAGGTCCTTCTATTGTTCTCAGGGTGACACTAGTAGGGAAGAGATCTGGCAGAGAAATCGGTGCCCGCGCCCTGTTGGACAGCGGCGCGGAGGGCATCATCGCGGATGATGGGTTCGCGCGTGCGAACGGCTTGACTCTTAGAGAACTAATTCGACCCTTACCAGTTAGAAATGTGGATGGGTCCCCGAACAAGACGGGGGTAGTCAAGTTTACCACGATCCAGAGATTACGGATCAGAACGGCAGAGAACGCCTATCACGAGGAGGTGGTTGAAATGTATGTCACCACCTTGGGGGAGCACGACATAATCCTAGGAACGGATTGGCTCCAGGCCCACAATCCCGAGATCGATTGGGCGAGGCCCCAAATCGCCTTCACGCGGTGCCCAAGCAGTTGCACCTTGTCTACGAAGACCGTAGTCCTTTCTTCCCGAGTACCCCAGACCCGAGACACAACAATCAACATTCTAGAGTTAGAATCGACACCCGAAGTGGAAGAACCACTGGAACCAACGTTTACCCAAGAGGTCGAGGAACCTTTCCTGTGGAGTCACAGCTGGCACAAGTACGACCACTTGGCCATCCGAGCAAAACTCACGACGAGTACCAAGATAGCGGCGAAGAACGCCCCTATTCCTTCCAAGGATCACATTCCGAGTCATTTCCAACGTTACACCCGAGTCTTCAGCGAGGAAGCGTCCCACCGCTTGCCTGCGCACCAACCCTGGGATCATGCGATTGATCTGAAACCTGGAGCGAGTATGAAGAACTGCTCCATCTACCGCCTGACGCCTAAGGAGGCGGATGCACTCAAGGAGTACATCTCTGAACACCTGCGGAAAGGTTATATCCGCCCTTCCAAGTCTCCCATGGCCAGCCCCTTCTTCTTCGTTGACAAGAAGGATGGCAAACTCCGACTGGTTCAAGATTACCGGGCTCTGAACGACATCACGATCAAGAACGCGGCGCCTCTTCCCCTCATTCCCGAGTTGATCGACAAACTTCACGGCGCGCGTTATTTCACCAAGTTGGATATTCGTTGGGGGTACAACAATATCCGGATTCGTCCGGGGGACGAATACAAAGCTGCTTTCAAGACCTCCCTAGGACTTTTCGAGCCGACTGTAATGCCATTCGGTCTCTGCAACGCACCAGCGACGTTCCAAACGCTGATGAACCAGATCTTTGAACCCCTGATCGATGGTGGACATGTTGTGGTCTACCTCGATGACATCCTCATCTTCACGGAAGATATCGAATCCCTCTCCGCGTTAACCCACGAGGTCCTCCAGCGTTTGGAGCGGCACGACCTCTACCTGAAACCTGAGAAATGCGTATTTGCTCAGACCTCCGTCGAATATCTCGGAATCGTTATTTCCAATGGCCAAGTTTCCATGGACCCAGCCAAGGTGGCTGGTATTTCCGAGTGGCCCGTCCCGCGTACAGTTAAGCAAGTCCAAGCGTTTTTTGGGCTTCTGTAACTTCTATCGACGGTTTATCAAAGACTATTCCACCGTCGCCCGGCCACTCTTCGACCTGACCAAGAAAGATGTACTCTTTTCTTGGGATACCACGGTGGAAAGCGCTTTCTGCACCCTGATCCAAGCCTTCACACAGGCCCCTGTTTTAGCCCTTCCTGACCATTCCAAGCCATTTCGACTCATCACTGACGCCAGTGACTTTGTGACTGGGGCTATTCTGGAACAACCTCATGCTTTCGACCAGTGGCATCCGGTTGCCTTTCTATCAAAATCTCTCCTTCCTGCGGAGCGCAACTACGAGATTTGCGATAAGGAACTCCTTGCGATCATCCATGCTTTCCATGCATTCCGACACTACCTCGAAGGACGTAGTGATACCACAGAGGTGTGGTCCGACCACGGCAATCTGGCTTAGTTTATGAAGAAGCAGAAGCTTTCCCGACGACAGGCCCGATGGGCGCTGTTTCTTTCCCAGTTCCAGTTCATCATCATCCACAAACCAGGCAGTCAGAACAAGTCTGATGCTCTGTCCAGGCGTCCAGATCATAAAAAGGGGATAGCGGATGAAGATGAACAGAGAGTTCTCCTGGATACAAAGTATTTTCAAGTCAACGCGGTGCAGAGAGCAGCCGTTACGGTGTTAGGAGACACCACCCTGCGACAATGAATCCGAGACACACAGACATATGACAGAGAAGTCAGTATGGCGTTGGAAACCCTCTTGAAGAGCGGCCCCCGTTCACTCACCAAAGGATTGGAAGAGTGGAATCTAGAAGATGGAGTCATCTTATTCCGAGGACAAATCTACGTTCCCAAGAACGATGGTCTTCGAAGAGACATCGTTAAGCAATACCACGACCACATCGCTATAGGACATCCAGGAAGATGGAAGACCTATGAGCTGGTATCCCGAGATTTCTGGTGGCCAGGGTTGTCCACCTTCGTCAAGAGTTACGTTGACGGATGCGCTATCTGTCAATCGACAAAGATCAAACCCCGAACCCAAGTACCCTTGCAACCCAATCCGATTCCTACAGAGGTGTGGGAAATAATAACCATGGATTTCATCACCGACCTCCCCGTGTCCCTCGGTTACGACACATTATTCGTGGTCGTAGATCGCCTCAGTAAAGCGACGGTCATCGCTCCCTGTAACAAGACTATCACGGCTGATGAAACTGCCAAGTTATACCTGGAACAAGTCTGGAGAAGAACCGGACTACCCCAACAAGTAATTTCGGACAGAGGACCCCAATTCGCATCTAAAGTGATGCAGGAAGTTTGGAGCAAACTGGGAGTCAAGTCCACCATGTCAACCGCCTTCCATCCACAGACCGATGGAGAGACCGAGCGAGTCAATCAAGAGCTCGAGCAATACCTTCGCGTTTTCTGCAATTTCCAAGCAGATAATTGGGCAGAGTTGATCCCATTCATGGAGTTCGCGCACAATGTTCGGCAACATAGCGCAAGCAAGAAGTCACCCTTTGAAGTGTGGTATGGGTTCAAACCCGAGTTCATTCCCCCCATCCACTTCACGACAAGGATCCCTGCAGCCGAAGACCGGCTGAAATCCCTGAACCAAATCCGATCCGAGGTCTCCGCAGCGCTAAAAGTAGCGGCGGAAGTTATGAGAAATTCCAAGTCACAAGTCCCATCCCGAGTCTTCAAGCCTGGCGACTTAGTCTGGTTGGAAGGAACCAACATCCACACCACGCATCCCAAGCCCAAGCTTGCCCCGAGACGCCATGGTCCATTCAAAGTCCTATCCACCTGGGGAGTTAATTGTAAACTCCAACTCCCAAAGACATGGCGCATCCATCCAGTCTTCCACAATTCCCTGATCTCTCCGTATCATGAGAATGATACTCATGGACCGAACTTCACCCGACCCCCTCCCGAGATTGTTCATGGCGAAGATGAACACTATGAAGTTGAAGCGGTTCTCCAGTCCAAAGTATCACCCAACAAGAAGGGGATACTTTACCTGATCAAGTGGAAGGGATACCCTGATTCCGAGAATTCCTGGCTCCCCTCATCCCAAATGACCCATTCCCGAGAACTGGTCCAGAAGTTCCACAAGGACCACCCCAGCGCCCCTAGATCAAAGTTAACCAGTGCTGTCGGTGCAGCACGGCGTTAAAAAGGGGATACTGTCACGAACCTAAGAGTTTGGGTCGTGACTCAGGCGTCTAAGACCGGTCCGCGTTGGCCCGGTCTTATGTAATCTCCTTCCTAAAGGGGAAATCCGAAATCGGAGTTTGAATTTCGTACTCCGACGATCACGTGACGGATCACGTGATCTCTCATCGTTTATCAAGTCACCTGACGACTCCAAGTCGTACCACTCCTTGGATTTATCTGATTGGACTGCGGAGTGCAGTCGTACCACTTCTACGATTATTCCCATTGGACTGCGGAGCAGTCACACCACTATGGCACAATCGACTGCGGGACAGTCGTACGATACAATACTGATTTCTCATTGGACGTTATATTTAGATGTCTCTGGAACGTTCCATTCCACAGTATTCCGCAGCACCCGTGGGCGGCCCTAAGCCTGCCCTAAACCTACGCACAGACCATCCCTGTAGGTATATAAGCTAGCGCAATAGAACGGACAGTCCCTCAGACTGTCCACTTGTGACATCCTCCCTTTGCCTCTCCCAGCCTCGAGCCTGTGCCCCTTCAGCTGCAAGTCGAGTAGCTTGCACTTAGCGCCACTTCCCTGAGCCGTCGTGCCAGTTCTGACGGTTGAGCCAAAGCGTTCCATCACAGTCGTCCCTGTGCCCCGCCTCGCGTTCTCCACCACCCCCGGTCTTCTGAACCCCGTCGTGATTCCCTGTCGAGTGACAGTGAGTCATCACATCATCAGTGAGAAGGGGGACTTCCTTGTAGCCTCGTGCGGCCAGCTGTTGTGAGCGAATTCCGCCATCGGGAGGAAATGCGCCCAGTTATCTTGGCGCTCGTTGGTCCAGAATCGTAGGTATTGTTCCAACCACTGATTGGTGCGCTCGGATTGTCCGTCGGTTCGGGGGTGATAGGCAGTGGAAATATTTTGATAGATGCCGAGGATCCGGCAGAGTTCGCGCGTGAATTTGGACGCAAAGCGTGGGTCTCGGTCACTGATGATTTTTGCCGGTAATCCGAATCTTCAAAATATATGGGTGACGTACAGCGCTGCAGTTTCCACGGCTGATATTTCTTCGTTGCAGGGGATGAAGACGGAGGCTTTGGTGCAGTTGTGGTCCGTTACCGTGAGGATGGAGTCGAATCCCTGGGACGTTGGTAGTTTGGTGATGAAGTCCAGGGCGACGACTTCGAAGGGTTTGGCGTCAACAGTGGGCATGATGGGTACCAGTGGTGCCTTCGTGGGTTGGTTGTTGACCTTGTGGCGTTGACACTCTGCGCACCCCCGGACGTACTCCGCTACGTGTTTTGGCATTTGCGGCCACCAGTAGTGTCGTTCGATGATTCGCAGCGTGCGGTTTATTCCTGGGTGCCCATATACCGGAGGGTCATGGTGGTTAGCTATAATGGTGCGAATGGCGTCCTGGCCCTCCGTGATAACTCGCGCCCCTTGGTGATACCAGGTTCCGTCGATTTTCTTAAGCTGGTGCGGGTCCACCCATGGGCGTAGGACGTCTTCGTCTTGGTTGTGGTTTTCTTGTGTCTGGGTTGTTAGGGTTCGTGCGAAAACTGCTTCGGGTAATACTACGACTCCCTCGTTGTCCCTTTCGCCTCTGTCGTAGTCTGGTCTTCGAGACAGTGCGTCCGCCCTTCCATTGTTAGTGCCTTTGATGTGGTGGATCTCAAAGTCATATTCCATGAGTTCGAGAACTTCTCGGGCTACGCGACGACTTATCTTCTGAGGTGATTTCCAGTGTGTGAGGTTGAGATGGTCGGAGAAGATCTTGACTTTGTGCGGCGAGCCGGTGAGGAATGGCCTCCAGTGTCTTAGTGCTTTGACAATGGCTAGGAGCTCTAAGTCGTAGATGTCGTAGTTGTGCTCTGCCTCATTTAGGGTGGATGAGAAGTATCCGATGGGGTGTCGCTTTCCGTCTTTCTTCTTTTGTAGGAGCACTGCGCCTACTGCATATCCCGACGCGTCTACCTCAAGTTCGAATTGGTCTGTCAGGGTGGGGTGTGCGAGCACGGGTTCGCTAGTGACAAGTCGTTTGAGGGTTTGGAAGGCCGTCTCTTCATCTTTGCCCCATGTCCAATCGGCGTCTTTGCGTGTGAGCTTATTAAGTGCTCACGCGTGTGTGGCAAAACCGCGAATGAAGAGGCGGTAAAAATTGCAGAAGCCTAAGAAGGAGCGCACGTCGCGTACCTTTGTAGGGGTAGGCCAGTCACGTATGCCTGCAATTTTTACGGGATCCATGCGAGTTACCCCCTTTTCAAGGATTACCCCCAGGTAATCCATTCGCGGTTGGTGGAATTGGCACTTCTCCAGTTTGAAGTAGAGGTCGTGGTCAAGTGCGATTTGTAGGACGGCGCTGACTGTGTCGATATGCGCCTGTAGCCCAGCTTCTTCGCTTGTGGCGATACCGATGTTGTCCATGTAGACTCGTATGATTGTTCCGCGTGCTTCGTAGTAGGGGATGATGTCGCCGAAGATGTCGTTCATCATGTTTTGGAAGGTTGCTGGGGAGTTGGTGAGTCCAAAGTACATGACGAGGGGTTCGAAGAGTCCGTATTTCGTCTTAAAGGCTGCCTTGGGTTCGTCGCCTTCTTTGACTCGTATATTGTTGTATCCCCATCGCACATCGAGTTTGGTATAGATGCACCCGTTTCCCAGGTCGTTGATGAGCTCCGACATAAGCGGTAGTGGGTATTGGTTACATACGGTGCATGCGTTGATCTTTCGGTAGTCTTGGACTGGGCGTAGTTTGCCGTCCTTTTTCTTGATGAAGAAGAAGGATGAAGCGTATGGCGACTTCGAGGGGCATATGTAACCCATTTTGAGTTGTTCGTCTAGCCATTTGCGCAGTTGTTCGTCCTCGTCCTGCGACATGGGGTAGACCTTGCAGTCAATGCTGGCTGGTGTGCCTGGCTTGAAGTCGATGGCATGATTCCATAGTCGTGATGGTGGGAACCAGTGAGATGCCTCCTCGTTAAATATTTTGGCGAAGCGTTGGTATGGTTCGGGGAGGACTGCCGCTACGGTGTTCTGGTTAGCGGCGATGGCTAGTTCGGTGGCCGTGGTGCGTATCTGGCATTCTTCCTCCAATTCTTGCACTATGTCCTCGGCCTCGCTTTGGGTAATGGCGCTGGCAATGGTGGTTTGGGGTTCCGTTGGGTTAATGGAGCGAAGTACTACTGGCAGTGCACCTTCGTGGATGGTGGCGTGTGCCCAGCTAATGGCGGGTTCGTAGGTCGCCAGCCATGGATAGCCGAGGACTAGATCTTCGTTTCCAATGTCCGTGACTAGGAACCTCATGACTTTATTAATGCCATTGGTTTGGACGTCGAGATCGACAAAATGAGTGATGGACCCAGCTTTATTTTCAGTGTTGTCTATGTTCCATATTTTCTTGGGTCGTTCGAGTGCTTGCAACCCGAGGCCCATACGTTTTGCGAACGCGGGTCTTATAAAGTTATCGGTGGCGCCCGAGTCAACGAGCCCTTTTATGTCGGCCATGGAGTAACTGGTGCGAATCGAGACTGGAATTCGAAGCGAACGGTAGCGAGTCATGATTACAGAGTTACAATTAACTGCCCTCACCCAGGCCGATGGGTTTAGGCGTCCTGAAAACCCTCTTGGGTCCATAGGTCCTTGAATATGAGGTCTTTCACCTCGTCACTAGCCCCCCTGATGGTATCCATCCAACCTTTCGCTTGTTCTTCGGGAGTTGCTTCGGCACAGCATGCAGTGGTTGACTCCTGACTGTAGTAGTCGGTGTCTGAGCTTCGGCTAGTACTGGCGCATGGCTGGTATGGTTGCCTTGGTTTTCTGGGGCGCGTACAATCTCGTGAGAAGTGGCCGGGGTTGTTACAGTTGTAACATATGACTTCCCTCATGTCGTGGTGTTGGCCGCCTCCTCTGGCCTGTCCTGGACCTCCTCTTGGCGGGAATGGCGGTCGTTGGTAGTTCCCTCTGTTGGGGTCCCCTACTTCCGCGAGTCGAGCGCGGGTTCGGTCTGCTGAAGTATCCATCGCGTTTGGATCGTATCGCAGTGGCAGGAATCGTGGTGGTGCCCACTGTGGAGCGTAGCTGCATTGTTGACCTAGTCGAGCTTGCGGCGCGCTTCGTGGGGTGGTTGTGTTGAGGCCGAGTCTGGCTCGCAGGTGGATATATTGTTTTTGCCGACGCAGGGCTGCTTCTTTCCATTCGTTGAAGCTTTGCGGGTCGTCAAGTTCGTATATCTTCGTGAACAGGGCTTTGGGCAGTCCTGCCATGAATCGATCCAAGGTTTGGCGGTCGTTAAGACGGTAATCAGCTTTCCGCGCGAGCTGCTTGAAGTTGGTGACATACGAATCAATATCATCTCCGATCATCTTGAACCCTTTAGCTAGCGTAGCCTGCGCTTGCTCTTGCTCGAGTACGTTCGAGAAGTGGTCCGAAAATCCGGCCGTTAGTGTGTCCCACAGGAATGGGTCGTATCGGTTGCATCCGTGGTGGAGCTCGTTGTTAAGCCACTGAAGGAAGCCGAGAGTCCAGTTGGATACTCGGGGTCCCTTGATGAAGCCTAGGAAGAGTAGGCATCGCCGATAGACATTGGTCATAATCGGCGCTTCTGAGTTTTGTCCCCAGTAAATGTGCCACTGGGTGAGGAACGACTCGTACTCATCTCTGTTTCCATCGAAGATGTTTGGTGGTTCTCCCACCAACTTGTCGGTTCCATGGGGTGGTCCTGGCGCTGGTCCTACTGCCGGTGGTGGAGGTGGCGGTGGTCCTCCTCCAAACGGGTCTCCTCCTCCTCTGCCTCCAAACTGGGGTTGTCTTCTTCCGTCTCCGAATGGTGGCCCTCCTCCTCCGGGTGGCCCTTGGCCGAAGTTTCCTCCAGGTCTTCTAGGTGGAGGGGGTCCTCCTGCTCCTGGTGGAGGGTCAGGGATGTCGGGACCCACAGCTCGGAATATAGCCGCGTCATCTGCGGTCATGCGGTGGCCTGTGGATGGGTTGATGGGTCGTAGGTATGCCTCAGCTTCTTCTGTGATTCTTCGGGCTTCCTCGGTAGCCAGGTCTTCTCGGGTGATGGTTGTTGTGGCCATTTCTGTGGGCGCGTGGACCTCAATGTCTTCAGGTTCGTTTATGTGGAGGGACTCAACTGTTTGTACAATTTCTCCGACTTCGGACTCGTCGTCTGCGTTGGTTTCTTCGTCTTCTCCGCTAGTTTCAGATGGTGCGGGAGTCCTCAGTTCTGAGGTGCTGGGTTCTTCTTCTGGTTGTCCGTCGATGCGTCCCCACTGTTCTCGGGTGGGTAGGTTCCTAGCGTCGATGTCGCAGTTGTAGTTTCTTCCTGCAGGTCGTACTGCGTCGTATCGGTTATCTATAGGGTTCCACGTAATCTCAACCCAACACAAGTTGTCGAAGTTGAACTCAATGGGGCGATACCAGGTTGGCCCCGATGCAAAGTCTACGAAGTATCCTGTTTCTCCTCGGTATTCTCTCCACCTGGCGGCTCCTAGAAATTGTTCTGGTACGTTGCGATCTCCTCTGCGTTCGAGGGAGTAAGTTTGAAAGTTTCTCCACTGGTCTCGAGTTGTGAATGCCACGATGAAAGGATCTTGGTCTGAATGTAACGCCACCAATAGCATTAGTCCGACTTGGACAGCGAAAGGGCATTCACGACTTAGCGAAATATCCCTTCGAGGTCACGTGACTTTGTGATCACGAGATACACGGCGCTTTATGCGAGGCACGTGATCTTTCTCCGCACACTAGGGCAAGTCATGCCACTAGGCAATCTGATAATCGACGAAGCCGACTTGCACGAGGAGGCAAGCGAAACACGCGTGAAAGAGGAGAGAAGAGAGTGGTGATTGAAGAAGACCAAGATGGCATATCTTGGTCTTATCGAGCCACTATTTATACATATACGAGGACACTTTAAAGCTCCTCTCCAATCCGTACGACAAATAGCTAAAGTAGCTCGAACCCTACTATCACTATCCTAGTTATGAGTCATGCCACATCGGCATGTGATTCTGTACTACTGCTGACTGATCGACTAAGTCCATGACACATTACAACTTACTAAGGGGTCATCACCGTACAGTAAGCGTCCACTTCAGCGAGTTGTGACAGCGTCCGTGGTGACAAATATTTTGTGGTCTGGCATGAGCGACGGGTCAATCGTTGTAAGGCAATCGGTTGACATCACCAGTCTTTTGATGTTATCAAATGCCGTTTGGTGCGACGTCATCCATTCGGGGAACTGTTTGTCGCATTCCTTTCTTGTCAAAGTGTCCAATATTGAGGTTTCTTTCGCCAGGTTTGGCAGGAAGGCAGCAAGGTAGCGAACCAGTCCAAGAAAGCCTCGTACCTGTTTCGCAGACGTTGGCCTAGGCCAGTCCCTTATATGATCTGCTTTCCCTCGTCAGCCTCGATTCCGTTTGCTGAGATTCTGTGGCCGAGGAAGTGGATCTCGGAGCAAAATAGCTTGGTCTTTTTTGGATTACAGTACAACTTGTGGTCCGCGAGTGTTTGTAGGATTGTGGCAACATTTCGCTCATGCTCCTCCAGGGTCTTTGACCAAATTGCGATATCGTCGATATATGCATGACAGATGCTGCCGATCCAGGGCTGAAGGGCGATAGATACCCTCCTTTGGTGAATCGCTGGTGCGTTTTTGATTCCCATTGGCATGACCACCCACTTGTATAGCCCCCATGGTGTGTTGACCGCAGTTAGCTCGATATCCTCGTCTTTCATGCGCGTCTGGAAAAAACTATTTGTCATGTCAATGGAAGCGAAATACTTTCCACATGCAATGTCCGCCAGGATGTCATTGACACGCGGGATGGGGAAGCTATCCGTAACCGTGTTCGCATTCAATTGTCTGTAGTCATTGACCCATCGTGGTGGGGCGGTGGGATCAGCTTTGGGGATGATAAATGCGCCTGATCCGGCAGGGGCCGAGGATGGCCTGATGCGCCCGGCCTTCAGGTGTTCTTGTAACAAGGCGTGCCACGCTCCCTTCCATTTACGGGGGCATGGGTAATTGTGCGTTTTGATTGTGCTATTTCTGTCTTTTAGCTTGATGCGGGCACGTGGTTCCTGTGGTAGTTCCTCGACATGTGGTAAGGGCTCAAAGACCTTTGAGAATCGTTGTTGCATGGAACTGTCCCTTTGTGCTAGTTCTGTCTCCAATTCCAGTGTTTCGACTCTTCCCCGTATTGTGCTAACAATGTTTGTGTGCTTTATGGGTGGTGTCTCCGCCAACAAATCATAATGGGGGATTTTCTTCATTACAATACAAGTTCATTTGGCATAGTCACAGACAATCTGGTTACTGCTGAGGAACGGGAGTCCAAGAATTATGGGCATGCAGAGCCCAGGCGTGACCACAGCGTGGATAACATTCGACTTAAAGAAATGATCACGGGACGAGACACTTATTTTTACAAAATGCGTCAATGTAGAGGGATTTTGTGCGTCGATTGCGACGCTGACTCGTTCTGGCTCTGGCAAAACATGTTTTGATAGTTTGAGACGATCGACCAATTCAGGACTGATGAACACCATGTGCGCGCCGCTGTCAATCAGCACTGTCGCATTCACTGAAAGATTAACTGTGGGGTCGTTAACTTTGCACTTCCATATGAAATGGTCACACTTCAGGGCACCCTGTTCACGCACCGAGGACAGGCTATTTTCTGATGCATCGGAAAAACTGTTCTTGGTGATGGATGCCGATGGGAAAATGGCTGCGAGCAGTTCGAAGGTCAACTGTGCACTTTGGTCTAAGTTTGCGGAAGCATTGGACATAGAGGCTATCGGGGCAGTGCAGGTGCTGTTTTTTGCGCCGGGTTTGGCCTTAAGCGCGTCTTGTGTGGTCAGGGTTCGGTAGTTTTCCCCGGACAGGGAGGTGGTACATTTATCCGCGCGGTGTCTGGCGTAGAAAGTCCGGCACTTGAAACAGCCATCGTGTTCTCTGAGGAGGAGGCGCTCCTCGTCTGTCAGCTTCGGGGGGTATATGTTCAGGCTGGTGCTCGACGTGTTTGCCATGTTCCTATCCGTATTTGTGCGGGTTGGGTACGAGCTATGGGTGGGATCGTATGGTCTCTTTGTGATGTGGTTTCTGTCGTCGCAGATTTCGGCAATGCGTTTCCTGTCAAATTGCCTTTCGCTGTCGATTTCGGTCATCCGCTCCAACCACGTCTGGAAATCTGTGATTTTGGAAACTTTTTCTCTTTTACCGAGTCTGCGCAGGTCCTGGTCAATGTTTGCCTCCAGCTGTTTTCTCATCTGGTCCTCCGAGATGTGGGAGTCTGTGCCGCGGAGTGCCACGTTTAAGGTCTGAGCTTCAGATGCAAAGGTTTTGAATGTTTTGTAGCGAGGGTCAAGACGTGCTCCCATGATTTGGGTCCGAAGATCTTCTTCCCAGTCTTTGGGGAGCCAGCGAGTGCGGAGAGCACCCATGAATTGCTCAAAAGTCATAGTGCGCAGGCGTGCCCGGTTGACGGAAATCCAGTCGTTAACCAAGGGGCTGTCAAAACAGCCTAGGATCTTCGTGACTTTTTCAGTTTCCGCTATTTCGTTCTTTGCGTTCAGAAAGTAATTCTCGGCGTGGTTTTCAAAATCGCGAATGGCATTGGGGGTCAGTTTTCCCCTAGACAGGTTTGGTGGGCGTGAGAGGCTTAGGTGAGTGTTGATAAGTGACCTGTGCGCACTTAGCGGCTCAATGGACACGCAGATAACGGACTGCTTTAGATTAGATATACAGGACTTGTAGATTAGATTATTTTGATCTTTACAATCTCGGACTTCTTGTATTCTCTTATCTATGACATCACACATGTACATGACATCATGGACCACTCTGGATTGCCCTTGTACTACGTCTATGTACTTTCCTTTGTTCTTATCTTTATTGTGATGTCATTATGATATCATAGTCTGGACTCTTCTTGTTCTTTACGCCTTGTTCTCTTTGTATCCACTCCTTTGTCCGTGTACAAAACAATGCGTCTTGTATTTACTGTGACTTGGTGTTACCAGTGTCACCCTCTGTAGGAGTATAAGTAGAGTACCCTGTACGCTCTGGCACCACACCAGTTCTCATCTGTTGTGTGCCAGGTATGTCCTATCCTCTTGTATAAACACCAGTTCTCATCTGTTGTGTGCCAGACACCCCATCTGCTTCACCTGCAAGATTACTCTGTTGCTGCTTCCAGTCACCTTCTACATCAGGAAAACATATGTTTTTCTTATTTATACTTTCTGTTCTTTTATCGCTTTCAGCAAGGGAATAAAGGACCCTTTCAGAAAAGAACCAACTACTTGCAAAAAGACATCCCCTCTTCTTTTTCTGTACTTTTTATACTTTTTAGGCATATTTCTGGGGAAATTTTTGGATTTTGGTCCGATTTTTTGAAATTTTGGTCCGATTTATTACCATATATGGTAATTTTCGGACCAAAAAATAAGGTTTGGTCCAATATTTCCATTTTTGGTCATTTTATTTTGTCCATTTTTGGTCATTTGGTACTCTACTTTTCCTGTACTTTTTTTGGCAGTTCAGCAAGTAAAAAAAAAAGAAAGAGGGATTTCTTTTTCTTACTTTTTCTAATTGTTTTCTGAAAAGAATTGAAAAGTATAGAAAAGTGTGAACAAGTAAAACATAGGTTTTCCTGATGTATATCTCACCACAGTCTATCCAGTCACTGTGAGTATAGTCCCTTATGTGCACTGTTCATCAGTGAGAAGCCACAGCAATAGCGTCCTTAGAGTCCGTCATGTTATTCTGGGTTTGGTACCGTGGCAAGTCAACAGATGAGTCGTCTGAGGAAGCTGGAGACTGAGGCAGTACAGGTGACTGTTCACGAGTTGGAGACTGGGACAGGGTGGGAGACTGGAATGGAGCGGGAGACTGGGACAAGGCAGGAGACTGGAGCGGTACAGGTGATTGAGACAGGATGGGTAAAGGCGATTGCGAACGTGCAAGTAACGGTGAATGTATGCATGTGGATGTGTGAGCCTCCGTCTGTGTTTCTACACACGGTTCCGAGGCCTGAGATCTGGGCAGTTTGTCTTTTAGGGCAGTCCGGCTTTGTAACCGCTGTGAGTGTCGGGAAGCCAGGACGGGATGATTGTAACAAGGAGAATGGGGATTTGGAGTAAGGCAAGGTACAGGGAGGGATCGGAGGAGTATACAAAAGTGACGATAACTCAAAAAAAAGTGTAACACCAGCGCGGGGGCCGATGCCACTCGGAACGGGATGAGACTGAGTTAGGAACTTTGTATATTCCTTTGAGAGACGAACAGAGAGTTTTGCAAGTACAGGGTTAGGTGCGCGGGTATGATAGGATAAAACAAAAAGGGGGGAAAAGGAGTCTGAGACGACCTTCAATTGGTATCGTCCTATTTATCCCCAAGTCCTGCCCCACTCTCTGGAGTGCGTATCTGAAACGCGCTCCGAGATCTGACATGTGATTGAAAGGGAAGTGCTCGACGATCGGCGTGATCGGAGCGTGTTTGTGTAAGGAATACTTACACATGGCTGCTCGTCTTTCTCTGGGTCGCCCCATGACGTTTGAATATCTTGGAGTGGAGCTGCGACTGTTTGAAGGATGGGCACTGCGCGCGCTGATCAAATTTCGTATTCTCTATATGGACAACCTCAACTCGTGCTTCGACGCTTTCCTCGACACGAGCACCGGCCCTTCGAAGATTTGGGTCTCTTGTCCCGGACCGAGGTTCCGTCCCTTGTCTTCGTTTCAAAATTCACCCCTTTTTGGTGAAGTCGTACGGGCATTGGAAAATTCGCGAGAGATGTCTGACCTACTTGCTCCCCGTGATAAGCCTGGAGGCGGCGGATCAGGCACCCAGAGTCTTCCCGCATGGCTGCACAACGTTCTTAGGGAAGAAATGGGTGGCTGGTCACGGGCATTCAAAAGTCCACTCATTGGGCCTTTGGATATTCGCGCAAAATATATGTCGGCTCTGCAGAAACATGTTACAACGGATAGGTGCGCGTTCTGCCCGGGGGTGCATACTTTGGAAGGGGAGAAATATATCCCGGAGCTGGAACGTGCACTGACCCAAACACGGAACAGGGTAGGTGCTTCAATCAGATGTCACTGTTCTTTTTTAGATCTGTTCGCAGACTACGCTAGAGTTTTCGTAAGGCTTATATGTCCCGCACCAACCCTCGCTGATCGGCTATTGCAACGTTTAGTAATTCGGGGAAAAACCCTCGCGGTGCAGGTAGTGCAAGTGAAAAGTCAAAATACGGTTAAGTGAACCAAACTTGGACAGAAAAGCATTTCTTATACTATATAGTACCAGTTAAGTGTAACGCTGTGAGCAGTCGTATTCGCCGAAGCAATTCAGCATGCCATATCCACGGCTTGTCATGCGCATATGGAGCTAAAGAACACGTCCAAAGCGAGGGGCCACCAGTGGTAGAACGAACAGTGCACCACCGCGGCCACCGAGCTCAGAGCATACAAGTAGCATACACAATAGGCGACACCCCCGAACGACGGGCCGCCAAGCTCGCCCTGAAACGCGTGACCCGCAAAGCCAAACGCGAACATTACGACAAACTCATTCAGTTCGGCAACACCTAGGTAGACCGGTGACCGCTCGCTCTATGGGGGTGCCGGCTGCGCCCCTAGAACGACTGGTTACGAGTCTAACACCTGGGGACGTTGCGTCATGGAGACACGGTAGGAAGCTGTCCGGAATACCGGCACTACGACACCCGGACGGCACCATCATGCGCTGGCACAGAAGTTCTTCATCGAGGAAGGTGCGCTGGGAGACATTACGGCGATACAGCACGACGACCCACCCCCACTGCACACCCGACCCTATGCCCCAGTAGTCCGCAAGGAGGTTGACCCCCTCCTACAGGATGCGAGCTCCAAGTCAGCTCCCGGGGAATCGGGCACGACGTGGCTAATCCTCAAGAAGGTATGGGACGCTTTGGGAGACCACTTGACTCACCCATGAGCCCACCGATGGAGCCGCGCAGCGGCTCCCGGAGGGGAAGGGGATCAGATTTACAGATGCTGATTTTGCTTTGCAGGGGCACAGGGACTCAATCTCGGGTTTTGTATTCCTATTCCACAGAGGAGCTGTCTCATGGTTGCCAAAGAATTATCGTCCTCTCGAGTACGGAGGCAGAATATGCCAAGTCCGCGGACTTTGGCGCGCTGGCCCCGCCGGCGATCCGTCAGCGCCTCCGCACCCGCACCCAAACGGGCCCAAACATCCATTCCCGCACTAAACACATCGATATTCAATCTGACTGCGTTCGAGACACAGTGGAAGAGGGAGTGCTACAGCTCAATTACGTCCTGGTGATTGTGGATATATTCACGAAATCGCTAGCCCAACCAAAGTTCGAAACGTTTATGCGTAGCATGGGCTTAAGTTTTCATCAGTTCCCAGACGACTGAGCGGAAGTGTTGGAGGACGGAAATCTGCAGAAGTGCGGACGAAAGTAGTATGCATGAACTGGAATCGTATTTTTACAGATTGGGTAGGAGTATGACTAAATGCGTAGTCGCCCAAGCGGCGTAGAACTGCCACAGTCTGCCAGTGTACAGTGGAAAAAAGGATGTGTCAGTCGCGTAGATTGTATGCGCCTTAGTCGAACCTGTCCAGACGGAGGTGAGTAGCTAAATATTGAGACGACATAAAGGCCGATTGACTTGTACTTATTCGACAATCGTTGTCCGAGTCGTCAGATACATCATACTTTGTTGCCACGTTTGCGATGGCGCAGGAGGTTGCACAGTGCCGGCCCTTTGAATGACCGCAATTGTTCTCCAAGCGATTCGAATGTCATCGGGAGACTCAAGGTGAGACGAGCCGCATTCTCCAATTCGGGAGCAAGCCCCATGCTGCTCGCGATGGCATATGCACGGAAAGCTTCGGCCTCAACTGGCGCAGGAAACGTTCCAAGTTTGATCCCGGCGCGAATATTGGATTGAACTGATTCCATGTCGTATTTCTGGCAGGCAGCGACTAAGGCGAACACCTTTTCATAAGAGTCGGGTATGACGGGGGAAATGGGGTAAAGCAACGAGATGAGGCTATTCAGTAGGTCAGCGTCCTCAGACAATTGGATTACAGGAAGGCCATCTACGAGTTCGTCATCGGGTGGCTGGGGGAGAGAGAGCAGATCTTTGAAGAACGGTGACGACATGGCGAGCAGTGCCTTGCGGATAGGGAAGTTGACTTGGTCAGACGACCGAACTATAATATTTGGATCGGGTATGTCCAAACACAATGCCACGGATGGAGGATTCGAGTTTTCGGAGGTTGGTTCTGGCTTCACGAGAGTCAGAGCTGAATTTGCCTGTGGGTATTCGCATTAGTGATCGCAATGAAACCTAGTCACACCAATTATACGTATACGTACCTTTTCTATCTTCCCATGAACGACAGCGGTCAGGGCCTCCCAGAAAGTGCGTATGACGCTGGATGTGTCCACACATGAACACTTTGACCATAATAGGCGTTAAGTTTGATGTGGCGTGCCCGTGCCCCGTCTATCTCGGTGGGATCAAAGAGATGGGGAGCCTCCGCTATGGACTTGATGTAATTATCAAGCCATTGGGGAAAAGTGTGGGTACGAGAGTGAGGATCGACACAACGCATGACTGCTACATCGTGGGGTAAACCAGAGTTTCTAAACTCAAGAACTCCTGATCTGAGATCCGTTCGAACTTGCTGGTGATACTTCCAAAGCTCATGGAGATAGGCGCCTGTCGGGCCAGGGAATTCGAGCTTGTCTCCCAAATTCTCGATCGTCATTGGGAGGCGTAATGTAACTCACGCAGCCTGAACTGCCTCTTGTCGGAGTTCGTACTGTTGTGCAAGGAAATAAATGTGGAGTGCTGACTCTGGGCGGAGGAACGGCGGGTCCTGTCGAGCGATGGCACCTCGGATATGAGTCATAACTGACTCCATTTGATACTTCTGAGCCACGGATAGGAGCTCCATAACCTTCTCCGTGGTCGAAGGAAGGACGGGAGTGACCGGGAATATGAAAGTGAGGAGGCTGTAAAGAATTGTCTTGTTTTCCAGTAGTTCGACTACCGGAAGTGGTTCTTGCTTTTCACCGTTGGGGACGCCGGAAGTGTTTGGAACGCTTTGAATGACCCTTTGAAGTACTGGGGAACAAATGACGATATAAAGCTTGAGCACTCGGAAATCATGGGAAGTCGCAGGAGCGAAGGACGATATCCGAACCGGGGAAATCGAAGTGTAATGTCTTTTTCGAGGTATCCCTCTTGACCCTCTTGGTAGCCCCGAACGGTTCAGGGGTTGCAGCAGTGGGTATAGGCATGATGTTAGAATCGCGGAGCATTATGATGTCGCTCGTAATCTATTGTAGCTTTTAAAAGAGCCAGTACCATACAGCCGCACGCCATGGGATGGGGTAGTGGTCATGTCACGAGCCGTGTTCGACCCGCTCGTGCGCAGTAGGTGTGGAATCCAACAAATTACTTCACATCGATGGAACTTGGATTGAGAAATGGCATTGTTGAATATTGAATGGTCGATGTGGGCGCAGCGGCGTGGGCACCTGCACGCAGCACTGGCACCCGCAGTCATGACGGCATCACCTAAGATAGCAAATTGCCGGCAGTCAGGTGAGCCATTAAAGGAAATACCATTGTACGTGTTGCACAGCAGGAGTTCAGATAACCTATCGATAATAATCAAGCGTGGGCCCTCGCAGGTTCGGTTTTTCTTCGTTGAAGTCGTCAGCGACAGTCAGCTTGACAGTCAGAATCCGTCACGGTCGAGCTTGCTGGAAAAAACAAAACAAAACGCGTGCTAATACTTACTACTAGATATTGGATAGACATATCGCAGATCAGAGCACCCAGGGGGTTGCTTCGAACTCTCAATGCCTATAAAAGGCGTCCTTAAAAAAGTATGAGAATTGTCTCATCAAATCATGAGGTCAACGGCAGTCTTTGACTTTTCGCATCGGTCCCACGGACCGGTCCGCTTTTTCCCGTTTCTCCGCTACTCAGGTTAAACTCCGCTTTTTTTTGTCTTCTGTATTTTATTTCCAAAGTAAATAAAACAAATAAAACCAAACTACACGTAAACAACACGTTACATTTGTGTATCGACACGTGTTGATCCTGCGCCTGCCCTTTCCATGCCCCCCTTGCCTGCCCTCCACCAGCTCTCCTGCCCCCTGCGCCCATTTACGTGCAAATGGGGCACGGGAGAGGTGAGCCTCCCCCCTGCCTCCTGCGCCCTCATTCATCACGCGCAAACAGGATGCGAACGTGAGTTCGTGCGGGACAGCCCCCCTCCTTTCGCCGCCTGCCCCCCTTTCTGCGCAAATGGGGCACGTGAACCCGGAGTGGCGTCCCCCTCCCACCCCTGCACAGGAGCGACACGCGAACGGACGGGGTGTGAGCGGCGTCCGCCACCCCCTCGTTGCCTGCTCACCCCCACCCATTGGTGAGCCCCTGCCCCTTACCACATGCACAGAACGGTCGGCACATGCGCCCCGCCATTTCCCCCTGCCCACCAGCCAGCCCGCCAGCCAGCCCGCCTGCCCGCCCCCCCTCCCCAATTGGCATGCCCTGTTTGCGTACCTCTTGGTGCGCAAATGGGGCATACCAACTGGGGCTGCAAAGTGGGGTGTGGCGCAAGCAGCATTCGCACCCACCCCGCGGTCACACGTTGTCACGCCCCCTTCCCGTTGGTACCCCCGACACCGCCCCCTGCTTCACCGCCCCCCCCTTCTGCCGTTCCCATTCACCACGTGGAAAGTGCGCGGAAACTGGGGTCACGGAAAACGGTCTGGGCACGCGTGAACGGGATGGGACAGGGCCCCTCCTTTTGCCCCCTTTGCGCGGAACGGGGCGCAGACGGTGGGGGCGCAGAGCAGAGGTCCGGCGGCGCGCCACCCAAGCGGGGTGGGGAAACCGTGCGCGCAGCAGGAGGGGCACTGCCCCAGCCCTCGTTTGCGTGCCAAATGGGGCACGCGAATGGGGGGTGGGGGCTGCGCGGGGATGGGAACAGGCGCCCCTGCTCCCGTTTGCGGGACACGCAGACGCAGGACAGGCGGGCCCCCCTTTGCGACCCACCCACGCGAATGGGGCACGCGCTGCCCCACCCCTCACCCCGCATCTCGCAAAGGGAGCACACAACCTGGGGGGCTGCGCGCAAACCCAGAAGGGGTGCGCCCCCGCACTTTCGCGCAAAGGGGAGAGCGGGGCCACGGGAGTGGGAAACGCGTGCCGACCCCCCACCTCTGTTTGCGCGCGAAGGGGGCATGCCAACCCGGAAGCCGCGCCACCCCTGGGGTGACACGCAAACGAGGCCACGCACAAACCGCCGCGCCGCCCCGTACGCGCGGGAAGGGGCATGAAGGACACGCCGCCCCTCTCTTCCTGTCGCCCTCGGCCCTCCCCTTCCCCCCTCAGCCCGCGCCGCCCTGTACGCATGGGAAAGGGGGACGCCACCCCGACGCTACCCTCTCCATTTGCACAGGAAGGGGGGACGAAGGTTCACCTCCCCGGTCCTCCCTTCCCCCTTGGCCGCGCCGCCCCGTACGCGCAGGAAGGGGGCACGAGGGACACCCCGTCACCACCGGCCCCCCGTCGACGCGCCGCCTTGTACACGCGGGAACGGGGCGCGGAAGGCTACGCCATCCCCAGCCCCACTCTTCCCATTCACACGGAAGGGGGTGCACGAGGGCACGCCGTTCCCGGTATGTAACGCCACCACAGGGGCGTTGGGTACGACGTGTACCGCGCTAAGTCAACGGGATCGGAAGAGCACGAGTCAGTTAAGACTCAGTTCGGTGATGCACAAGTATCACTCGGTTTCCCTGGAACCGAGGATAATAGTAGAAGGGCAGGGCTCAAGCGCAAAGGCGAGCAAAAGCGTGGACTCAAGCGCAAAGGCGAGTTCGAAGGTCCGTTCGTGAGGCAAAGACGATGTGGTATTACACAAGAAGTCAAGTCTACCGTACAGGCTAGGTAGGGCGCGACTTATATACGGTTACAGGATGTTTGCGAGGCGCAAACATATGGCGCGATTATGAAGTCAAGAGGTCCGAGCGTAAACAAAGGGAAGGGGCCGTAAGTAGTACAAGGGAATCCCGCGGGGTCACGCGCGTCTCAAGGATGGTCAGCGGACGAAAAGAAGCGTAAATCGACCAACCCTATCGTCGAGGCGTAAAGTGCGAGATAAGAGTCAGAAGACGCGGGTCATCGGATCGTATCATAATCGTACAATCAGTCAGCGGGTCAAATCGTAACACTACCCCCCCATCAGAATTGAAGTCGCCTCGACTTCAACTAGTCACTCGTGTAAGCGTAGTCCTCTTCGGCAGGGATGTTAGCAGGGACAGGAGAGGGGAGTGCGGGGGCAAGTATGTCGACGCAAGAACATAAACGCCCCCTCTCCCACAGTCCCAACACATTTCGTACATGGGACACTTAATCTCCTTGTGCGTGGCATCGTATCGCAGACACTTCCTGCACCACCATGGGCAAGAGTCTGGATCCACGTGCGCTGGAGTCATGGGGGAGAGACGATGGATTAGGCAGACATCGAGTTTATGAGCTCGACTCCCACACCACTGGCACGGCTCTCGAGCTCGCCGCTCTGGGCATTGTGCCACGAGGTGTTCCGTCGACTTACACTGGAAGCACTTGCGCTTGCGCCCGCCACCCTCCCCATGGAGGCGGGGCATCTCGCTAGGCCCAGCATCCCGAAGGGAAAGGGGGACGGGCTCGGGCGAGCCTCAGGGGCGTACTGGCTTCACGTGGAGCTCTGCGTATTTATCGGCGATGAGAGGGATGGCCCGAGCGTATTGAAGACGCTTCCGGACCGACGAGAAGTCCATGTCGAGATGGAACTGATCCCGTGTCAGTTCCGTCTCAAGACGCCGGATATCCGCCTGATGGGTGGGATGGCGTCTCTGCGTGTGAGGCACTCGCGAAGGCGGGAGATGTCGGCGTGGAGATGGGGGCTACGAAGCTCAACCAGTACTTCGTTGAGGACGATGGCGCGGGGATCGTGAGGGTGAAACATGTTCAACTGATTGTCGGTAATATATTGTGCGAGCTGCCCGGTGTAGACTTCGTTGAGGAAGACCTGCGAGGCATAGCAGGGATGGCCCTTCCCCATAGTCCCGACAACCTCCTGATAGTTGTGATGGTAGTAAATGTACCGCGCTGTCTGTTTAGCAGTGCCCGTCTCGCCAACTAGGAGCGGGAAGAATGTGGGAAGGGCTGGGTCATTAACGAAGAATGGGATGCCGGGGGTCACTGTTCTCCTTGTCCTCCTCATCGTCAAGGAGGGCCAAGGCGGGGTCGGGCTCGACGACAGCGAGTCTAAGGGATTGGCGTAAAGGTGTGATCCATCCCAGCGGGGAAGGGCGCAACTGGGATGTGGGCGGCGAGGATGGCAGGGGGTAACAATATTGGTGGTGGGGTCAGGGCAACAGTAGTCTCGGGTGGGTATGTGGGCGTGGCGGGTACGTGGATAGTAACGGGTGTGTCGACGGAGTGTGAGACGACAAGGGGTTGGGGAGGTTCAGACGGTTCAGTGGGCGATGTGGGTTCCTCGGTTAATGATGCGAGAGCCGAGGTGGCAAGTGCGAGTACGGGAATGGGGGGCGAGTCGGGAATAACAGAGTACGGCGTACGACCCTCTGGTTCAGAGGGGACACCAAAATCCTGAGAGGGGACGGTCAGATTTTCGAGAATAATCTCGACGGGGCGACGGTGTCTGGATGGTAGATAACTGGGGTGGTAGTCATGGTAGGGGAGAGGATGGGGGACGGGGCAGTCGTGGTATCGATGTGACGCGCTTTATACTTTTCGTCCAGCCCCTTCGGCGGTAGGATTTAGGCGATAGAAGTTGGCGATGAGGTCTGGGGCGTGTCGAACATTCTCAAGAGGCTCCCATGTGCTGTCACTTATTGGGAAGCCCTTCCATTGGACAAGGAATTGAAGTTTGCGCCCTCGTCCATGTGATCGGGACTGAAGGATGCGCTCCACTTCAAACTCTTCCTCTCCATCAATTAGATCTGGGGGTGGGCGCGTAAAGTTTGCGCCATGCAGTTCCGTCTCCTTATATGGCGTAAGGAGACTCGCGTGGAAGACCGGGTGTATCTTCCACGTGTTTGGAAGCTCTAGCTCGTACGAGACGTCAGAGAGGACCCGTTTCACTCGGAACGGACCGTGGCGTTTTGGGGCGAGTTTTGCGGTGGGGTAGAAGGTACGAAGGTTCGTCCCTTCTAACCAGACCATTGCGCCTTCTTGATAAGGAATGAAGCGCGTCTTGCCCCTTTTTGCCATCAGTTCTTGCGCGTGTTTGATGCAGTCCTGCGCGTGTTGTCGTCTGATGATCATATCTTCTAGGCGTTGCTCCACTGACGGGGACGCTGTTGGTTTTGGTGTCCACATGGTTCGTGGCTCCCACCCCATGATGAGCGAGAAGGGGGTTTCTTTTGTTGTTGCATTAGGCCAGGCGTTATGGGCGAATTGTGCCACTGGTAACGCCTCGGCCCAGTTATCCTGTTGTACGTTGCTCCAGTGTCGCAGGTACTGTTCTAGCCACTGGTTCGTACATTCGGATTGTCCGTCGGTCTGTGGATGGTATGCAGATGATATGTTTTGACGAATTCCGAGGACCTTGCACAGGTTGGTCATGAATGCGGATGTGAATCAGGGGTCTCGGTCTGTGATAATCTTTCGGGGGATGCCGTAGTGGGGGTACACGTGATGGAGGTAGAGGTGTGCTACTCCTTCTGCTGTGATCGACTCGTTGCATGGGATGAAGATTGAGGCCTTTGAGCAATTGTGGTCCGTGATGGTGAGTATGGAGTCGTATCCGTCTGATGGAGGGAGTTTAGTGATGAAGTCCATGGCAACGACCTCAAATGGTTCGGCGTTCGGGTCTGTGGTGATGGGAAATAGGTGTGGTTTCTGACGGTGAGGGTTAATCTTGTTTGCCTGGCATGTCGCGCATCCTTTGACATAGTCCTCTACGTCTTTGCGCATGTTGGGCCACCAGTAGTCGCGTCGTAATAACTCGTAAGTGTTTGCAATTCCCGGGTGTCCCATGGCAGGCGTATCGTGGAAAAAGGTGATTACCCCCCGTTTAAGGTCGTTGTCGCCCACGACAACCAATGCGTCATTCTTCCACCACAGCCCCCCCACCTTTTTCAGGTTATGGGCTCGACCCATCGCAATACGTCCTTCTCATCAAGGTTTTGCGATATCTGGGTCCAAATGTCCATGTCGTGCATGGACATTTCCGTCGCTTGAAGGAAGCGTTCCGCGGGGAGGACAATAATGTCATTGTTGTCCTCCTCGTGCGCTGCGTAACCCGCTCTTCGCGACAAAGCGTCCCGCGCGGCTGTTTCTAACTCCGGAGACATGTTTCAGGAGGAAATCGTATTCTGAGAGTTCTAGGAATTCATGCGCGACTCGTCTGCTGATCTTTCTCGGTTCCTTCCAATACTGGAGATTGGCGTGGTCGGTGTGAATGATGATTTTATGGGGGGAGCCAACAAGGTAGGTGCACCATGTTGTAGGGCTTTGACTACTGCCAGCAATTCTCTGTCGTAGATATCATAGTTGCGTTCCGCTTGACTGAAGGACTCGGAATGGAACGTGACGGGGTGCAGCTTTTGGTCTGGGCCGAGCTGATTAAGCACGGCTCTGATGGCAACGTTGGATGCGTCGACCTCTAGTTCGAATGGCTTTGTGAGGTCGGGGAATAACAATGTGGGTTCACGCTGGATGCTGCGTTTGACATTGTCGAATGCGTCTTGCTCTCGTTGTCCCCAGTGCCACGGGATATCTTTACGGGTTAAGTCGTGTAGTGGTCGTGCGAGTGCGGAGAAACCTCGGATAAATCGCCGGTAGAAGTTGCAGAACCCGAGGAATGCGCGTACTTCGCGAAGGTTCCTCGGGGCTGGCCACTCTCGGATTCCCCGTACTTTTACGGGGTCCATCCGCAGATTCCCATGGCCTATGATCAACCCAAGGTACTCGACTTCGAGCACTTCGAATTCGCACTTCTCTGGTTTGATGTAGAGGTTGTGTTCTTCGCACAGGCGGAGAACTTCGTGTACTATGGCGCGGTGGTGGGGATAATCGAGAGGTGTGGCGATTAGAATGTCGTCCATGTAGACGATCACTTCGTTTGTAAGGGTGAGAGGTCGGAATGTGTCATCCATCATCGCTTGGAACGTGGAGGGGGAGTTGGTGAGTCTGGAGTACATGACGAGGGGTTTGTATAACCCCTGATTGGTTTTGAAAGCGGCCTTCCACTCATCCCCTAATTTCACCCGTACGTTGTTATACCCCCATTTAACATCGAGTTTCGTGTACAGACGTGCGTCGCGTATTGGATTGACGAGTTCCGGGATCAGGGGGAGTGGGTAGTGATTACGGATTGTAAGTTCGTTCAATCGCCTGTAGTCTTGGACGGGGCGTAGTTTGCCGTCCTTCTTCTTGATAAAGAAGAAAGGAGATGCGTACGGTGACTTCGATGGACGAATGTACCCTTTTGCGAGTTGTTCGTTAAGGAAGGTGGTTAACGCTTCCTGTTCGTTCTGTGCAAGCGGGTAGACTTTGCAATCCAGTGAAGCGGGAGCGTTAGGAAGGAGGTCTATAGCGTGGTCCCACGGGCGAGAAGGGGGGAATCGGTGAGACGCCTCTTCGTCAAAGATTTTACAGTGGCGTCTGTACTCTTCAGGTATCATCTCCTCGAATGTGCGTTCCTTTTTCTTCGCTGCCTCCTGTTGTGCTAGTTCGGAGGCGGTTGTGGTCTTTCGCAAGAACGCGATTTGGGGCTCCTGCTCATCATCCATAAGCTGCTCCCACGCTTCCTCGTCAAGTTCGTACGTCTCCAACGCCCGGATGGAAGCTTCCATGGGCGTGGCTTCGTCTGACAAGTGAAGACTTGAGACTATGACCGGCTGAAACTCCTCGTTCAGCGTCGTGTCCCCCCACTTGATTGCAGGCTCGAAGGCCGTGAACCAAGGGTATCCCAGGATCACCTCGTCCCTTCCCAGGTTTGTAACCAAGAAGCGAAGCGTCCTTTCTTTCTTCCCCGTTCGTACGGTAAGGTCCGTGTAGTGCGTAATAGCGCCGTCTTGATTATGGGTGCCATCTACGTTCCAAATGCGGATGGGGTGGGTGACATCCCTTGTTCCAATTTGGAGTCGTTTCAAAAGTGAGGAGCATATGAAGTTGTCGGTAGCTCCTGAGTCGATAAGGACTTGTCATTCGGCCGTTGCGTGTGCAGATTTAAAGAGAACTGGAATTCGCATGGATCGGTATCTGCTAGTGTACACGTTCAAATTTAATGCTCTAGCCCAGGCCGCCGGGTTCAAGCGTCGAGAAAATCCTCTCGTCCAAATAGTTTTTCTACCATGAGGTCTCGTACCTCCTGGGTCTGTGCTTTCATCGCTGCGATCTGTAGATCCGCCTGCTCTTCATTCGATAGTACGCGACTAGATTGTATGGCGAAAGAAGAGACGGCGGGAGCTGGTACACTTGAACTCGTGGAAGCCATGGTTGGTGATCGCGGGGACATGGGGGTTGGCGCCATGGCAGATGTAGTGGTAGCCACTCGCATGCCCTTTTGAGGACAGTTACGCGAGATGTGCCCTTGTGCACGGCATCTAAAACATCGTCCCTCCTTTTGAAGGGAGGTTTTGTTGGCGTCGGTGAGAGCCACGGAGGCTCTGGCGCGTCCAACATCCATGGCGTTAGGATCGCGAGTTCCTTTGAGGGCTTGGACCCACCGCTCTCAGCTCTGGCCACCTTTCTTCCGCTGGGGCTTCCCTTTGCCAAGGCGGTCCTTGAGAATGAGGTATTCAGCTTGTTGTAATCTGGCGGCCGCCTTCCACTGCTCCCAATTGACAGGGTGCTGGAAGTGGACAGCATTGACTACTAACTGGTTCGGTAATCCATCCTGGAATAGCTCCAGCGTCGTGGCTTCGTCGGGGTTGTACCCCGCTTTGGTGACAAGATTCTGGAAGGTCGCGACATACGTGTCGATATCTCCCCCCTTCATAGTGAGGTTCTGGAGCGCTTTACACGCGTTGGCTTGTTCCGAAGTGTCAGTATAGGCTTGTACGAATCGATCTCTGACTGTGGCCCATAGGACCTCGTTATTGCGGTTAACTCCTGCTGCGACCTGGTCATCTAGCCACTGCGCCTGCTCGTCTACCCAGTCGTCTACGAGTGGGCCTTGGATGTATGACAGGAATGTCATTGCTCTTGAGGCCGGGATAGAGAGCTGATCAACAGTGGGGTTCATTCCTTTGTAGAGGAAGAACGTGCGCAGGAATGCCTTGCTCTCGTCCCTCTTCCCGTGAACTCGGGAGGGGGATTTCCTCCCAGCCGTCCATTCCCTCCAGGGGCTGGCGCTGCAGGTGCGGCTGCTCCTGGCGCGGCGCCACCGCCGCCACCACCACCACCACCACCACCACCGCCACTGCCACTGCCACTGCCACCGCCACCGCCAGATGGTGGTATCGGTGCACCGCCGCTAGGCGGGTTCGGGGCTCCTCCTCCCGAGCCTGATGCTCCGGAGGATCCTCCTGCCCCACTGGTGAGGGTCGTGCTCACCGAAGCTTGCAGAGTTTGGGACATGACGTGAGTTTGGAAATGGGCTGTTGGGTCGATAGTGGGTAGAGTCGTTGTTGGTATAGAGACACTAGGTGATGGAGAGTCGTCGTCGATGGCGATGCCAGGGGTAGTATGAGTTGTAAGGGGTCCAACTCCGAGTGCCTGGGGTACTATACTGATGGTATACCACTGGCCTTTCTTTGCGGAGTAGTCAATATACGCCCACTGTCGTAGATCCTCGAGATAGTGGACCTGTCGATATTTTTGCGTATTGGGGTGGAAGAGGAAGTATCCTTCCACTCCTTCATGTTCTTTCCAGACAACGGCTCCTTTGACTTTATCGGAAAGCTCGTCGTCACTATATCGGTCGATGTATTCTGCTTGGAACTGGGATCGGGCACGACTATGAAGGTTCGCCACTGTGAGAGACTTGACTTAATGTAACGCCACCACAGGGGCGTTGGGTACGACGTGTACCGCGCTAAGTCAACGGGATCAGAAGAGCATGAGTCAGTTAAGACTCAGTTCAGTGATGCACAAGTATCGCTCGGTTTCCCTGGAACCGAGGATAATAGTAGAAGGGCAGGGCTCAAGCGCAAAGGCGAGCGAAAGCGTGGACTCAAGCGCAAAGGCGAGTCGAAGGTCGTTCGTGAGGCAAAGACGATGTGGTATTACACAAGAAGTCAAGTCTACCGTACAGGCTAGGTAGGGCGCGACTTATATACGGTTACAGGATGTTTGCGAGGCGCAAACATATGGCGCGATTATGAGTCAAGAGGTCCGAAGCGTAAACAAAGGGAAGGGCCATAAGTAGTACAAGGGAATCCCGCGGGGTCACGCGCGTCTCAAGGATGGTCAGCGGACGAAAAGAAGCGTAAATCGACCAACCCTATCGTCGAGGCGTAAAGTGCGAGATAAGAGTCAGAAGATGCGGGTCATCGGATCATATTGTAATCGTACAATCAAGTCAGTGGGTCAAATCGTAACACGGTACCTCCCCTGTACGCGGGGCACGCGAGGGGCACGCCACCCCCCGGCCCACCCTTCCCATTCGCACGGAAGGGGTGTGCACAAAAGGTACGCGGTCCCAATGCCATGCGCGAACCCGGAAGCGGCAGTCCCCAGGGGCGACATACTAACGGGGCGCGCGCGGGAATGGGATGGGGCACGCGAACGGGCGCGAGGGAACGGAAAGGGTACCCTACTGTAGATTGACTTAGACAAAATAAAAGGTGTCTACATTTATGTAAGTTTGTTACCTAATAACTAGATCATGTGCTCTGTCCTAATTGGAAAAATAAATAAATAGATAACTTGTTAATGTGGCATTCTTTATTAGTTAATACCCAAAACATATCTTTGCTCGAGTAAGCAATTAAAATGGATGTTTGGACGGAGATCGAACCTCGAGGCCGGTCCAGAGCGGACCGGTCCGTGGGACCGATGCGAAAAGTAGCCAACTGTCAACGGCGGACGGCACGGTCACGTGGCTTTCGCTTTATGAATTTTTAATTTACTGAATCTCATTGGTTCTCCTTTCAAACCTGTAGTCGCTGCCACGGTGCCACCATCAGTGGTTTCCATTTGCTTCAAAATGTTGTCGCCTCTGAACTCTACTAGCTATTTCTTACTCCCACATGTCCTCAGTCCCTCTTCACGTCTCACCTGCCTCGAGTTCAGGCGACGTGCTATCCCTACAGAACCTACTTGACTCCCTTGGTGCGGACACCATCCTGCAGTCCAGGGATTCATGTGAGATTCGCGTTCCGGAGCTCTATATTCTCCCGTACTCGGCGCACCAATCCGAGACACCTCCAATTCCACTATCCCTGGCAACGCAGATGCACTGCTTCTTGTCGTCCAACTCTCCGAGAGCGGTGCGACCCTTATCGGCCTCCTCAGTTTTATTTTTCCCCTTTCCCCTACACTCCCTCCGACATCGGCCATAGAAGAGACGATGGAGCTCCTTTCAACAGCTCACAAGTACGAAATGAACACCGTGCTGCCCCACATACGACTCTACAAGGCCCACCTTTTATCTACAAAGACAACGCATTCCGTGCATGTTCCCTCGCTCAGAAGTACGGATTTGCCTCAAGAGGCAGTAAAGGCCGCGCAACTCACTTTGAAGGTCGTTTTGACCTTCCGAGATCTGGATGGAAAGCTCGAAGGAAAGCTCGACATCATGCCGGATACTTACCTTCATGAACTTTGGACATTCCACGAAAGATTTCGGACGTGCGTCAACACAGACCTCCAAGGTTTCAGAAAATCTAGCGCTACGGTGAAGGGCTTAAAGTGTATTTCGCGCACTTCTTCAGGTATCCCGAGCTGGCTCGAGTATATCATATCAACTGCCATATATCCGTTCCTCCGCGATTTCGTTGGACTCCAGAAGGCCTGGGTGCAACACGTCAAGGGGAGCACCGGATGCCCGTTTTATCGTCTGAGGTCGTCCGCACGGTATGGACGGATATAGACACCATTGTCCGCAGCAGTCTATAAAAGGTGAGCATCGTGGATCCCAATTACCCTGTGAAGTTCATTCAAATCCCCCAACAGGCCGAATCATCTCATATTAAATGTATTCTCGAGCTCACATCAGTTATCCTGCGACTTTATCACTTCCCGAATGCATGGACCTAAACCAGGCGGATGTTATTATTTGGTCGTCAGACCATGTCGATTTCCTTCCGCGTCCACAAGTCGATCTTGGCTACCTCTTCGCCAGTATTCAATGATATGTTTTCTCTCGCTCAACCTTCTAACAACGAGGCTGTCGATGGGCTCCCAATTGTCTAGCTATCCGACGACGCTGAGCTAGTACGGGCTCTTATCACGGCACTGTACCCAATCCCCTTCGAAATTCCCGCCTCTTACGACAGAACTCTTACCCTGCTCGCCGCCGCCCACAAATATGACATGGGTACCGTCTTGCTCCGAGGTCAGCATCCATTTTCAAAGGGACGCAGGTGTTCCGTACCTATGCGATTGCGAGAAATAGCATGCTGATACCAGATATGGACATGGCCGCGCGTCTCTCTCTGGGTCTCCCCATGACTTTTGAAGATCTTGGAGTCGAGCTGCGACTATTCGAAGGCTGGGCACTGCGCGCACTGGTCAAATTTCGTTTGGTCTACATGGGCAACCTCACCTCGTGCTTCAAATCCTTCCTCGACACGAGCACCGGTTCTTCGAAGATTTGGGTCGCTTGTCCCGGACCGAAGTCCCATCGCTCTACTTGCTTCCATAGATTAATCGAGTCATTGCGGAGCCCACCTCAGTTTGATGAAGCGGAAAATTCACTGGAGGACGTCTGGCCCGCTCGCTCCCCAAGATAAGACTTGAGGCGGAGCAGACACCCAGAGTCTTCCCGCGTGGCTACTCGACGTTTTTAGAGAAGAAATTGGAGGTCGCTATCGGGCACTCAAAAGACCACTCGTCATACCTTCTGATATTCGCGCAAAATACATGTCAGCTCTGCAGAAACATGTTACTACGGATAAGTGCACTTTCTGCCCTGGGGTGCACACTCTGAGAGGGGAGAAATGTATCGCGGAGCTGGGACGTGCAGTAGGTGCTTCAATCAGATGTCACTGTGCCTTTTCTGATTGGTTCGCGGACTACACTCGAGTTTTTTTAAGGAGCTACATACCCGCGTCAACTATCTTGGCGACTATCGCTGCGGTGCAGGTGGTGATATGAAAGTCAAATTAAACCAACTTGGGTAGAAAGTTATTTCTTATATAATACGAACAGTTTAGTGTGTAACGCAAAGAGCTCGAAGGTTTATGCACCATAAACGCAAGCATAAACGTGTAACATGGTCATATGATCATGAGTAAAGTCCTACGATATCCGGATACTATAGTTCCCGTACCAATGCAAATTCCCTGCTGTCTGCAATTTTTTTACACGACACTTGATCACACTTCCTGATATCCTTTCCACTCAAAAATTTATTGTATGTATACTAGGGTATGTAATTATAGGATCATACAAAAAAAAAATGGGGATCAATGGGAATACATGTCCGTGGTGAGGTCAAAACATCGCACCACAAATATTTGCATTGGTACCAGTAACTATTGATACTCATGATAACCATTTACAGCAGGTTCCATAACGATAGATACTATGCCTTGGCCCTCATTCGGACCCCCCCCCCTCAATAGGACAGTCACGTCGGGTCACAGTCCCATTTTGGAATGTTTGGGACTCCGCTCGGCTGTTTCGTGGGGCTGATTGCCAGTGACTGCAGGTATTGACGCGAGGCTCAATTTGAGGCAAGACACGAGTATCGGGTTATATTAGGTATTTCTGTACTGTAGTGGGTCTCAAGTAACTATGTAGTAAAGTTATTATTGTAATAAGTAGGGGGTATGTCGAAATTTCGACTATTAGTGGGCTGAGGGTAAAAGATGGGTGCCGGCGTATGGTACTGATTAATGTAGTGATTAGTTGGGAAAATATAGGAGCTAGAAGATGCCACTGCGTTTGGGACGAGGTTTGGGACATGTGGAAGATGTAGGGGTGTGGCTGGTGAGGTAGGTCGGGTGTGTATTTGCCTCTTCATGATTTGTGGGGCCCGGGGGTTTCAAGTTTCTTCGCGAATTTGTCTTTTAAATAGCCCAGAGAACCGTGAGTTCCGTTTCAGGTCCGGACTTTGCTCGAAGCAGTTCTGTATGCGGGACAAGAGCTCGGTGTTTGTTCCCTTGTCGGATATGCTGAGCGCAATTGCAAGTGCTCTGAGATCGCTTTTTTTTGTATGCTGCCAACCTGCCTGTAAAATCTCGATTTAGCGCATCCTCAGCAATCTGACGAGTGTTTTCTGCGTCCTCAGCCTCCTTTTGTTTGTCTTTCTCTGCAGTGACCCGTTCGCGTTCTTGTTGTTCAGCCTCTTCCTGGTCAAATTCAGTGCGCAGGGACCTCGAAGTGACAAAACGTGCCTTGATCTTCTTCGATCCACGCTCCTTCGCTTTTGTTGCATTATTGAGTCGCTCTCTTACAGTGCCAAGTTCTCGTTGGATGGCTGTACAGTGCCAGTGAGCATCAACGCACTCAGCTGTCCAATTGCGCACCCAAGGCTTGGTGGGTGGCAATGAGCTGCTGTCTCACCGAGCGCAATTCGTTGAGGAGATCATCTCTGGACCTAAGTCTATCTTCCTCTAGTGATATGGACATCGGGGGTGCTGGCTTGAAAAGCTTCGAGACGGCTGTCGCAGAACGGGTCATGTGGAAAACCTTCGTTTCCAAGCTAGCAAGCACTGCATGAATCCTGAGGCTGGTTCTGCTACCTCCTCAGAATTGCCATTGCTTTCTGTTTCGGGGCCCTGTTGTGCCTTCACCAGTCCTTGTCATACACATCGTCGCCTCTGGGCCCTTCTGGATCAAACCGTCTCAGTTAGTACTAAGTAGTAGCAGGTCCAAATATATTGGTGACTTGGAAATGCTTGTACAACGTACCTTCTTCATCCGAAATTAAGAAGTCACCGTTGCTCAGGTCCCAAATCTGACTGTGCATCACTGTCCGAGGCCTCAGCTGGGTCGGATGAGGGGAAATTAGCAGGGAATGAATCTGGTACATGTGCAATCGTTGATTGATGCCCGGCTTGGAGCAAAGTCCTCATCGGTGAAGACCTGGTGATTTACAGGTAATCCCCGTCTTTCGAATGCCTTCATGAGGAACTCTTTGCCATCAGTGTCCCGTGTTCCTTGCACATATGCTGGAATAGCTGTGAGCCTATTCATTGGTTTTCCCTTCTCGAGGTATTCAGCACAAATCTCCTGCCATCGTCGGTCAACTGCGAGAAGACTAGCACGTCAAGAGGTTGGCACTTGTGGGTTGTCTTGGCTGGGAAGCAAAATACATAATCTCGAGGTCCTCATTATCGAGGCATTCATATATCGCGCTGTATTTCGGGTTTCTCGTGAGTATCATGCCCATCCATGGTGAGCACAATTGGCTTTGTAATGTCAGTGCGACAGCGTTTTGCAAATGGAATGAAAACATCACGTACCACCGCTCGCAATTGTATGTATGTCCATCCAGAATCTGATAAATAAAGACTTTCTGTTTGCTCAGGTTGGTCCAAGAGCAAAATACGAGTGCGTGCATACCTTCCCCACTGATCATCGCATAGACCACGCAGGTCCGGTGTACTGCCGCTCTGCAACAAAATGATGGTGGGACAACATCCCCTGCAGCAGAAATACATTCGAGAACTGTAATGAGCTCAAGGTTATCACCTTTAAGCCGAGATTTATCTTTTCTGGCTCCTTGAGTATAGGAACTTCTTATTCAGGTTCTTCCGGCCGCCTCCAAGCTTGTACGCCACCACAGGGGCGTTAGGTACGACGTGTACCGCGCTTAAGTCAACGGGATCGGGAGAGCGCGAGTCGGCTAAGACTCAGTTCGGTGATGCACAAGTGTCACTCGGTATCCCTGGTACCGAGTGCAATAGTAGAGGGGCAAGGCTCAAGCGCGAAAGGCGAGCTAAAACAGAGACTCAAGCGCAAAGGCGAGTCGAGGCGTTCGTGAGGCAAAGACGATGTGGTATTACACAAGAAGTCAAGTCTACCGTACATGCTAGGATAGTGCGCGACTTATGTACTGTTACAGATGTTTGTGCTACACAAACATATGGCGCGAGTCTGGTATAAATCGTACAGGAACCGGAACAAAGGGAATAGTCATATATGGTACACGGGAATTCCGCGGGGCGACGCGTGACTGAGAAATGGTCAGCGGGCGAAACAAAGCGTAAAACTGGCCATCCTATCGTCCGAGGCGCAAGGTGCGGAATGGAAGCCGAGAAGCGCAAGTCATGGGAACGTATCGTAAAAGCAAGGAGTTGGAAGACGCAAAGGAGAAAGCTAAGATAGTTCGTAACATTACCCCCCCACTAGAATCGAAGTCGCCGCGACTTCGACTAGTCGCTGGTGTACGCGTAATCCTCCTCTGCGGGGATGTTAGCAGGTACGGGGGAGGGAGTACGCGGGCATGTGTGACGACGAAGGAACATAAAACGCCCTCTCTCGCCGCAGTCCCAACACATCTCATACATGGGGCACTTGATTCTTCGTGAGTGGCGTCATACTCAGACACTTCCCACACCACCGAGGGCGGGAATCTGGGTCGACATGTGCAGGCGTCATGGGGGAAAGACGTCGGATGAGACAGACATCGAGCCGATGCGCTCGGCTCCCACCCACTGGCACGGCTCGCGAGCCCTTCGCTCTGGGCACTGCGCCACCAGGTGGTCCTCCGACTTACACTGGAACACTTGCGTCGACGCTTACCACCTTCCCCCTGAAGGCGGGGCATCTCGCTGGGTCCAGCGTCGCGAGGGGCGAGAGGAACAGGCTCGGCGAGCCCGGGGTCGCACGGGCTTGACGTGAAGCTCGGCGTATTTGTCGGCAATGAGAGGGATGGCCCGAGCGTATTGAAGACGCTTCCGGACCGAGGAAAAATCCATGTCGAGGTGGAACTGATCCCGTGTCAGCTCCATCTCGAGACGCCGGATATCCGATTGGCGAGTACGAATGGCGTCTCGGCGCGTAAGACATTCGCGGAGACGGGAGATTTCGGCGTGTAGACGGGGGTTATGAAGTTCGATTAGCACCTCGTTAAGAACGATGGTGCGGGGGTCGTGAGGGTGGAACATGTTGAGTTGGTTGTCTGTGATGTGCTGTGCGAGTTGCCCCGTATACACCTCATTGAGGAAGACCTGCGACGCGTAGCAGGGGTGACCCTTCCCCATGGTTCCGACGACCTCTTGGTAGTTGTGACGGTAGTAAATATATCGTGCCGTCTGTTTAATAGTCCCCGTTTCGCCGACGAGAAGCGGGAAGAAGGTGGGTGAGTCGGGATCGTTAAGGAAGAACGGGATGCCGGGGTCTGCATTTTCCTTGTCCTCCTCATCATCTAGGAGGGCGAGGGCGGGGTCGGGTTCGACCTTACGGGTCTGAGGAATCGGCGTGAAGGTATGGTCCATCCCTGCGGGGAATGGTGGGATGGGGATGTAAGCCGCAGGGACGCGGGGGGCGATAGCGGTGGAGGGGGAGAGAGAGGGACAGTGGACTCGGGGGGGTACGTTGGTGTAGCAGGGACATGGACGGTGACTGGCGTGTCAACGGAGAAGGGGACAACAATGGGTCGAGGGGGTTCGGGTGGTTCAGTGGTTGTTGTGGGTTCCTCGGCTAGCGATGCCAGGGCCGAGGTAGCGAGTGCGAGTACGGGGAGTGGGGGTGAATCAGGGATTACAGAATACGGCGTACGACCCTCTGGTTCAGAGGGGACACCCAGGTCCTGCGAAGGAACAGTTAGGTTTTCGAGGATAATCTCGACGGGACGACGAGTCTGAATGGTAGAGACGATAGGAGTGGTAGTCATAGTGGGAATGGGGTGTTGGCGATGCTGGAGGGCGTATCTTATATCTTTCGTCCAGCCCCTTCGGCGGTAGGATTTAGGCGATAGAAATCTGCGATGAGATCTGGGGAGTGCCGAACATTTTCAAGAGGTTCCCACGTGCTGTCACTTATCGGGAAGCCCTTCCATTGGACGAGGAATTGAAGTTTACGCCCTCGTCATGTGATCGGGACTGAAGGATGCGCTCCACTTCAAACTCTTCCTCTCCATCAATCAGATCCGGGGGTGGGCGCGTGAAGTTCGCGCCATGTAACTCCGTCTCCTTATATGGTGTAAGGAGGTTCGCATGGAAGACCGGATGTATCTTCCATGTGTTTGGGAGCTCCAGCTCGTACGTAACATCTGAGAGGACCTTCTTCACTCGGAACGGTCCGTGGCGTTTCGGGGCTAGTTTTGCGGTGGGGTAGAAGGTTCGGAGGTTGGTGCCTTCCAACCAGACCATGGCGCCCTCTTGATAGGGGATAAAGCGCGTCTTGCCCCTTTTTGCCATCAATTCTTGCGCATGTTTGATGCAATCTTGCGCGTGCTGTCGTCTGATGACCATGTCCTCTAGGCGTTGTTCGACGGATGGGGAGGGCGTCGGTTTCGGCGTCCACACGGTACGTGGTTCCCATCCCATTATGAGTGAGAAGGGCGACTCCTTTGTAGGCGTGTTAGGCCAAGCATTGTGCGCGAACTGGGGCGACCGGCAGGGCTTCCGCCCAGTTATCCTGCTGCACGTTGCTCCAGTGTCGAAGGTATTGCTCCAACCACTGATTCGTTCGCTCTGACTGTCCGTCGGTCTGAGGGTGGTAGGCAGATGAGATGTTCTGACGGATTCCGAGAACTTTACAGAGGTTGGTCATGAACGTGGAAGTAAATCGGGGGTCCCGGTCCGTGATAATCTTCCGGGGTATGCCATAATGTGGGTACACGTGGTGGAGGTATAGTCGCGCTACTCCTTCTGCTGTGATCGATTCGTTACACGGAATGAAGATTGAGGCTTTCGAACAGTCATGGTCCGTAATTGTGAGTATCGAATCGTATCCGTCAGACGGGGGGAGTTTGGTGATGAAGTCCATAGCGACCACCTCAAATGGTTCGGCGTTTGGGTCGGTGGTGATGGGAAGAGGTGTGGTTTTTGTCGGTGGGGGTTAATTTTGTTCGCCTGGCATGTCGCGCATCCTTTGACGTAGTCTTCCACGTCTTTGCGCATGCTGGGCCACCAGTAGTCGCGGCGTAGCAGCTCGTAGGTGTTCGCGATTCCTGGGTGTCCCATGGCTGGCGTATCGTGGAAAAAGGTGATTACCCCCCGTTTAAGGTCGTTGTCGCCCACGACAACTAGCGCGTCGTTCTTCCACCACAGCCCTCCCACCTTCCGTAGGTTATGGGGTTCGACCCATCGCAGTACTTCCTTCTCATCAAGGTTTTGCGATATCTGGGTCCAAATATCCATATCATGCATGGACATTTCCGTCGCTCGGAGGAAGCGTTCCGCGGGGAGGACAATAATGTCATTGTTGTCCTCTTCGTGGGCCGCGTAGTCTACTCTTCGCGATAGGGCGTCCGCGCGACTGTTCTTGACTCCGGAGACGTGTTTTAGGAGGAAATCGTACTCCGAGAGTTCCAGGAACTCGCGCGCGACTCTCCTGCTGATCTTTCTGGGTTCCTTCCAGTATTGAAGGTTGGCGTGGTCGGTGTGGATAATGATTTTATGGGGGGAACCGACCAGATATGTGCGCCACGCTCGCAGAGCCTTGACGACTGCCAGGAGTTCTCTGTCATAAATGTCATAGTTGCGTTCTGCCTGGCTGAAGGATTCGGAGTGGAACGCGACGGGGTGCAATTTTTTGTCCGGGCCGAGCTGATTAAGTACGGCTCCGATGGCGACGTTGGATGCGTCGACCTCGAGTTCGAATGGCTTGGTGAGGTCGGGAAATAAGAGTGTGGGTTCACGTTCGATACTACGTCTGACGTTGTCAAACGCATCTTGTTCCCGTTGCCCCCAGTGCCACGGGGTGTCTTTACGGGTAAGGTCGTGTAGGGGTCGCGTGAGTGCGGAGAAACCGCGGATGAATCGTCGATAGAAGTTGCAAAATCCAAGGAAGGCGCGTACTTCGCGGAGATTCTTTGGAGCGGGCCATTCTCGGATACCCCGTACCTTAACAGGGTCCATCCGGAGATTTCCATGGCCTATGATGAGTCCGAGGTACTCGACCTCCAATACCTCGAATTCGCACTTCTCGGGTTTGATGTAAAGGTCGTGTTCTTCGCACAAGCGGAGAACTTCGTGGACTATAGCGCGATGGTGGGGGTAGTCGAGGGGCGTGGCGATTAAGATATCGTCCATGTAGACGATCACTTCGTTTGTCAGGGTGAGCGGTTTGAACGTGTCGTCCATCATTGCTTGGAACGTAGAGGGGGAGTTGGTAAGCCCAAAGTACATGACGAGGGGTTCATACAACCCTTGGTTCGTTTTGAAAGCGGCTTTCCACTCGTCTCCTAGTTTGATCCGTACGTTATTGTACCCCCACTTGACGTCGAGTTTCGTATAGAGGCGTGCGTCGCGTATCCGATCTATGAGTTCGGGAATTAGGGGGAGCGGGTAGTGATTCCGGACTGTGAGTTCGTTCAGTCGTCTGTAATCTTGGACGGGGCGTAATTTGCCATCCTTCTTTTTGATGAAGAAGAAGGGGTGTTACGATTTGTCTCGGTCTCTCACTTCGCGCCTGTTGACTCCTGTACTTTTACGATACGTTCCCATGACCTACGCTTCTCGGCTTCCATTCCGCACCTTGCGCCTCGGCGATAGGATGGCCAGTTTTACGCTTCGTTTCGTCCGCTGACCATTTCTGAGGCACGCGTCGTCCCGCGGAATTCCCTTGTACTACTTATGACCGTTCCCTTTGTTCTCGTCTCTGTACGATCACATCATACTTGCGCCATGTGTTTGTATCGTGCAAACACCCTGTACTAGTATATAAGTCGCGCCCTACCTAGCTTGTACGGTAGACTTGACTTCTTGTGTAATACCACATTGTCTTTGCCTCACGAACGCCTCGACTCGCCTTTGCGCTTGAGTCCTCACCTTAGCTCGCCTTTGCGCTTGAGCCTTGCCTCCCTACTATTGCGCTCGGTACCAGGGATACCGAGCGACACTTGTGCACCACCGAACTGAGTCTTAACCGACTCGCGCTCTTCCGATCCCGTTGACTTAGACGCGGTACACGTCGTACCTAACGCCCCTGTGGTGGCGTTACATTAAGTCAAGTCTCTCACAGTGGCGAACCTTCACAGTCGCGCCAGATCCCAGTTCCAGGCAGAATACATCGACAGATACAGCGACGACGAGCTTTCCGATAAAGTCAAAGGAGCCGTCGTTTGGAAGGAACACGAAGGAGTGGAAGGATACTTTCTCTTCCACCCCAACACGCAGAAATATCGACAGGTTCACTATCTCGAAGACCTACGACAGTGGGCGTATATTGATTACTCCGCAAAGAAGGGCCAGTGGTACACCATCAGCATAGTACCCCAAGCACTCGGAGTCGGACCCCTTACAACTAAAACTACCTCTGGTATTGCCATCGACGACGACGCCCCATCACCTAGTGTGTCTGTACCCACAACAAACTTACCTACCATCGACCCAACGACTCATTTTCAAACTCACGTCATGTCCCAAACCTTACAAGCTTCAGCCAGCACGACCCTCACCAGTGGAGGAGGAGGATCCTCCGGAGCATCGGGCTCAGGAGGAGGAGCACCGAACCCGCCTAGCGGTGGCGCGCCAGTACCACCGTCAGGCGGTGGCGGTGGCGGTGGCGGTGGCGGTGGCGGTGGCGGTGGCGGTGGCGGTGGCGCCGCGCCAGGAGGAGCCGCACCTGCAGCGCCAGCCCCTGGAGGGAACGGACGATTGGGAGGAAATCCTCCCCCTGAATTCACCGGAATCAGAGATGAAAGCAAAGCCTTCTTGCGAGCATTTCGACTCTACAAAGAAATGAACCCCACCGTCGACCAACTCGCGATCCCCGCGTCACGAGCCATGACATTCCTGTCATACATTCGAGGCCCATTAGTGAACGATTGGGTCGACGAACAAGCCCAATGGCTAGAAGACCAGATTGCGGCTGGTGTTCTCCGACAAAACGAAGTCCTGTGGACCACCGTCAGAGACCGGTTCGTACAAGCCTACACCGACACATCTGAACAGACCAACGCGCGCAAGGCCCTCCAGACTCTCACAATGAAGGGAGGAGATATCGACACGTATGTCGCAACCTTCCAGAACCTCGTCACGAAGGCCGGGTATAACCCCGATGAAGCTACAACGCTGGAGTTGTTCCAGGACGGACTCCCTAACCAGTTAGTAGTCAATGCTGTCCGCTTCCAGCACCCAGTCAATTGGGAGCAGTGGAAGGCGGCCGCCCGGTTGCAGCAGGCTGAGTACCTTATCTTAAAGGATCGCCTCGGCAAAGGCAAGCCCCAGCGAAAGAAAGGCGGACAGAGCAGAGAGCAGTGGGTCCAAGCTCTCAAAGGAACCCGCGACCCCAACGCCATGGATGTTGGACGCGCCCGAGCCTCCGTGGCGCTTACCGACGCCGACAAAGCTTCCCTTCAGAAGGAGGGACGATGTTTTAGATGTCGTGCGCAAGGGCACATCTCGCGTAACTGTCCTCAAAAAGGCGTGCGAGTGGCTGCCACTACGTCTACCTTGGCGCCACCCCCCATGTCCCCGCGATCATCAGCCCCGACTCCCTCGGGTTCAAGTTTACCAACTCCCGCCGTCTCTTCTTTCGCCATACAATCTAGTCGCGTACTATCGAATGAAGAGCAGGCGGATCTACAGATCGCAGCGATGAAGGCACAAACCCAGGAGGTACGGGATCTCATGGTAGAAAAGTTATTCGGACGAGAGGATTTTCTCGACGCTTGAACCCGGCGGCCTGGGCTAGAGCATTAAACTTGAACGTGTACACTAGCAGATATCGATCTATACGAATCCCAGTTTTATTCAAATCTGCACACGCAACGGCCGAACGACAAGTCTTGATCGACTCAGGAGCCACCGATAACTTTATATGCTCCTCGCTTCTGAAACGACTCCAAATCGGAACCCGGGAGGTGACTCACCCCATCCGCATTTGGAACGTAGACGGCACCCACAACCAAGATGGCGCCATCACGCATTATACGGACCTTACCGTACGAACAGGAACGGAAGAAAGGACACTTCGCTTCTTAGTTACGAATCTAGGAAGGGACGAAGTGATCCTGGGATACCCTTGGTTCACGGCCTTCGAGCCTAAGATCAAGTGGGGAGACGCGACGCTGGACGAAGAATTTCAGCCGGTCGTAGTCTCGAGTCTTCACTTGTCAGACGAAGCCACGCCCATGGAAGCCTCCATTCGGGCGTTGGAGACGTATGAACTTGACGAGGAAGCGTGGGAGCAGCTCATGGACGATGAGCGGGAGCCCAGATTGCGTTTTTACGCAAGACCACAACTGCCTCTGAATTGGCACAGCAAGAAGCGGCAAAGAAGAAGGAGCGAACGTTCGAAGAGATGATCCCCGAGGAATACAGGCGTCACCGTAAAATTTTCGACGAGGAAGCATCCCACCGCTTCCCTCCGTCTCGTCCCTGGGACCACGCCATAGACCTCCTTCCTACTGCCCCTGCCTCGTTGGATTGTAAAGTTTACCCGCTCGCACAAATGAACAGGAGGCCTTGACCACCTTCCTCAACGAACAACTGGCGAAAGGGTACATCCGTTCGTCCAAGTCGCCATATGCATCCCCCTTCTTTTTTATCAAGAAAAAGGACGGCAAGTTACGCCCCGTCCAAGACTACAGGCGATTAAATGAACTCACGGTCCGAAACCACTACCCGCTCCCCCTAATCCCCGAACTCATCGATAGAATACGTGACGCACGTCTTTATACGAAACTCGATGTTAAGTGGGGGTACAATAACGTGCGAATTAAACTAGGAGACGAGTGGAAAGCCGCCTTCAAAACTAACCAGGGACTATACGAGCCCCTCGTTATGTATTTCGGACTCACCAACTCTCCCTCCACGTTCCAAGCGATGATGGACGACACCTTCCGACCGCTCACCCTGACGAACGAAGTGATCGTCTACATGGACGACATTCTAATTGCCACACCCCTCGACTACCCCCATCATCGCGCCATAGTACATGAAGTTCTCCGCTTGTGCGAAGAACACGACCTCTATATCAAACCCGAGAAGTGCGAATTCGAGGTGCTGGAAGTCGAGTACCTCGGACTTATCATCGGCCATGGCAATCTCCGGATGGACCCCGTTAAGGTACGAGGTATCCGGGAATGGCCCGCCCCAAGGAGTCTCCGCGAAGTACGCGCCTTCCTTGGATTCTGTAATTTCTATCGACGATTCATCCGCGGTTTCTCCGCACTGGCACGACCTCTACACGACCTCACCCGTAAAGACACCCCGTGGCACTGGGGGCAACGGGAACAAGACGCGTTCGACAACGTCAGACGTAGTATCGAACGCGAACCCACACTCTTATTCCCCGACCTCACAAAGCCATTCGAATTGGAGGTCGATGCGTCAAACGTCGCCATCGGAGCCGTGCTCAACCAGCTCGGCCCAGACCAAAAGCTGCATCCGGTTGCGTTCCATTCCGAGTCATTTAGCCAAGCGGAACGCAACTACGACATCTACGACAGAGAATTATTGGCAGTCGTCAAAGCCCTACGAGCATGGCGCACCTATCTGGTTGGCTCCCCCCATAAAATCATCATTCACACCGACCACGCCAACCTTCAGTACTGGAAGGAGCCCAGAAAGATCAGTAGACGAGTCGCGCGCGAGTTCCTGGAGCTCTCGGAGTACGATTTCCTCCTAAAACACGTCTCCGGAGTCAAGAACAGTCGCGCAGATGCCCTGTCGCGAAGAGCAGACTACGCGGTGCACGAAGAGGACAACGACAACGTTGTTGTCCTCCCAGCAGACCGCTTCCTCCGAGCGACGGAAATGTCCATGCACGACATGGACATCTGGACCCAGATATCGCAAAACCTCGATGAGAAGGAAGTACTGCGATGGGTTGAGCCCCACAATCTACGGAAAGTGGGGGGGCTGTGGTGGAAGAACGACGCACTAGTTGTCATGGGTGACAACGACCTTAAACGGGGGGTAATCACCTTTTTCCACGACACGCCAGCGATGGGACACCCAGGAATCGCGAACACTTACGAACTGCTACGACGCGACTACTGGTGGCCCAACATGCGCAAGGACGTAGAAGACTACGTCAAAGGGTGCGCAACATGCCAGGCAAACAAGATCAACCCCCACCGTCAAAAGCCACACCTTTTCCCCATCACCACAGACCCGCACGCCGAACCATTCGAGGTCGTCGCTATGGACTTCATTACCAAACTCCCTCCGTCCGACGGATACGACTCTATACTCACAATCACGGACCACGACTGCTCGAAGGCCTCAATCTTTATTCCGTGCAACGAGTCGATCACAGCAGAAGGAGTAGCGCGATTATACCTTCATCACGTGTACCCACATTACGGCATACCCCGAAAGATCATCACGGACCGAGACCCCCGATTCACCTCCGCATTCATGACCAACCTCTGCAAGGTCCTCGGAATCCGTCAGAATATATCATCTGCCTACCACCCTCAGACCGATGGGCAGTCAGAGCGGACAAACCAATGGCTGGAGCAGTACCTCAGACACTGGAGTAACGTGCAGCAGGATAATTGGGCGGAAGCCTTACCGGTTGCCCAATTTGCGCACAACGCCTGGCCCAACGCGACCACAAAGGAATCGCCCTTCTCGCTCATCATGGGGTGGGAACCACGCACCGTGTGGACGCCGAAACCCACACCATCCCCATCTGTCGAACAACGCCTAGAAGACATGGTCATCAGACGACAACACGCACAAGATTGCATCAGACACGCGCAAGAATTGATGGCGAAAAGGGGCAAGACGCGCTTCATCCCTTACCAAGAAGGCGCAATGGTCTGGTTGGAGGGTACGAACCTCCGAACCTTCTACCCCACTGCAAAACTCGCCCCAAAACGCCACGGACCATTCCGAGTGAAGCGGGTCCTTTCCGATGTTTCCTACGAGTTGGAACTCCCGAACACGTGGAAGATACATCCGGTCTTCCATGCGAATCTCCTTACACCATATAAGGAGACGGAGCTACATGGCGCAAACTTCACGCGCCCACCTCCAGACCTGATTGATGGAGAAGAAGAGTTCGAAGTGGAGCGTATCCTGCAATCCCGATTACACGGGCGAGGGCGCAAACTTCAATTCCTTATCCAGTGGAAGGGCTTCCCGATAAGCGACAGCACGTGGGAACCCCTTGAGAACGTTCGACACGCCCCTGATCTCATTACCGACTTCTATCGCCTAAATCCTACCGCCGAAGGGGCTGGACGAAAGATATAAAATACACCCCCCTCAACCACATCGTCGCTTCACCCCCTCAGCTCTACTCAACCATGACGACTACTCCCATTGTGTCTACTATCCAAACTCGCCGCCCCGTCGAGATCATTCTCGAAAATCTAACCGTACCTTCACAGGACTTGGGTGTCCCCTCCGAGCCGGAGGGGTCGTACGCCATATTCTGTGATTCCTGACTCTCCCCCGCTCCCCGTACTCGCGCTTGCTACCTCGGCCTTAGCCTCACTAGCCGAGGAACCCACGCCAACCACCGAGGGCCCCAAACCCCCCCAAACTCTCGTCGTCCCATTCTCTGTCGATACACCAGTCACCGTCCACGTTCCCGTCACTCCCACCTACCCACCCGAAACCGTTGTCTCTCTCACTCCACCCCCGCCACTCTCACCACCCGCCGTCCTTGCCGCCCATATCCCAATCCCACCATTCCCCGCCGGAATGGATCACACATTCACACCCATTCCTCAGACCCGCATCGTCGAGCCCGACCCCGCCCTCGCCCTCCTAGATGATGAGGAGGACAAGGAGAACGAGGACCCCGGTATCCCCTTCTTCCGGAACGACCCATCACTCCCCACCTTTTTCCCACTCCTAGTCGGGGAGACGGGCACCGTCAAGCAGACGGCGCGGTACATTTACTACCGCCATAACTATCAGGAGGTTGTCGGAACGATGGGGAAGGGTCACCCGTGCTATGCATCTCAGGTCTTCCTCAACGAAGTCTATACCGGCCAGCTGGCTCAACATATCACCGACAACCAGCTGAATATGTTCCACCCCCATGATCCTCGCGCCATCGTGTTGAACGAAGTGCTCGTCGAGTTGCATCAACCTCGTCTCCATGCCGACATCTCCCGCCTCCGCGAATGCCTCACGCGGCGGGACGCCATCCGTGTTCGTCAGTCGGATATCCGACGTCTTGAGACGGAACTGACTCGGGATCAGTTCCACCTCGATATGGACTTTTCCTCAGTCCGGAAGCGTCTCCAGTACGCCCGAGCCATCCCCCTCATCGCCGACAAATATGCCGAGCTTCACGCGAAGCCCGTGCGTCCCCGTGGCTCGCCCGAGCCTATTCCCCTCGCCCCCCGTGACGCTGGACCCAGCGAGATGCCCCGCCTTCAGGGGGAAGGCGGTAAGCGTCGGCGCAAGTGTTTCCAGTGTAAGTCAGAGGAGCACCTGGTGGCACAATGTCCTGAGCGGCGAGCTCGGGAACCATGCCAGTGGTGCGGGAGTCGAGCCCACCGGCTTGACGTCTGCCTCATCCGACGCCTCTCTCCGATGACGCCAGCGCATGTTGACCCGGACTCTCGCCCTAGGTGGTGCGGGAAGTGTCTGAGGTACGACGCCACGCACGAGGAGATTAAGTGTCCTATGTACGAGATGTGCTGGGACTGTGGGGAGAGGGGACGTTTCATGTTCTTGCGTCGACACACCTGTCCCCGCACTCCCTCTCCCGTCCCCGCGAACGTTCCCGCCGAGGAGGACTATGCCTATACCAGTGACTAGTTGAAGTCGAGGCGACTTCAATTCTGACGGGGGGGTAATGTTACGATTTTGTCTCGGTCTTCACTTCGCGCCTGTTGACTCCTGTACTTTTACGATACGTTCCCCATGACCTACGCTTCTCGGCTTCCATTCCGCACCTTGCGCCTCGGCGATAGGATGGCCAGTTTTACGCTTCGTTTCGTCCGCTGACCATTTCTGAGGCACGCGTCGTCCCGCGGAATTCCCTTGTACTACTTATGACCGTTCCCTTTGTTCTCGTCTCTGTACGATCACATCATACTTGCGCCATGTGTTTGTATCGTGCAAACACCCTGTACTAGTATATAAGTCGCGCCCTACCTAGCTTGTACGGTAGACTTGACTTCTTGTGTAATACCACATTGTCTTTGCCTCACGAACGCCTCGACTCGCCCTTTGCGCTTGAGTCCTCACCTTAGCTCGCCTTTGCGCTTGAGCCTTGCCTCCCTACTATTGCGCTCGGTACCAGGGATACCGAGCGACACTTGTGCACCACCGAACTGAGTCTTAACCGACTCGCGCTCTTCCGATCCCGTTGACTTAGACGCGGTACACGTCGTACCTAACGCCCCTGTGGTGGCGTTACAAGGGGGATTGCGTATGGCGGACTTAGACGAACGAATGTATCCCTTTGCCAGTTGCTCGTTCAGGAAGGTTGTCAGGGCTTCCTGTTCATTCTGCGCGAGCGGATAGATTTTACAGCCAGTGAGGCGGGGGCGGTTAGGAAGGAGGTCTATAGTCATGATCCCAGGGGCGAGATGGGGGAAAGCGGTGTGATGCCTCCTCGTCAAAAATTTTACGGTGACATCGATACTCCTCGGGGATCATCTCCTCGAAGGTCCGCTCCTTCTTCTTTGCCGCCTCTTGTTGTGCTAACTCGGACGCGGTTGTGGTTTTGCGTAAAAACGCAATCTGGGGTTCCTGCTCGTCATCCACGAGCTGTTCCCACGCTTCTTCGTCAAGTTCGTACGTTTCCAACGCCCGAATGGAGGCTTCCATGGGCGTGGCCTCGTCCGACAAGTGAAGGCTCGAGACCACGACCGGCTGGAACTCCTCGTTCAGCGTCGCGTCTCCCCACTTGATCTTGGGCTCAAAGGCCGTGACCAAGGGTATCCGAGGATCACTTCGTCCCTTCCTAGGTTCGTAACCAGGAAGCGAAGCGTCCTCTCTTCGGCGCCCGTTCGTACGGTGAGGTCTGTGTAATGAGTAATGGCGCCGTCCTGATTGTGGGTGCCATCTACATTCCAAATATGGATGGGGTGAGTCACCTCCCGTGTCCCGATTTGGAGTCGTTTCAAAAGTGAGGAACATATAAAGTTGTCGGTTGCTCCGGAGTCGACGAGGACTTGTCGTTCGGCCGTAGCGTGTACTGATTTGAATAGAACTGGAATTCGCATAGATCGAAATCTGCTAGTGTACACGTTTAAGTTTAATGCTCTAGCCAGGCCGCCGGGTTCAAGCGTCGAGAAAATCCTCTCGTCCAAACAACTTTTCGACCATAAGGTCCCGTACCTCTTGAGTTCTGCGCCTTCATCGCTGCGATCTGTAGATCCGCCTGCTCTTCGTTCGATAGTACGCGACTAGATTGTATGGCGAAAGAAGAGACGGCGGGAGTTTGGTAACTTGAACTCGAGGGAGTCGGGGCTGGTGATCGCGGGGACATGGGGGGATGGCGCCAAGGCAGACGTGGTGGCAGCCACTCGCACGCCCTTTTGAGGACAGTTACGCGAGATGTGCCCTTGCGCACGGCATCTAAAACATCGTCCCTCCTTCTGAAGGGAGGCTTTATCGGCGTCAGTGAGGGCCACGGAGGCTCGGGCGCGTCCAACATCCATGCGTTGGGATCGCGAGTTCCTTTGAGGGCTTGGACCCACTGCTCTCTGCTTTGTTCCTCCTTCTTCCGCTGAGGTTTGCCCTTGCCGAGACGATCCTTGAGAATAAGGTATTCAGCCTGCTGCAATCGGGCGGCCGCTTTCCACTGCTCCCAGTTGACTGGGTGTTGGAAGCGGACAGCGTTAACTACTAACTGGTTCGGGAGCCCGTCCTGGAATAGCTCCAAAGTTGTGGCCTCGTCAGGGTTGTACCCTGCTTTTGTGACGAGGTTCTGAAAGGTTGCGACGTACGTGTCGATGTCTCCCCCCTTCATCGTGAGGGTTTGAAGCGCCTTACGCGCGTTGGTCTGTTCGGATGTGTCGGTATAAGCTTGTACGAACCGGTCTCTGACGGTGGTCCACAGGACTTCATTTTGTCGGAGAACACCGGCCGCAATCTGGTCTTCTAGCCACTGGGCCTGTTCATCGACCCAGTCATTCACTAGGGGACCTCGGATATACGATAGGAAGGTCATGGCTCGAGATGCTGGGATTGCGAGTTGGTCGACGGTGGGATTCATTTCTTTGTAGAGTCGGAACGCCCGTAGAAAGGCCTTGCTCTCGTCTCTAATTCCAGTGAACTCGGGGGGTGGGTTTCCCCCCAGTCGCCCGTTTCCTCCAGGGGCTGGTGCTGCGAGTGCGGCTCCTCCTGGCGCGGCGCCACCACCGCCACCGCCACCGCCACCGCCACTACCACCGCCACCGCCACCGCCACCGCCAGATGGTGGTACCGGTGCACCGCCACTAGGCGGGTTTGGTGCTCCTCCTCCTGGGCCTGGTGCTCCGGAGGATCCTCCCCCTCCACTGGTGAGGGTCGTGCTAGCCGAGGCTTGTAGGGTCTGAGACATGACGTGGGTTTGGAAATGAGTTATTGGGTCGATAGTGGGTAGGTTTGTCGTAGGTACCGAAACACTAGGTGATGGGGTGTCGTCGTCGATGGCAATACCAGAGGTAGTTTTAGTTGTAAGAGGTCCGACTCCGAGTGCTTGAGGTACTATGCTGATGGTGTACCACTGGCCCTTCTTTGCGGAGTAATCAATATACGCCCACTGCCGGAGATCTTCGAGGTAATGGACCTGTCGATACTTCTGTGTGTTGGGGTGGAAGAGGAAATATCCTTCTACCCCTTCGTGTTCCTTCCAAACGACGGCTCCTTTGACTTTATCGGAAAGCTCGTCGTCACTATATCTGTCGATGTATTCTGCTTGAAACTGGGATCTGGCGCGACTGTGAAGGTTCGCCACTGTGAGAGACTTGACTTAATGTAACGCCACCACAGGGGCGTTAGGTACGACGTGTACCGCGCTTAAGTCAACGGGATCGGGAGAGCGCGAGTCGGCTAAGACTCAGTTCGGTGATGCACAAGTGTCACTCGGTATCCCTGGTACCGAGTGCAATAGTAGAGGGGCAAGGCTCAAGCGCGAAAGGCGAGCTAAAACAGAGACTCAAGCGCAAAGGCGAGTCGAGGCGTTCGTGAGGCAAAGACGATGTGGTATTACACAAGAAGTCAAGTCTACCGTACATGCTAGGTAGTGCGCGACTTATGTACTGTTACAGGATGTTTGTGCTACACAAACATATGGCGCGAGTCTGGTATAATCGTACAGGAACCGGAACAAAGGGAATAGTCATATATGGTACACGGGAATTCCGCGGGGCGACGCGTGACTGAGAAATGGTCAGCGGGCGAAACAAAGCGTAAACTGGCCATCCTATCGCCGAGGCGCAAGGTGCGGAATGGAAGCCGAGAAGCGCAAGTCATGGGAACGTATCGTAAAAGCAAGGGAGTTGGAAGACGCAAAGGAGAAAGCTAAGATAGTTCGTAACAAAGCTGAAGACCTTTTTCATCCATGTTCCAGATATGTTCCGGAGGTATCCCACCAGGAAAACGTGCATGGAGTGCCTCAAGACTGTCAAAGTAATCATTGATCACAGTCTTGTTGAAATTGGTTGTGCATTTGGGGTCAAGCCGGGTGCCTCTTGCGGTTGCAAGGTCTTCATGATGGCGGTCCATGAAGTTTTTGTACCAAGTCTCCCCTGTCTTCCTCCCAGCCATCGAGGATGCTCGAGCCTCAAGTTCTTTCTTTGAGAATGGCAGGCCCATTGATGCTCGATGTTTTGCCCAGTCGACCAAAGTCTGCTCTTCCTCAGGCGTGAGCAACTGTCTATTAGCACTAGCCACACTCCAGCTAGCATGACGACCCTTCCCACGATCAGTAAGAGTCGACAATGATATCTGGAGCACCTGTCAAGCCTACTCATGTGCACCACTTGAGCAGACGGCAACTCACCCCGGTATCTCTGTGAGCATCACGGTATGAACTATATTTCCCCGAATTAATACCTTCTAGAGTTTCCTGAATAAACTTTTCACGGTTAAGCCTGTTCAAACGGTTATTTTGTTGCTGTGTAGCCTTCCGACGTGCTGCGGGCATCTGTGCTTTACCATCAGTTACCTGCCGGGTCAATACTCGCTTCTGTTTTTGGAAAGAAGTCAGCCACCCAAATCAAACCCCGACATGGCATTGGTCAGCAAGCGTGACAGATGGTCATTTGGCCAACTTCGCAATACAACACATTTTAATATAAAAAAAAGGTCAGGATGTGCTGAGGGATCATACAGGACATCATATATTTAATTTTGTAACGATTGAGCAAGAAATGAGTGAGAAAATGAAAGTGTCCTATTGAGGGGGGGGGTCCGAATGAGGGCCAAGGCATAGTACCCGTCATTTCGAATACATAAGCGGACTTCTGAAACGTAAGAGCGGGGTTCATAATTAAGTGAAGGGAAATATCATTTAGAAATAGGTTATTTCACAGAATTGGGGTTATAGAATAGTTATCTGTTTCTTCCTGTGTGACTGATTCCTGAGGTCAGTACCTCACGTTCGCGGCTTTCGCAGAAAATGATAAGTACGTTATATAAATTCATTATTTAATTACTTCAATTAGTTTGTGTGGGAAGAAAACTCGGCATGGTCACCGAAATACCCATTCAAATGCCGCCTATGTGTGAAAAATGGTTGCTAGGTATCTATCGATATGGAACCTGCTGTAATATTTAATAGCTACATACTGTATCTGCGCTACCAAAATGCCTGGGAATTTCAAACGAACTCCGCACCCTTGGTCGATGGGCCCCACAGACAACCCAGAAATGTGTCAGACAAGTGGCTTTGGATTATGAGGTCATGGACCAACAGTGGACAGTTGAAAGAGCACTTTACATGGACCTTCCATGGCTGCCGTTCCAGACACCCCCTCTCCCCAGGCCTCTCCTTAGGCTCTCCTCCCAAGTCTCCGCCAGTTGATCTTGTTGATCTTTCTAAAGTACTACCCTGATGCAGACGTCGTCCTTTGTTCCAGTGACTCCCAGATGTTCCGGGTCCTCAAGCTTTAACTTATCAAGAGTTTCACCGTGCTTGGAGACTTAATACAAGCGGAATCCGACACGTTTGACACATCTGAGTCTCATTTAGAAGGTACTCAAACACGGCTTCACAAAGTACAGCTACCCGAGAACAGCGCGATTCTTTACAGTCTGCTCACTTTCATTTTCCCCATGAATCCCGTTCTCCCATTAACTCTTCAAGAAACTATGGAGCTCCTTTCGGTTACCCAACGATATGAGATGGGTTCCATGCCAACACACATTTGGGGCACCCTCTCTCGACAACACCCACTTTTCATCACTCTGGACTCTGGAGAACGCTTTCCTCGCTTACTCACTCGCACAGAGGTACGGACTTCAGGAGGAGGTAGCCCAGGCGGCGCGAGTCACGTTGAAGTTCACTTTGACAATCGAGCCTCTCGAGGACAAGCTCGCCGTTATGCCAGGCGCTTATCTTTACGAACTTTGGAAATATCACAGAAGAGTCTAGGTCTGGCTCAAGACGGGCCTCCCCTCGTCTGGTGCCGGTGCGGCGTTGAAAGGTTTCTGTTCTCAATGCGCTAAGAACGGTAACCCATACTGGATCGAGTCATACATCTGGTCCATAATAGACCACCCTTCTCGCCTCGATTCTATTGAGTTTCAAATGACCCTGGCGCGGCATACCGCAGGTAATAGTACGACGGGGTGTTCATCCTGTCTCCTTATATCCGTCGAGAATATGCGCAGCTTTTGGACGATCCTGGCTGCCACTGTTCGTCGCCGTGTGGAGAAGGTGAGAGTTTTGGATGCGGACTACACACTAAGAATATTGCTATCCCCTTGCCTCTGCCCGAATTCTTGGACTTGAGTGAGGCGGACGTCGTAGTACGGACCTCAGACCTTACTACTTTCCTTGCCCACAAGTCCATTCTGGCCTCCTCGTCCTTAATCTTCAGGGATATGTTTACTCTCCCCTGGCCTCCAAACAATGAAATGGTCAACGGACTTCCTGTGGTGGATATATCGGAAGACTCGGAGCTAGTGCGATCCCTCATTACAATGCTGTATCCAATCCCTTCCGAATTACCTGCTTCGTACGACAGAGTCCTGGCTTCGCTCGCCGCCGCCCAGAAATACGAGATGGACGCCGTTCAGTCCTCCATACGCGCCGAGGTCGCACGCGGGCCGTTACCCACACTGGACGGTGTGCTGGCCTTTCGTGCGTATGTCATTGCGAGCAGTAGCGGGCTTACCCCGGAAATGGAAATGGCGGCGCGCCTCACTCTCGACCAACCAATGAATTTGAATATCTCGGAGATGAGTTGCGATTGTGCAAAGGATGGGCGCTACGCAAACTTTCCCGCTTTCGCAAAGGCTGCCGAGACAATCTCGTCTCGTGCTTCGAATCATTTGTCAATGTTGACAGTGGCCCCTCGAAAATATGGATCGACTGTCCCAGACACGTGAGTTATTTCTGACCAGCGCCTTCATTTTTTGTCTCGCTCCGAGTTGCTTGCTCAAAGATCACTTCCGACCAGTCGAAAAAGTCCCCGCCTACACTGCCTCCATGGGTGCAGAACCTTTTTATCCACTGATTGAAGAACTGAAGCAAGCATTTACGCGTCCACTCATCAAACCCTCGAGTATCCGCGAGAAATACTTGGAAGCTCTCCGGAAGCATGCCGCTCCGGATCGCTGCACCTTTTGCCTAGGGGTGCACGCTATGAAAGGGGATTGGTATTCCATACGGCTAGAGAAAGCGCTGGACGAGGCATGGGAGAAGGCAAGTGCAACATTTGCGTCTCGAGGGTGTCTTTAGAGTCTGACCACCCACCGCATCTTTCGTAAGACGCCAATCGTTTCTGCTTAGACATGGACACCACCGAGCCATGCTTTATGAAAAAATTTAGTTGAGGAGGACCCGTTTGATGAGAGGTGGAATTGTCGTTGCCGTGATCAGTCCTAATTTTCTGTGCATGCGTGTGTGTTCTGTACAGTCTACAGCAGTTTACCGGGGACGACTGTTAAACCTCTTGTTACCTCTCCGAGTCGGACATCCGGGAGAGCGCTCTTAAGGCTCGTGCGCCGCTAGAACTAGTACAACCTCGGGGAGATGTCATTTGCACCAGCCGGTGTCGTACCACAGGGGGAGCAATGGACCGCACTACATAGCATACTACTTCTGGAAGAACTCTCGATCGTTAGAATCCATAAACACAACCACTATAATTACGCGTAGTTTACATTTCACCCCCTCAGTTCGCCTGTCCCCGCGTTCTGAGGGGTAAGCCTTCGTCTCGCCCGTGTTACCGTACCGCTCACTAATATTCCCACCTTAGACTTGTTTAGGTTCGTTGATAATAATCTTAGTTCGCCTGTCCCCGCGTTCTGAGGGACTTGTTTAGGATCTAAAAGGTTATGGGCCCTGCGGGTTTTTAGCTGCGACCCGCCGCTCCTCCTGGATCCCTCAGACCGGTGTTCTTTTCATTCTCTTCCTATCGCTCGTATTTTGCATCCACTCTCGTGATCAGAATCGTCTCGCAAATCAGAACCATCTCGCAATCAGAATCGTCTCGCAGTCAGAATCGTTTCGTATTAGCCAATTAGGGTCGTCTCGGAATCTCGTCATCTTCCAAATTGCAATCAATCAGAATCGTCTTATCAGGATCAATCAAATTCATCTCGCTTTCATGTCTATCGAAACGAATCTTTGGTCTGCCCCGAGCACCTTAACGAATCTCTCTCGGCTTCACCCAATCGAAGAGAAAAATGCCGACAACAACAACTCTCGGCACATAAACGTCGCATCAAATTCGAGACACACCATACCCAGCTCAGACCCCCACAACTCGTCGATGTCCGTCACACCGCCGGCCCTCCCGTCGACACAACCACCGAGCTCTCGTCGCCATCACAGCCGCCGCGCAGCCGCCTCCATCCAGCACGCAATGGCTTCTACGATGAGGGTCTTGGACACTGACACTATGCTGATCGCGTCGATCGGCGAATACGAAACCGCACTACTCAGCCACCCGTTCAACACTCCGTTCTTTCTCGACTCGGGCGCCTCGAGCCACATCAGCTACCTACGCTCAGACTTTAGCGCCATCACACGACTTAGCGAGCCACGAAAGATCTCAGGTGTGGGTAACGCCGCAGTGTACGCCGTGGGGGTCGGCACCATAGACATCTTCCTACCTAGAACGAATACGCAGCTGCAGCTCCAAAATGTTCTCTTTGCTCCCGACGCCGCCGTCCGCCTCGTCTCTATTCACCAGCTTAACCAACTCAACTACACCACCGTCTTCTGTTCCGGCCGCTGCCAACTTTCCAACAAGGACGGGAAAGTCATTGCAGACTGCACGCCCGGTCCCTCCAACCTCTACACTCTGCCAAACGCCCTCACTCAGCCCATCGACGTCCCCACCAGTGACCCACTTGCACTTCCAAGCCTTCACACTATCCCGAATCTGGAAACATGGCACAGACGACTCGGCCACGCGAACCACCGTACCGTCCTGGACATGGCCCGGAACGGAATCGCCGCAGGCATGCCCATTGACATGTCCCTTGCCCCACAAGCATGTGACCATTGTGCCTGTGGTAAACAGACGGGCAACCCTGTACCGACGGAGCGAGAAGGGGCACGGGCAACGAGGAGGTTGGAACGCGTATACATTGACTTGTCAGGACCGCATTCCGTTATGTCGCGCTCAGGATTCAAATACATAATGAATTTCGTTGACGACTATTCTGGCTACAACTGGACCCGGCTACTCAAGACGAAGTCCGACGCTTTCCACGCGTTCCGTGACTGGCTAATTGCTGTCGAGACGCAGATCGGCGACAGACTGCGCTATGTACTGACAAACAACGGCGAGCTGCGCTCCACAGAAATGGCACGCTGGTGTGCTAATCGGGGAGTCACGCACCAGTTCACCGCCCCGCACACGTCCGCGCAGAACGGGTGCGTTGAACGCCTCCGTCGCACCCTGATGGACAAGGCGCGAGCCATGCGTTTGGCCTGTGGCGCTCCCCTGCAGATGTGGGACGAATTTATCATTACTGCGTCCTATCTCACCACACTGACCGCATCGTGGTCGATCGGGGGCCGCACACCCTTTGAGCTTTGGTTCGGCAGAAAACCCACACTCTCCCATTTGCGTGAGATCGGATGCCACACGTATATCCAGATCTTTGGGAGCGATCCAAAAATTGCAGCGCGCTCTGTTGAATGTATGCTAATCGGCTACTCACCCAACTCGAAGGCCTACAGGTGCTGGGATAAGCAGAACGGGCGAATCCTCAACACGCATCACGTTCGATTCGTCGAACATCTTGATGCTTCGCCCTGCTCGCTCCGCCCTGAGATCACCCTCAACCCCCTGGACCATACGACAGACGTCGGCACCTCCCACCGGGATTCCGAGCCCCTTCCAGAACTACAGCTGGATGCACCGTCACCGTCACCTACACCCCGCGGTTCTCCACGCACCGACATCCCTGCATCCACCAGGCAGGAGACCAACGTCGGTCTCGAGCCCTGGAAGCGTGGGACAGACGCTCCGAAGCTCTCGGCAGGGATCAGCGACAATGAAGGAGCCCAGTCGACGATCCGCAGTCTGGAGATAGAAGCCCTCCAGCCGGTTCCCCAACCAGCCGTCCCGTCCAACCGCAAGGCTCTTCGCGGGAAACTCATCTGCCGCCTCAAACGCAACAAACTGGGCGTTTCCCTGCGACACAAGGTCACGAAGGGTTTCCAACAAGTGTGGGGGAGGGACCACAGAGATACAACTTCCCCTACCGCACGTCTTGAGTCGGAGCAGTACGATGTGAAGACGGCGTTCCTGAACGGCATCCTCCCTGATGGAGAGGTTCAGTTCATGGAACAGCCGCCGGATTTTTCCGCCCCTAGGCGAGAAAACCATGTTCGGAAGCTCCGACGCGGCCGTGCTGACTGCGAGTGGTGCTTGTACTCGCGTCGCATCGCCACGGCGACGATGGTGGATGACATGCTGGCGGTTTCATCTAGCGGCGCGCAGCTCGTCTCACCTGACCCTCAGGCGCCACTAGACGAGGGGGAGCAAGAATGCCTGAGCATCGCTCATGTACATCGCCAGTGCCTCGCGACCCGGCATCACTTTTGCTATCACTTTTGCTATCGTCAACCACTATCGCGAAATCCACTGGCAGGCTGCGGTGCATGTAGTGTGCGCTACCTGAAGGGGATGAGAAACTGGGCACTACGGCTCGGCATGATCTCCTGCTCATCAGAGAAGCAGAAAACCATCGCGACCTCTACATTCGTGCACGTTCTCACCAAAGCGCTCCCCGCACTGGCCTTTGTAGACTTGCACAAATTTATGGGAGTAATCAAAACCGCCGATGCTTGAACTGCAGCGCTTCTCTCCCGAGTTCACGCTGAGGGGGAGTGTCGTACCACAGGGGGAGCAATGGACCGCACTACATAGCATACTACTTCTGGAAGAACTCTCGATCGTTAGAATCCATAAACACAACCACTATAATTACGCGTAGTTTACATTTCACCCCCTCAGTTCGCCTGTCCCCGCGTTCTGAGGGGTAAGCCTTCGTCTCGCCCGTGTTACCGTACCGCTCACTAATATTCCCACCTTAGACTTGTTTAGGTTCGTTGATAATAATCTTAGTTCGCCTGTCCCCGCGTTCTGAGGGACTTGTTTAGGATCTAAAAGCCGGGAGGATTGCTGCACAAGTGCTGGTAGACATCAATACCCACAGTCTGTGGCTCTTGTGAGTCGCTTCCGATGGTGACATCGCTTTCACTTGTCATGTCCAGATAAGTACCGTACCACGCTGTCAACTACTCAGACACTGTCATGACCCATGCCAGTTCTATAACCGGCTACGAAGATTATTATCAATGGAAAATCCCGTTGATGAGAGACGGAACAGTCATGGACTTGAAGCTCGAAAGTATGAGCCAGTGCCCATGAGCGTGGGAACTGTACTCGTTGGTAACGGATGTACGGGCGCTCGTTGCCAGCGTGACACTTAGAAAATGCGTCAGGGCCCAGGGTTCATGCACGTTCATGGCGTCTTCGGGAAATACTGTACAAGATCTCCACAGCTTATTTTCCAGATTACACATTTCGGGTACAGCCATCATGGCGGCTGTCATCCAAGACTCACCCTCTCCGCCTGCTGGTTTTGTTGAATCTTCTAAAATACTGTTCGACTACCCTGACGCAGATGTCGTTCTCCGTTCCCATGATTTCCAGATGTTTCGGGTGCCCAAGATTTATATTACCAATAGTTCTAACGTGCTCGGAGAGCTGATACAAGCTGCTCCCGACACCTCTGACGCCACTGATTCCGCGAGTGTTCAAACACGACTTCCTGAAGTGCAGCTATCTGAGAGAAGCGCGATCCTCTCTAGCTTGCTCACTTTCATTTTCCCTGTAAATCCTGTTCTCCCATCAAATATCGAGGAAACGATGGAGCTCCTGTCGGTTGCTCAAAAATACGAGATGAGCACCGTGCTGACTCACATCCGGAGCTTTCTTTCTCGACAGCGCCCGCTTTTCATCAGTCCAGAGAGCGCTTTCCTCGCTTACTCACTCGCACAGAGGTACAGACTTCGGGAAGAGGCAAACCAGGCAGCGCGACTCACGTTGAAGTTCACTTTGACGATCGAGTCTCTCGAGGACAAGCTCGCCATTATGCCAGGCGATTGTCTTCACTGTAAGGGCGTCGCAGCCCTTGAGCGCGAATCCACCCATTATCGACCATCTCGGTCTCGGCACGTGACTCGACTGCCTATCGCGGATGATCACCAAACCGCCACCAACTCGTGTTCAACGCGCCGTCCCTCCTCGCCTCGTTTCCCCCACTCTTCCGTCTCCCCATCATCTCGTCTCACCCTCGCCGCTCCTTTCTATGGCCATACATGATTACATTCCCGATTCCGACCCTCACCCTCGATCATCCACTACTCCTCAAACGACCTCTCGTCCGCGACGTCGTCAAGGGTCCCGCCTCGGAACAGCCTAGCTCATCATTCTTCGCCCTGCTCGCCGCCTTTCGTCTGTCGTCCTCAAAACCCTGAAACACGATCCATGCTTACACCCACGGCCGTTGAGCGGTCTAGAGCGGCGTTCTTTGTCTCGGACAAAGGCGCGCCCGACTTTTCTTTATTTTTCACCTACTTCTCACCCTCGTTTCACGACTTAGTGCGCCTCGTCGACGCCACCCGCGTCGCCTCTTCGACCTCCCTCCTTCAACCAGTTAGACTCCTTGTCGCCATTCTCCTTCTTCCTTGTCACCATTCTCCTTCTTTGCTTTACTGCCCCGTTTCATCTCGACGCTTGCCCGAGTACAGTACACGCCGTCGACGCCACTAGCGCCAGGGACCGTAAAACTTCACCTTAGCCTTACGACCGTCTATCCGTCCGTCTTTCGTAGTCTCTCGCTATCCCTTGGACTCCTTTACCTTACTTTTCCCCACTTCTACCTACTCTCCCTCACAACTTTCGACTTAGCGTTTGCGACGACGAGTTCCCTTACTTACAGGTACACGAGGTATATAAGGACTTGGAATCGCGCTCAGCAATAACATCTTCTTCCCCCATCTTATTCGACCGATCCTTTTTCCCTGCGTCTTTTGCGACTCTCATCTCTTTTCTCTCGCGTGACTAAGTATCGATTCGACGGGGCCGGTCTAACTCGAAGACACCCGCTCGACCGTAACGACTCATCGCATCGCTTTTGCCCCCCTTTTTAGTGCCTTCGCGTCGTCGATACGCGTAACTCGAGCCTCGCTCGATAAGTCTTGTTTACTCGCTCAGTACTTCGGAAGTCATCGACAACCAAGATTTGGGCACTCGTTCCCACTAAGGCTCGGCGACAACACCCTTCCTTTCCCCTTCTCTGTTTGGTCCCATCCTCAGCCCTCTCTTACTCACTCGCGCGCTTTCGAGCACGTACATCTGGCTGCCCCAGTGAGGCTGAGTTTGGTGGATTAACCCCCCTCTCCCCTGTATCCTTCTTCTCTTCTCGGTCGCCTCTGGTGACCAACCATATGCCCAGACAGTCGAGTCTACCACCTAGAGACCCCTTCGGAAAGTTCACCAAAAAGCCAGAAACCGCATCTACCGACACATCGCCCGATACACCGCCGCGCCAATCAGAACCGTCTACCAGCAGCTCGACACTCGACATCACAGAAGCCTTCGCCCCCGACTACGAAACCACTCCCCGACCTAATCGCGCTCAGTCTATCCCGGGCTCCTTCTCGCCCCAACCGACCCATCCTCACAGTCCTCGATCCCATTCTCGACCCTCGTAGCACAAAGTTACAAACGCCTCGTCTCTCCTTCCCTGATCCCCATCCCAAAATCTACCATCTCGGCATCGTCACCTCGCACTCCCGCTACCCCGCCAAATCTACCTTCATCTTCTCGGTCAACCTCTCTCGTAGTCCCTACTAAAGCTAGATCACTTTCTAATCCACAAAAGCCACTGCCACTTCCCCCTACCTCGTCTGTTACAGTCTCTTCTACTCCCGGTCTTAATCTCGCTTCCGCCGCCTCCTCCTCCTTGAGTCTCAACACACCTTCTACAGTATCCTCCGTCGTACCCTCCACCGCAGCGTCGTCTCCGTCTTCCACTCCCAACCCTACCACAACCGCTTCTGCCCCGAATTATACAACATCCTCCATTGCTCCCGCTCCGACTACCGCACCAGCCACACCAGCACACCCTCCCGTAGTTATCGCAGCACCAAGACATATGGCCGCTAATCCCGCTACCGGCCCCGCGGCCATGCCAGCTGCCCGTTCACATAACGCACCATTCTTCTCCGGACGCGTAGGAGACCCACTCGACGACTTCCTCCGGGAATACGAGGAGATCGCCACTAGCCGTAATCTCACACCTCGAGAAAAAGTAGAGACCATCACACGCTACATCCCCACAAACCTCCGGGACTTATGGAAACTTCTCGACGGCTACACAACACACGACTGGGCGGTATTCCGACAATCCCTTGAGGGTATATACGGAGGAGCTACTACGCAGTCCAGGTACACCAAACAAAAGCTATACGACTACGTGCACTATACTAGTCAACAGCGCATGCGTGGCGGAAGACGACGTCATGCACTATTACCGGGAGTTCCTAGTCTTCTGCAAACCCCTCCAGGATGCACACCGAATTACTGACGAAGAACGCGATTCCGCGTTCTGGTATGGATTTCACCCCAACGATCGAGAAAGATGCTGCCTAGGCTATTCGGCAAATACCCAGACCGGTCGGCCGAGCAGCCTTACGACTTCGAAGAAGTCTTTAAAATCGCCCGAGCCGTCTTCACTACCTCCCCGTACTTCCCCATCCAGCTACAGGAGCACTGGGAACACTTCGCGCCACGCCAAGCTAGATCCGAGAGACCAGTCGAAAGGTGGAACAATCTTGATCCCCGACTACCCGACTACGAAGGACGCAGGAGGGAACGAGACCATTTCCTCGACTATAACCCTAGAGATGCATTCGCTCGCCCCGATCGGGACCTTCCTCGCCCCACTAACCCTCCGCCCCGCGCTCCTTCTCCTCCTCGTCACCCCATCCCATCCGAACCTAAAACCGTCCGTTTTGCTGAGCCCACCCGGGAAGAGGAAGACCGCGAGCTAGACGAGCTCATGGACAAGATGCACGGACTTTCCGTCCGCGAGCGAACCTACGCAGTCCTCTACGCTCGCTGCGCGCATCGCTACCCCGACGTCGCTTCCACCCTCCCTAGGCCGGAAATAGTTCAGACCTTCGCTTACCAGCCCCCAACCGCCCCATCGACAAGCCACCGCCAGCCCTGGCCAGCAGCACAAGATCGGTCCGCCCCCGCTCCTCCTGCAGTCTCTTCCGACGCCACCTTCTTCCGATCTCGCCCACGCCCCATGGGCTGCTCATTCTGCTCTCAGACCAACCATCGCATCCGAGAATGCCCCATCGCGCAAGAATACTGCCGCACAGGACGAGCAATGATCGTCAACGATCGTGTCCACCTCCCTAACGGCCAGCCCATCCCAGGCGACAACACCGGCAGCAGCCTGCAGGCTCGGATCGACGCCTGGCTCTCCAACGCCACCCCCAACGCCACCAGCGCCGCGACCTTCGCGCGCGATCCTCCTCCCCACACCTCACTCAGCTTTGAGACCGCCATGCCGACCTCCCTCGAGCAACCCGTTCCGCATGCCTACATCATTGAAGTCACCGGCGCCGAGGACGAAGACGCAGCCGAGGTCGAGAGCACACCAGACGACAGCCTCGACTTCTTTGGAGTCTACGTGGCCGAGAAGAAGAAGCGGGACGCGAAAGCGTCGAAGCTCCCTGAACTTGCACAAGCAAAGAAGTCCACACCATCGCCCACCTCTTCCAAAGACACCACCAACACACCCGCCCCTGCGCCGCGCACTACACCCCAGTACAAGTACCAGTCCAACGCCGAGGACCAACAGCTTTCCGCAGAGCTCTACAAGTGGCTGCTCGACGGCAAACTCGCTCAAGTTACCCCCGCGCACATCCTCGCCGCAAGCCCGGGCATCCGCAAGGAGCTCGTCGAGCGACTTCGCACGCGCAGAGTCGACACCGCTTGCTTCGAAGAAGCCTCCGAAACCACCCCGCCAGCATCCATCCTCGAACTCGCGGCCCCGCGCTCCGCCGAGTACTCCCTCCCCCTGCGCAAGATCGACGTCCTGATCAACGACGCCGTCACTGAGGCCGGAGTCCTAGATCAAGGGTCCCAGATCGTCGTCATCCGCTGGGACTTGGCACAGGAGGCCGGCGTGTCCGTCAACCATGAGCACCGATTGGACATGGAAGGAGCTAACGGACTGGTCAGCAAGACGATCGGATGCGCCGAAAACCTGACTATGCGAGTCGGGGACGTCACCTTCGCCATCCACGCTCACGTCGTCGACCGAGCCCCCTTTCGCCTCCTGTTAGGGCGACCATTCCACCACCTCCTCCTCTGCCGACTTGAAGACCACCCCGACGGACGCGTAGAAGTTTCCGTACGTGACCCCACAGATCCCGCCCGTTCCGTCTCCATCCCTTCCCGCGCTCGCCGAACGCAAGTCGGATGCGTACGGACGCTCACACTTTCAGCCCGTCCCGCACCTCCAATCATGGACGGGATCCCTCGCTTTCAAGATCCAGCTCTCCAACTCTTCCAAACACCGTCGCAACCCGTTTTAGCCTACAAGAAGGTAGCACGCAAAGTACGGCCGGTACCCGCGTCGCTCCCCGAAGACTACCGCATCGTCCGCCGCATCCCCGACGACCCCATCAAATCCCTTCCCACATTACCGACTCATCCGCCCGACTTCACACCTACCGCTCACACCACCCGACTCACTCAAGAACGTCTAGACGAACTCGATCTCAATCGGTACGACTTCCTCCAGCCCGAAGAACTCAAGTTACTCCAACACATCCTCAAGGTCAACGAGCACGCCCTAGCGTGGACCGAAGCCGAGAAGGGTCGGTTCCGCGACGACTATCTCTCGCCCGTCAAAATCCCCGTCATTGAACACACCCCGTGGATCCAGAAGAACATTCCCATCCCCACCGGTATCTTGGAGCAAGTCATCCAAATCTTCCGAGACAAGACCGCCGCCGGTGTCTACGAGCACTCCGACGCCTCGTACCGCTCCCGGTGGTTCTGCGTAAAGAAGAAAAACGGCTCATTGCGCCTCGTTCACGATTTACAACCTCTCAACGCCGTCACCGTCCGCAACTCTGGAGTCCCTCCCCTAGCCGACCAGTTGATCGAGGCAATGGCTGGACGCGCCTGCTATAGTATGCTTGACTTGTTCGTCGGCTATGACCACCGTTCCCTCGACGTCGCCTCGCGCGACCTCACCACCATCCAGTCCCCCATCGGCGCCCTCCGTCTCACCCGCTTGCCTCAAGGTTGGACTAACGCGGTAGCTATTTTCCACGAAGACGTCACCTTCATCTTAGAAGCCGAGATTCCCCATGTCGCCTGGCCTTTCGTGGACGACTGCAGCATCAAAGGTCCGGCCTCGCGTTATGAAACAGAAGACGGAAGCTTCGAAGCCATCCCTGAAAACCCCGGCATCCGCAAGTTCATCTGGCAACACCTCAACGACGTCCACCGCATCCTCCATCGTCTCGGCAGTTCCGGCGCAACCGTCTCGGCCACGAAGCTATTCGTCGCCGTACCCGAAGTCATCATCCTCGGCCACAAATGCAACTACGAAGGACGCGTGCCCGACGACTCGAAAATCGCCAAAATCCGGGACTGGCCGACCTGCAAGAACGTCACCGACGTCCGCGCCTTCTTGGGTCTGGCAGGCTTCATGCGTATCTGGATCAAGAACTACTCAGCTGTGGCTCGCCCACTCGTCAACCTCACCCGCAAAGGCGAAACCTTCGTCTGGGACGATCAGCATGCGGACGCCATGCAGCAACTCAAGGACGCTATTGTCAATTCTTCTGCTCTCATTTCCATCGATTACTCCACCGACCGCCCCGTCTTCTTGGCTGTCGACTCATCTTGGCGCGGCGTAGGCTACATCTTGTCCCAGGAGTGCGCAGACGGCAAGCGACGCCCTTCACGCTTCGGCTCGATCTCTTGGAGCGAACGCGAAAGCCGCTACTCCCAGCCTAAGGTAGAACTCTATGGTCTCTTTCGCGCTCTCCGCGCCCTCCGACTACACCTTGTCGGCGTCAGCAACCTCGTAGTCGAAATGGACGCCGTCTTCGTCCGCGGAATGCTCAACAACCCCGACATCCAGCCCAACGCCACCATCAATCGATGGATCGCCGCCATCCTCCTCTTCGATTTCAAACTCGTCCACGTCCCCGCCGAAAAGCACCACGGACCGGACGGCCTCTCAAGACGCGAACCCGTGGAAGGCGAAGATGCCGAAGAAAACGATCCAGAGGAATGGATCGACAAGACTCTTGGACTAGGAATCTGGGCCCATTCTATGACGCGAACTTTCGACTTATGCGCCCTCTCTGTTCTCACCATGACCACCGAAGATCTTGCCAGCCCACTCGTCAGCTTCCCCACTAGCAGCAAAACCCTCGACGCGGAAAGAGAGATCATGCAAATACGCCAGTACCTGAAGACTCTCAAGAAGCCTAGCGACCTCGGCGACAACGACTGGGCCAGGTTACTCAGGAGGGCGAAACGCTTCGTCTTAGTCGGAGAACAACTCTGGCGACGCAACAGGCTCGGGCAACACCAACTCTTTATTCCTCCCACTCAACGACCCACCATCCTCCACGAAGCGCACGACGGGCTCGGTCATAGAGGCGTCTACTCCACACGACGCACCCTTCTCGATCGCTTCTGGTGGCCCTCCCTCGAGTACGACGTTCGCTGGTACATCAAGACTTGTCACGCTTGTCAACTTCAGCAGACCACCAAAATCCACATTCCCCGCGCTCGTCCCTATGCCTGCCCCGCTCTTCCGCAAAGCCTACGTTGACACCATGCACATGCCCCTCGCCGGCGGCTTCTCGTACATCGTTCAAGCCCGCTGCTCTCTTACCGCCTGGCCCGAGTGGCGCGCCCTTCGTTCTGAGACTGGACAGACTCTAGGCCGTTTTCTTTTCGAGGAGATACTGTGCCGCTGGGGCGCAGTCGAGGAGATCGTCACTGACAACGGCTCGGCTTACATCGCAGCTCTGGACTGGCTGGCCAGCAAATACAACATCCGACACATTCGCATCTCGCCTTACAACTCTCGGGCAAACGGCATTGTCGAGCGTCAACACCGGACCATTCGCGAGTCCCTCTTCAAGACCTGCGAAGGCAACATCTCAAAATGGCCCGCCGTCGCGGCACACATCTTCTGGGCCGACCGCGCTACCACCCGCCGCTCCACCGGACATTCCCCCTTCTACATGGCTCACGGCGTCGAGCCCCAGCTCCCTTTCGACATCACCACTGCCACATTCCTCATTCCTGACCTTACCACTCCTCTCTCCACCGTCGACCTCATCGCTATTCGCGCGCGTCAGCTCCAGACGCGTGACGACGACCTTGCGAAAATCCGAGACAACATCGTTAAGAGTCGTCTCTCGGCTGCTATGGGTTTCGGGCGAAAATTCGCCCATAATATCAAGACCGACTCCTTTGGTCCAGGAGATCTGGTTTTGGTCCGAAACTCCGTAGCCGAGAACACCCATGTTCGTAAAATCAAACCTCGGTATTTTGGACCCATGGTCGTCGTCAGGCGGAATCGCCACGGTGCTTACTCACTAGCGGAACTCGATGGCACCATCTCGAAACTTCGCTTCGCCGCGTTCCAAGTCATTCCTTACTTCTCGCGCACCGGTTCCGTCATCCCTCTCACTGACTTGCTCGACCCCCAAGACATCGCCCGCGCTCGCCAAGGAGGAGCCAGAAGAAGCCGGAAATTTTTCGACAATAATGGGTATGTGAGTGAGGACACTCAAGATCTTTTTAACCCCCCGGGAGATGTAAGGGCGTCGCAGCCCTTGAGCGCGAATCCACCCATTATCGACCATCTCGGTCTCGGCACGTGACTCGACTGCCTATCGCGGATGATCACCAAACCGCCACCAACTCGTGTTCAACGCGCCGTCCCTCCTCGCCTCGTTTCCCCCACTCTTCCGTCTCCCCATCATCTCGTCTCACCCTCGCCGCTCCTTTCTATGGCCATACATGATTACATTCCCGATTCCGACCCTCACCCTCGATCATCCACTACTCCTCAAACGACCTCTCGTCCGCGACGTCGTCAAGGGTCCCGCCTCGGAACAGCCTAGCTCATCATTCTTCGCCCTGCTCGCCGCCTTTCGTCTGTCGTCCTCAAAACCCTGAAACACGATCCATGCTTACACCCACGGCCGTTGAGCGGTCTAGAGCGGCGTTCTTTGTCTCGGACAAAGGCGCGCCCGACTTTTCTTTATTTTTCACCTACTTCTCACCCTCGTTTCACGACTTAGTGCGCCTCGTCGACGCCACCCGCGTCGCCTCTTCGACCTCCCTCCTTCAACCAGTTAGACTCCTTGTCGCCATTCTCCTTCTTCCTTGTCACCATTCTCCTTCTTTGCTTTACTGCCCCGTTTCATCTCGACGCTTGCCCGAGTACAGTACACGCCGTCGACGCCACTAGCGCCAGGGACCGTAAAACTTCACCTTAGCCTTACGACCGTCTATCCGTCCGTCTTTCGTAGTCTCTCGCTATCCCTTGGACTCCTTTACCTTACTTTCCCCACTTCTACCTACTCTCCCTCACAACTTTCGACTTAGCGTTTGCGACGACGAGTTCCCTTACTTACAGGTACACGAGGTATATAAGGACTTGGAATCGCGCTCAGCAATAACATCTTCTTCCCCCATCTTATTCGACCGATCCTTTTTCCCTGCGTCTTTTGCGACTCTCATCTCTTTTCTCTCGCGTGACTAAGTATCGATTCGACGGGGCCGGTCTAACTCGAAGACACCCGCTCGACCGTAACGACTCATCGCATCGCTTTTGCCCCCCTTTTTAGTGCCTTCGCGTCGTCGATACGCGTAACTCGAGCCTCGCTCGATAAGTCTTGTTTACTCGCTCAGTACTTCGGAAGTCATCGACAACCAAGATTTGGGCACTCGTTCCCACTAAGGCTCGGCGACAACACCCTTCCTTTCCCCTTCTCTGTTTGGTCCCATCCTCAGCCCTCTCTTACTCACTCGCGCGCTTTCGAGCACGTACATCACGAACTTTGGAAATATCACCAAAGAGTCCAGGCCCAGCTCAGATTGGACCTCCCCTCGTCTGGTGCCGATGCAGCGTTGAAGGGTTTCAATTGTTCTCAAATTTCTAAGAACGGCAACCCATACTGGATCGAATTATACATCTGGTCCATAATAGACTATCCTTCTCGCTTCGATCCTATTGAGTTTCAAATGGCCCTGGCGCGGCATACCGCAGGTAGCGGCACAATGCGGTGTTCATCCTGCATACTTATACCTATCGAGAATATGCGCACATTTTGGACGACCGTGATTGCCACCGTTGATCACTGTATGGAGAAGGTGAGAATTGTGTATGCGAAATTCACATTCTGACACGTCCGCAGGCCGAATCAAAGTTATCGATCTTAGGGACTGAAACGGGCCCGCGGGGTCATATGGGTACACCTGCCGTTTCCTTGCCTCTACCCGAATCTTTGGACTTGAGTGAGGTGGACGTCGTAGTACGGACCTCAGACCTTGCTACTTTCCTTGCCCACAAGTCCGTTCTGGCCTCCTCGTCCTGGGTCTTCAGGGATATGTTTACTCTCCCCTGGCCTCCAAACAATGAAATGGTCAACGGACTTCCTGTGGTGGATATATCGGAAGATGCGGGGCTAGTACGATCCCTCATTACAATGCTGTATCCCATCCCTTCAGAATTACCTGCATCGTACGACAGAATCCTGGCTCTGCTCGCTGCTGCGCAGAAATACGATATGGGCGCTGTCCAATCCTCTATCCGCGCCGAGGTCGCACGCAGACCGCCACCTACACTGGATGGTGTGCTGGCCTTTCGTGCGTATGCCATCGCGAGCAACAGCAGGCTTACACCGGAAATGGAAATGGCGGCGCGCCTCACTCTGGACAGACCTATGACGTTCGAATATCTTGGAGACGAGTTACGATTGTTCGAAGGTCGGGCGCTACGTGAACTTGCCAGCTTTCGCAAGGGCTGCCGAGACAACCTCGTCTCGTGCATCGAATCATTTCTTATTAACAGTGGCCCTTCGAAAATATGGGTTGCCTGTCCCAAACGAGTGAGTTATCTGCTGGCAAGTGCTTTTCTCTTCGTCCCGTTCGCTCAAAGATCGGTCATCGAACGCAGCCCAAAAATTCACTGTCCAAAATGTCCCCGCCCACAGTCACATTGCCTACATGGGTGCACAACCTTTTTGGCCCGCTGATTGAAGAGCTGAAGCAAGCATTCACAAGTCCACTCATAAAACCCTCAAGCATTCGCGAGAAATACCTGGAAGCTCTCCGGAAGCATGCCGCTCCGGATCTCTGCACATCTTGCTTAGGGGTGCATGCTTTGAAAGGGGAGTGGTATTGCATGCAGCTGGAGAAAGCGCTGGCCCAGGCCCGGGAGAAGGTAAGTGCAGGTCTTACGCCTCGAAAGTATGCTCAGAGTCTGACCACCTGTTGCGCCTCTCTCAAGATGCCAGTCGTTTCTGCTTAGATGCGGCTATGACCGAATCCCTGATCTAGGATCTTTTCGAGGATTTCAGTCGAGCGGGTTTCATTTTGATGAGAGCAAGGATCAGAGGCGGAATTCTCGAATTTGTCGTGAACTCAGAGGGTTACTCCTAGTTTACTTGTATACTAGTGTGTGCGTATTCTGTACAAATGTCATTTGTGCGGAGCCATCTGGTGACGGGGCCGGAGAGATCGTTGCACAAGTACCGGTAGTCATAGACATCAACGTTGTATATCAACACTTGCATCAACAAGTACGAGAGAATTCCACCGTCACGCGTCACGTGTCGCGTCAAGATTATCACACACGATATCAAGATTCGAACATTGGCGGATGTGGCGAAATCTCTCTGGTGGCCTAGTTGTCGCTACCACTCGCATCCGAGTTGTTCCGATTCGTTTGTTCACGACATTCACTCAAACCGCCGGCACTTGCACCAGTTCGTCAACCGAAACAGTGGCCCCGCCGGCGAGGTGTAGTTCACTAGACCCTCGTCTCTTCCATGGCTACTACTCTCCCTCCAGACCCAGACCCATCCTACCCGCACCCTGATCTCGGGCCCGATAAATCCCCCCCGGGACACGTGGTCTTCAACGATCCTGACGCAGACGTCATCCTCCTCTCTGGTGACTCTCAGATATTTCGGGTGCCCAAGCTTTATATCATCAGGAGTTCTACCGTTCTCGGCGAGCTGATACGGGCCGCTTCAAAAACATCTGGCGCTGCTAGTGCGGACTCTGCCAATGCAGAAACACGGCTCCCCGAGGTCCAGCTGTACGATAGCGGCACAATTCTTTCCTGTCTGCTCACCTTCATCTTCCCCGTACCTTCCATTCTCCCATCATCCCTCGATGAAAAGATGGAACTTTTATCGGTAGCTCAGAAATACGAGATGGACTCCGTGATAGACCATATCCGCGGCTCTCTCTCTCAGCAAGACCCACATTTCATTCACAAAGAAAACGCTTTCCTGGCCTGCTCTCTCGCGCAGAAGTACGGACTGTGTCGTGAAGCAATCCAGGCCGCGCGATTCACATTGAAGACCACTTTGACGACCAAGATGCTCGATGAAGTCACGCCAGGTGCTTATCTCCACAAACTTCTGAAATACCACCAAAGAGTCCAGGCCAAGCTCAAGGTGGACCTCCCCTCGTCTGGCGCTGGTACCTTGCTCAGTGCTTTAGACTGTATTTCTAAATATACCACCGGTTCCCAACACTGGGTCCACTCATACATCGCGTCGATATCAGAAAATCCTTCTTTCTTCGATCCTATTGAGTTCCAGATAGCGCTGATGCGGCACACTACGGGCACAGTTAGTAACGTCGTCGGGAAATCCGTGGCCGGGTGCACCTTCTGTACCCAGATACCAGTCGCGACGATTCGCACCTTTTGGACAACTCTGACTGCCGTCGTTCATCGCAGTATGGAAAAGGTGAGCATCGTATATATGATATACACTCAAAATGTATTCAGACGCTTTCGCAGGCCGAGTCAGAGCTGTCTATCTTAGGGACGGAAACAAGTCTTCGGAGTCATCCGAGCTTACCCACTGTTTCCCGTCCTCTTCCCAAACGCCTGGACCTTAGTGGGGCAGACGTCGTAGTACGGTCATCTGACCGTGTCAATTTCCCTGTCCACAAAGCGATGCTGGCCTCTTCTTCTTCAGTATTCGGGGATATGTTTTCTTTCCCTCAGTCTCCGAACAGCGGAACAGTTGACGGGCTTCCTGTGGTAGATTTACCGGAGGATGCGGAGCTCATACGATCCCTCATCACAATCCTGTACCCTATCCCTTCCGAAATCCCTGCGTCATATGACAGAATCCTGGCTTTGCTTGCAGCCGCACAGAAATATGACATGGGCGCTGTCCAATCTTCCATCCGTGGTGAAGTCGCACGCAGACAATCACCTGCACTCGACGGGGCGCAGGCTTTCCGCGCGTATGCCATCGCGAGCAGCTGTAGGCTCATCCCAGAAATGAAAGTGGCCGCTTTTCTCACTTTAGATTACCCGATGACGTTTGAACATCTCGGAGACGATTTACAATTGTTTACAGGACGGGCACTGCACGAGCTTTCCAACTTCCGGAAAAGTTGCAGAGGTCAACTAGTCTCGTGCCTCGAATCGTTCTTTGATACCCGCGAAGGCCCTTCAAGAATCTGGACCGGTTGTCCCGGAAGCAAGGCCGGACCGTCGACTAAGAAAGCACCCGCACTCCCCGCATGGTTGTACAACTGTTTCGTACCACAGATCGAAGAGTTGAAGCAAGATTTCACACGTCCATTCATCAACCCGTCGGCCGTTCGTACAAAATACCTGGAGGCTCTGCGGAGACATGCACCGGCAGTTCCGGGATCACTCGGACAATGCACCTTCTGCTTAGAAGGATACGCTATGAAAGGGGATGAGTATTGCACGCAACTGGAGCAGGCAATAGCCCGTGCTCGGGAGAAGGCAAGTATCCCATGTCGAGAATAGCCCCGGTGTCTGAACACGCGCTGTGCTTACTTGAAGTTTCTTCTCACAACTGCAGATATCGTTCACTTCGACTTAGGTAATGTGACGTTCCAGGGAGCCGGTTACGAAGATTATGGTTGTTGATAGAATAGTCATGGACTTGATAGTCTACCAGTGACGTAGTGCCTTCTTGTAAGTGTGAAGCATGTGAAGTATAGCCGTGAATGTAAGTTACATGGGTCGGAGCAGTGAAGGCGAGTACTGTACCAGTTACGCTGTATAACGGCCGGCGCTCGCTAGATTATGACCTAAAACACCCGCGTCAGACTCGGACGCCCGTGTTAATATGTTAATGGCCTAATAGCAGACTTCGAAAGCGCCCTTGACCCTTGTGCTTTCATGGCTACCGCCACTCCAGACCCTCCCTCTCCGCCAGTTGGTCTTGTTGAACCAAGTGTTGAACCCTTTCATGTACTCTTCGACTATCCTGGTGCAGATGTCGTTCTCCGCTCCCGTGACTCCCAGACGTTCCGGGTCCTCAAGCTTTATCTTATCAATTGTTCTTCCGTGCTCGGAGAGCTGATTCAAGCGCAATCCGATACCTCTGACACTGCTGATTCAGAAAGTACTCGAACACAGCTCCCCGAAGTACACCTTCCTGTGAGCAGCGCGATCCTCTCCAACCTGCTCACTTTCATTTTCCCCATAAATCCCATTCTCCCATCAATTCTCGAAGAAACTATGGAGCTCCTGTCGGTTGCCCAAAAATACGAGATGAGTTCTGTGCTATCTTACATCCGGGGTTCTCTCGCTCTTCAAGACCCGCCTTTCATCACTCCAGAGAACGCCTTTCTCGCTTACTCGCTTGCACAGAGATACGGACTTTACAAGGAAGCAACACAGGCAGCGCGACTTACGTTGAAGTCCGTTTTGACGATCGAGACTCTCGAAGACAAGCTCGCCATGATGCCAGGTGCCTATCTTCATGAACTTTGGAAATATCACCAGAGAGTCCAGGCCCATTTCAAGTCGGACCTCCCCTCGTCCGGCGCCGGTGCGGTGCTCAAGGATTTCAACTGCTCTCGGACTCAAGGCACCAATACTCCGCGCTAGATCGAATTATACATACAATCCATAATAGAAAATCCTTCTCGCTTCGACCCTATTGAGTTTCAAATGGCCCTGGCGCGACATACCACAGGTAGCAGCCCGTGGTCGTCGTGGCGGTGTTCGTGTGTCTTCATACCTGTCAAGAAGATGCGCACCTTTTGGACGACCCTGGCTGCCACCGCTCATCGCTGTATGGAAAAGGTGGGCATTGTATAGTAGTATACGAGCTACACATTATGAATATTCCGACACTTTTGCAGGCCGATTCAGAGCTGTCGATCCTAGGGACTGAAGCGGACCAGAGGAACCATATGGGACCATCCGCTGCCTCATTACCTCTACCCAAATACTTGGACTTAAGTAAGGCAGACATCATAGTGCGGACCCCCGACCTTACTACGTTCCGTTCACACAAGGCGGTACTGGCCTCCTCATCGTCGGTTCTAAGGAACATGCTTTCCCTCCCTCAGCCACCAAATAGCGAAACGATCGACGGGCTTCCTGTGGTGGATATATCTGAAGACGCCGAGCTAGTACGGTCTCTCATTACAATACTGTACCACATCCCTTCCGACCTACCTGCATCATGTGACAGAATCCTGGTCCTGCTCGCCGCCGCGCAGAAATACGACATGGTTACTGTCCAGTCCTGTATCCGTTCCGAGATTGCATGCAGACTGCCACCTACACAAGACGAGGCGGAGGCTTTTCGTATCTACGCCATCGCGAGCAGCAGTGGGCTCACATCGGAGATAGAAATAGCGGCGCTCCTCACTCTGGATCAACCTATGACATTTGAACATCTCGGAGACCAGTTGCGACTATTTGAAGGACCAGCACTACGCGAACTTTCCCGCTTTCGGAAAAGCTGTCGAGACAACCTCGTCTCGTGCTTCGAATATTTTCTCGATATTGACAGTGGCCCTTCGACAATATGGCTCGACTGTCCCCAGAGGGTGTCGCCTGCTGCTAGTGTCTCTGTTGACCAGCCCAGCGCCCAGCGCCCAGCGCCCAACCCCAAAACCCCAGACCCACACTTCCTAAATGGGTGCACAGCATTATTACTTCGCAGATCGAAGAGTTGAAGCAAGGATTCACTCGTCCACTCATCAAATACTCAATAATTCGCGAGAAATACCTGGAAGCTCTCCGGAAGCATGCCGCTCCGGATCGCTGCACGTTTTGTTTATGGGTGCACGCGATGAAAGGGGAGTGGTATTGCGCGCAACTAAAGCAAGCACTGTCCCAGGCACGCAAGAAAGCATGTACAACATTTGCGTTTCGAGGGTATTCTTTGAATCTGACCACCCCCCGCCGCCGCGCCTTTCTCAAGACGCCAGTCGTGTCCGCAGACATGGACTAGAACTGTTTCGGGGATTTGAGTCGAAGGGGTCCCTTTTTGATGAACGAGGTGACACCGTCGAGGCTAGTTTACCTGTAGTATCGTGTGTGTTCTGTACAGATTAGTTTACTGTTAACAACTGTTGAATAGCACCTGCTGCCGCCGCTCGGCATTCTAGCCGAACGTTTGGCTTAAACTACTCCCTGCCTGAGGAAAATATTATTTGCGCAGAGACATCTGGCGCTGGGGTCGACGCGATCGCCCTACAAGTACTAGCAGACATCAACATGCATGGCACGCATGCATCCGAGTTATGGCGCGAGAGCGGCAGTGGCTCTTGCGAGTCGACGCTCCCACGTGATTCGAACCATGTGATGCACGTGATGGCTTGCTGGTACCGGCATTGGCAATGCTAACTTACCACCTGAGTCGTTTTACAGTAACGACATTCATTCGAACCACAGGTACTTGCACCAGTGCGTCAGCCTGATAGTAGCGGCCCCGAGGTGTATTGACTCTAGTGGATACCGAATGCCCCTAGACCCTTGTCTTTTCCATGGCTACAGTCCCTCCAGACACATCCTACCCTCAGCCTGACATACTCTTCGACGATCCTGATGCAGACGTCGTTCTCCTCTCCGGCGACTCCCAGACATTTCGAGTGCTCAAGCTTTTTATCATCAGGAGTTCCACTGTTCTTGGCAAGCTGATACAAGCCGCCTCTAAGTCTGGCGCTGCGAACTCCGAGTCTGCCAGTGCAGGGACACGGCTTCCTGAAGTCCAACTGTCTGATAGCAGCGCAATCCTTTCCTGTCTACTCACTTTCATCTTTCCCGTACCTTCCGTTCTCCCCTCATCCCTCGACGAAAAGATGGAACTTCTATCGGTAGCTCAGAAATACGAGATGAGCTCCGTGATCGACCACGTCCGTGGCTCTCTCTCTCAGCAGGACCCACCTTTCATTCACCGAGAGAACGCTTTCCTGGCTTACTCTCTCGCGCAGAAGTATGGACTGCGTCGTGAAGCAATCCAGGCCGCGCGATTCACATTAAAGTTCACTTTGACAATTGAGAAGTTCGAAGACGTTATGCCAGGCGCTTATCTTCACGAGCTTTGGCAATATCACCAAAGAGTCCAGGCCTGGCTCAAGCTTGACCTCCCCTCGTACGATGTCGGCACCGTGCTGAGTGCGTTCAAATGTTCGAGTCATCAATATGGTACTGGCCCCCCAAACTGGGTTCGCTCATATATCATGTCGATCGCGACCAATCCTTCGTTATTCGATCCTATTGAGTTCCAGATGGCACTGATGCGGCATACTACGGGCACAGTTAGTAACGTCGTTGGGAAATCCGTGGCCGGGTGCTCCTTCTGTACCCAGATACCGGTCGAAACGATGCGCACCTTTTGGACGACCCTGACTGACGTCGTTCATCTCACTATAGAAAAGGTGAGTATCGTATCTGTGAATTGCATCCCAAATGTATTCAGACGTTTCCGCAGGCCGAGTCAGAGCTGTTAATCTTAGGGACAAACACGAGTCTTCAGAGTCATGTAGGCCGCGGCTTACCTGCTGTTTCCTTTCCCCTTCCTGAATGCTTGGACATAAGTGAAGCAGATGTCGTTTTACGGTCATCTGACCGTGCCGATTTTCTTGTCCACAAAGCGATACTGGCCTCTTCGTCGCCAGTATTCAGGGATATGTTTTCTCTACCTCAGTCTCCGAACAGTGAAGCAGTTGGCGAGCTTGCTACGGTGGAAATATCGGAGGACGCAGAGCTCGTACGGTCCCTCATTACGATCTTGTACCCCATCCCTTCCGAAATCCCTGCGTCATATGACAGAATCCTCGCTTTGCTTGCCGCCGCCCAGAAATACGACATGACGGCGGTCCAATCCTCTATCCGCGGTGAAATCGCACACAGACAATCGCCCGTAGTGGACGGCGCTCAGGCTTTCCGCGCGTATGCTCTTGCGAGTAGCAGTAGGCTCATCCCAGAAATGAAAACGGCCGCCCCTCTCACTTTAGATTATCCGATGACGTTTGAACATCTCGGAGACGATCTGCGACTGTTTGAAGGATGGGCACTCCACGAGCTTTCCAACTTCCGGAAAGGTTGCAGAGACCAACTAGTCTCGTGCTTCGAGTCGTTCCTTAATACTCTCAATGGCCCGTCAAGAATCTGGATTGACTGTCGTGGGAACAAGACCAAGCCGTTGACTGAGGGTGGACCCGCACTCCCCACGTGGGTGTACGACTTTTTTTCGCAGCAAATCGAAGAGCTGAAGCAAGATTTCACGCGTCCACTTGTCAAACCCTCGATCATTCGTTCGAAATACTTGAGGGCTCTGCTGGAGCATGCAATTTGGGCGTATCCGGGAAAATGCACGTTCTGCGTAGAGAAACATGCTACGCACGGGGAGGATTATTGCGTGCAACTGGAGCGGGCAGTAGCCTGTGCTCGGGAGAGGGCAAGTGTTGTATTTCTAAGGTATCCCTGGTAGCTGAACACGCGTTGTACTTTTTCCAACTCGTAGACGTCACTCGATTTAACTTAGGCACGCTATGGCCCATGCGGCCACGCGAGTCCTAGAAACCGTTTACGGAGGTTCTAGTCGATGGGAACCCTTCTTGACGAGAGTGACCGAAGTCGTGGACTTAAGAGTCGTAGTTGTGCCAGCGATAGTTGTGTACGCAAGTGTGTACGTGTCTTGTGTAGGTTAGTTAGTGGACTGGAGTCTGGGGTCAACTGTCAAATCATATTAAGAATCAGGAAGGGTCGCTCATCTGGATTCAAAAAAAAAAAAGAAGGGTCTCATCCTCAAGTTGACACGCACGCAAATCGATGGTCATAAATTGGGATCGATCATATGATATGATCACCTGACTCATCTGCGGAGAGTGGCAGCCGCTGGCATAGTTCATATCATGCACTGGCAGTCAGCCATCGCGTATAGAACGTGGTACCAACTCGAGGCCCCAAGTCGGTTTCTGGTCATCAGTCCGGCTGCTAGTGGCAACGAACGTATTGACACGACTCGATTATCTTGGAAAACAGCAATAGACTTCCATAGGGTGAGGTTTTGTGGGAAGACGCTGGGTATGCACGATGTAGCGGCGGTGACGCAGTGAAGCGTGGCGAAGTGGGGTGAACTGTCCTTGCTCTCCCCCCCCCCTAACATGTCACATGACATCACGTAATCACCAATCCAAAAACTCGGAACCAAAAATAAAGTTTCGCTCGAAAATTATGTAACTTATCACAAACATAAATATGACATGATTATCCTCCTTTTCTTTTATTTGTGTGGTGTAAATATAGTACAAACAAAAGCAAATTGAACCTTTGCTTTGCTTTGTTTTTTTAATGAAAAGAAACAAGTTTATTAGATAATAAATATTACATAACATATGTACTTTTTTTGTCTAAGTTGAGAGCGAGGGGAGGGAGCAAAAAGGGGGCCATGCACCCTCCGCATGCCCCCGCTCGGTTACAGCGCGCTTCCCATTTGCGCGCCGCCCGGTCACGCACCACCCGACCCGCGCGCCCCCGGAGCGCATACATGGAGGGGGGCGCTTCGGCGTGGCCACGCGGTCGCGTTTCGCCCTTGCGCGCCGAACCCGCGGGAGAGGTGGGGGCTTCCACATGATCACCCGTTCGCGTTTTTGCCCTGGCGCGAACCTGCGGGAGAGGGGGGGGGGGGGGGGCTTCTGCGCGGTCGCCCGTTCGCGTTTTGCCCTGGCGCGCGAACCCGCGGGAAGGGGGGGGCTTCCACGCGGCTGCCCGTTCGCGTGTTGCCCTGGCGCGCGAACCTGCGGGAGAGGGGGGGGGCTTCTGCGCGGTCGCCCGTTCGCGTTTTGCCCTGGCGCGCGAACCCGAGGGAGAGGGGGGGCCTCTGTGCGGCTGCCCGTTCGCGTGTTGCCCTGGCGCGCGAACCTGCGGGAGAGGGGGGGGGGGGGCTTCTGCGCGGTCGCCCCGTTCGCGTTTTGCCCTGGCGCGCGAACCCGAGGGAGAGGGGGGGCCTCCGCGCGGCTGCCCGTTCGCGTGTTGCCCTGGCGCGCGAACCCGCGGGAGAGGGGGGGGGGCTTCCACGCGGCTGCACGTTCGCGTGTTGCCCTGGCGCGCGAACCTGCGGGAGAGGGGGGGGCTTCTGCGCGGTCGCCCGTTCGCATTTTGCCCTGGCGCGCAAACCGGGGGAAGGGGGGGGGGCACTTCCGTGCGTCCGCCCGTTCGCGTCGGCTCTAGCGCACCCCCCGGTACACTTACCTGTGTCGTGGAGGGGGCGCTGCTTCTGTGTGTTCCGGTTTGCACGTTGCCCGTGCGCGCGAACCCGGGGAGAGGGGGGCGCACTCCAACCTGGAGCGCGCGCCCGCGTTCGCGCACTGCCCGTGCGTGCAAAGGGGGGCGGGGCAAAGGTGTGGGGCGCGCCTGTTCTCATCCCCGCGCGCGGACCCGTCGTTTGTGGGTGGCCCCGTGCGCGAACCGGGGGGGGGGGCACCACGCCGCCTCTGGCGTTGCGCGCACGGTCCCCGGCAAGAGGGGAAAGGGGGGGTGCGCGCGCCTTGTCCCACGCCGTCCCGCGTCGCGTGTCTTGTTCGCGTGTAAACGAGGGGGTAGGAGGGCAGAGACGAGGGACGTACCTGTCCCGTACACCTCGTTCCTGTGCCCCACTCCCCTTGCGCGCAAACGGGAGCGGCGGCTGCAGTGGCGGGGGCTTGTCCCGTGTTCGCGAGTCAACGGGGGTGGGGGCAGTGTTCAGGTCTCCTGTTCGACGTGAATGGGGACGGGGGCAAAAGGGGGGGCGTACCTGTCCCACACCTCCTTTGCGCGCATAACTTACGGGGGCGGGGCGCACCCCTTCGTGGGTAAACAGGGGAGGGGGCTTGTCCCGCGCGGTCCCGCGCTTGTGTGGAGGGGGCAGTACGCATGCCCAAGGGTACTGTAGGTGGACGCTGCCACGCATTGCTTACCTTATTTGTTTTTGTTTGTACTATATTTACACCACACAAATAAAAGAAATAAAGGAGGACAATTATGTCATATTTGTGTTTGTGATATGTTACATAATTTTCGAGCGAAACTTTATTTTTGGTTCCGAGTTTTTGGATTGGTGATTACGTGATGTCATGTGACATGTTAGGGGGGGGGGGAGAGCTGGGACAGTTCAGTGAAGCGTGGCGAAGTGGGGTGTCACACGGTCAAGGTAAGCGCCGCCCCATGCCGTACACACGTCTCGAATTTCTTTTTTACACAATCGATGGGCACGGCAAGCGGTTCTCCGCTCATCCGATCCACAAGCTTTTTTTTTTTTTTTCTCAGGAAGAGGACGGAAGCCGCAATGGGATGGTGGGCTGTCGTGCCCATTGCTCCCCTACTCGTCGATCGATCTTTCCTCTCCCCCCAACGACACGCGTGTGTCCGAAAGCGACGCGTGTTTGCTTGTACTCTTCTTCTATAACAACGTTCTCCTCTCTCGTATGTGGTGCGGTCAATTGATTGATTATGTGGAAGATATTCGGTATACTGTCCAGCTACTGGTACATATAACAACTATTGTACTAGAACATGACGTGGCAGAGGCCCACACGAGGCACGCTCCAAAGATGTTCCGATCTATTCTGTATCTGTTCGCGTTGGCCCATGCGTCCCTCACTCGGGGGGCTATGGGACCAGTACCGGATGTTTGGAGCTCGCAGGCGTATGATCAAGTCCAACCTCTTCACGCATTTACCTTGCATCAACTGCGCAAATAGTCCGATTGAGGAAAAGGACAAACATGGTTCGTGACCAATACATATTCGAAACTGATCCGAAGGCTCTTTACAGTACAGTACACATATGAAGAAACGAAACCAGACCGAAACCGATGTAGTAAAGACCATAGGAATCGTCCGTGGCGCCATACCGCAAACACGCACATGCAGTGGGGCCAGCGAAAGGAAGAAAAAAAAGAGGGATAGAGAAGGTACATATCTATTCATCTGCTATTAGAGTCCTGCGACCTGCGAGCTGTTGCCTTCTAACTTGTTCCTCCTCGTTGAGAACGCCTTCTTCGACTTGCTCGGGAGTTCTACCCTGGCGATCGTGGCGAATGTGGGACCGAGCTCCTCCCCTGTCCTCAGACAATACTCCGCCCTCGCCAGGAAAGCTGCCAAGAGCTGCTTAGCCTTATACTTCCTCCATGCTGCCTCGTCTGGCGTCGTCCCGCAGCACGCCTTCGTTTGCCGAATCATAGTGACGCTTCATCGAGTCTTGGCGGCCGAAATAGATCCCGCAACGCTCGCAGCACTTGATTTCGGCAGGGTGCTCCTCGCTGTCTCTACAATGGCGGTAAAAGCACGCCCAGGTCTTGAATCGCTCGGCGGGACACAGCCTGCATTTGATTGCGCTGACGGCCCCGTGCTCCACGTTGGCCTGGGTGGTCTGGAGCAATAGCCGCTGCCACGTTGTCAACGACTTTGGGATGGCGTGAGGACCTTTCGGGTCTTCGGCGATCTCCGGATCTCGTTGATCGATCTGCTGCGTGCTACTCGTGTCGTGCCGCGTTTCCTCCTGCTCTCTCTCCTCAGTCCAAGACGGCTGTCCTTGCACAAGGGCTCCCACCGACCCCTGCGGAACGCTAGGTCCCAACAAGGATCGATGGTAAACTCCCCGTGCTGTCGTGGATGCGAGCCTCCCCGCTCCGCGTCCCACCGCCTTGGATTTACCATTGATATTCTGTTGGGTCCTGATGGCAGGTATACGGCGGGCCCTCTTCGTGGGCCCTGCTGCCCCCAAAACCCGGTCTGTGGTTGAATATACCCTCTGCTCAGGTAATTCATAACTGCTGCTATCGTCATCATCAGGCCCTGCGGAGAGATTACGATAAGTTCCATACCTTTTCCTTCTTCGCTTGCCGAGAACCGTCTCCGAGACCCCTACACCATCTGTGCTCGTGGTCTCCATCATCGATGAGACATCTATGGGCGCCGCCATATCGAGGTTGGTCTCAATATGGCTAAGCGAGGATGAACATCGATATCAGAAGGGTAAGATAACTCTCCGGTAAACAGAACCAGGGTACGTACGTGTTCCCGTACAGGCTCATGAGGTCGGGGATCAAGGCGTAACCAGGATCCGTCTGCCCAGTAAAGTCGATGCCGTTCCCGACGATCCAAGAAGGGGCTTGTCCCGGCTGGAAGAGGTCGGCAACATCGAAGTCGGGGAGAGGGGTAGCCGTTGACGGAACCTGCAAAACGTGAGCAAAGCTCCTTGCGTTGGTGTGTTGTACTCACAAACTGAGAGGCTGCTGCCTCGTAGGTGGGAGATGGGAGGAGCTGGTCCCCGATTATATCGCTGTGCGGCGATGTGACTGAGCTGACGTCTGTCAGCGCTTTAGACTGATAAGTACGAGACGTTGTCGAAGACGTGAAGCGGAGACATGCCTGGGGTGAGCGAGTCCCATTCCTGTGGCATTATAAGGTGAGTTGCATTATCAACTGACCACCATTCATTGCGTGCTTACGGGTAGGTTGAAGAGGAAGTCGTGCATATAGTCGTTGGCAGCGGGGGGGGGAGGTGCTGGCACGGGGGCAGTCGCCGCGAAAGGTGCCGCGCCGAGATGGTCGAGGGCGCTATTTCGGGCATGTCCCCGGCTTCTATGGTAGGCCAGTTGAAGTCCTATGACAGACGTTAATGATTTCTTTCATCGGAGGGACGAATGTACTCACAAGATCGCCTCCAAGCTGGGAGGCCGGAGTCGGCTCGGGGAGCGTGTCACCTAGCTCCCAAGCGAGGAGGGCGTCCAGGCCCTCGAAGTCGAAGTTGATTCCTTCCACCGGCTCGGGTTGGATGTACCCGGCGTGTTGAGCCCACTGCGCCGTCGAATCGTCCTCTTTGGGAGCGTCCGGCATGGGTGTGGATGTGTGGGTTTTGGGAGGGCTGGGGTAGAGATCGGGAAAGACCATTGTGACTGGGAGGTTGTCTGTGTAAGTGAGTGATTGTGGGATGTGAGCGACTGATTTCTCGAGAGGAATTGCGGAGGGACGTTGCGCTTTTATCGTGTTCCGGCCATTCCACAGAGGCATCGCTTGCATGTTTAGCGAGGGCGACCACAGCCAGGACCGCGCGTGGCATTCACGCGGCCAGGCCGGGGGTCGCCACTCCGCTTTGATATAGCCATGTGTGGTCTTCTTAATACTCCGTATTCCTTTTGCTCCGCTGTGGTTGGAACAGCCTCGTGGCTGTCGCGCTTGAATCCCCCTTCACAACAAACAATATTTTTTGATAACGATCGGTGGCGTGGGAGACTAATTATTAATGTGTCCTTAAGGGTCTTATCTAAAGGGATTTCTCGACCCAAGAACCTTGCCGCGGCGGACGAGTGTCCTTGTCTTGCCTTGTACTTTTCAACAGCCGGCCCATCGCTAATTCGGATAATAACGACCCCTAAGAGCTGTCAATAGGAACAAAAGGTCCTTGCAATCCTGGGGCCAGGCCCAAGCGGCCTGTGGCAGACCCGCCGGAGCTTCACCGCGCTTGGGCCGGGAATGGCTGTCCTTTCATACCAGACAACGCCGCAATTTTCTTGCATGGCCAAGTCTTTCTGGCAGCAGGGGAAAAGCCGTTCGGTGTGATGGTGCTTCATCATGGTCTACCGATCCCGCGCATCATCAATCGAATAAACGGGAGAAGGCAGCAACGTGAAGCAAATCTTTATTTTGGTCTTGTGTCCTCGGGCTTGTCGCTTCCGGGGCACCACGGTAAGCGAGAGGCTGGAATGCGGTTGACGAGCGCTATCCCTTAGCTCTCCTTGTAGCGATCGAACACACGATGAGAAGGTGTGGACGGGCGCTCTAGAACACCTCGACCAGTTAAGCGCGCACAGCCTTAAAATCCACATCCGGATCCCACCCCTAAAATGTCGGGGATGGCGTCGAATTCGGAGACTTGTGCAAGGCAAATAGGTACTTGAACCCATCCGTTGCCGATGCCAAAACCCGTTTTCTACTGATTCGCCACTTCTGCAGATAGCTTCGCGGGTGTCAACACATTTCAGATGAGAAATCCTTCTAATATGCTCCCGCTGTCGGGTACGAGTGTGAACTATAACTTGAACAGACTCGGGCTTCTGCTATGGTATTATAGTCCACGTGAGTCGTGAGATAGTTTCGACGCGGTCACGTTTATGTACTGTACTGTACTAACTTACTGAATCGCGTCTTCGCCGCGTGTCTCGTCTCTCACCGGATCCTCATCAATACCCCACATCCTTCCATCGACCATTGAAATGGCCTCTTTCAGCTGCTTAATAGGCTCAACATGCAAGCTGTGGTCCAAATGGCATCAAGGACCTGAATTGTCGTATCTCCATGTGGGAAGGCTAGGTGTGTGGACGACAAGAAAATATTTTATGTCCGTAGTCGATTTCTCTGTTTTTTGCGCTTATGGTGACTCGGAATACAGTAGGTTCCTTGTGTATTCCGAACGCCATTGGCAAGGTGCTCGTGCACTAAGCATCATCACAGCATGGCGCTATTAGTTGGCCGAGACAACTAAGCGCGACTCTAAAGTGAGGAGGCTCCAATGGCAACCCCCTCCCCCAGCGCACACAGATGGCAGCATCAACGCGTATTTACCTCTCGGGCTATTTTTGGAAGCATGTCCAACGCGGCTCATGACCGTGCGCGCAGTAACAGCACACATCCACTCGTAACCTTCACGTACGAATCATGGAGTTGAGGCACCCGTCCATCGGATCCTCTTAAACCTGGTTCCCGGGTGCCTATATCTGTCTTCAACTTGGGGCGATGGCATCGGTGACAGGGTTCCTTCGTGTCTGGAGACTATCTTTCCCGAAATGCCCTCTGTTCCATCCAACCTTGAGGGTGGACCCTCTGACAGGCTCTTCGACAATCCAACTGCAAACCCTCACCTTCGATCCCGCTACCGCCAGGGGTTTCGAGTACAGAGGCTCTACATCGCCTAGAGCTCTCCTGGTCTCGGCGACCTAATGTGCGCCGCTCAATATCGAAGCGTTCACCGCGTGGTTGCACGGCCCTCTTGTCCTGGAAATTACACAACCGAAGCTGAAGTCTACGAATCTAGCCGATGTCTTTGGAGATCTCTCGATGGCGCCGGAGATGGATGAACGTCGCTTCCGGGTTACGTGCACACCTCGCTACCATCGCAATGCCTCAGCATCGCGCTGCCTTATTACTCTATTATCACTTCTATGCAATCATCGCTTTCAATACTTTTATGTGACTCCTAAATTCGGAAAGAAAGTTGACTGCGTTCAGCCGTTCTTGTCTCCCTCACCGTCGCCATACTGGAGTTCTTGATCTCCCTCATCTTATGTCTTCCCTGGGCGACTTCTCTATTCAATCTCAGCACTCGACTATGGCAGAATAAAGTAAGCGAGATATGCAGAATTGTGCGACATGTACTGTAGTGATAAGGAGTATTAATAGATCGAGTCGAACTTGCCAGGGGAATGTGTGACAAAATTGATTGTTGTAAATAATCTTACAGTACTCAAAACAAAAGGAAAATGCCAGTTACGTTACGTCTCGTCCCTTCACACCCGTCCGAATGGAGATGGAGACAGTCTCTCTTGAAGCGTCCTCGCCCCAGTGTCGCCCAAACCCAGATGGACGACTCGAGCTTTTACTCCTCAATGACCCCGATGCGGATATCACCCTTCGCTCATGCGACCTCCAAGAGTTCCGGGTTCTGAAATTTTATCTTGTTAAGTACTCCCCTGTGCTCAGCGATCTAATACAATCATCTGCCATCAATTCCCCCGATTCCTCCACCTCCCTTCACGCAAGGATGCTTCCGTGCATTCAACTACCCGACAGTGGCACAATCCTTTCCAGTCTTCTTAGTTTCATTCTTCCTGTGCCCTCCATCCTTCCTTCAACCACCGAACGGATCATGGAGCTAATGTCGGTAGCGCAAAAGTACAAGATGAACACCACTTTGGCCCACATCCGAGCAGCTGTCGGTTCACAAGATCCACCTTTCATCCGCCCAGAGACTACCTTCCTTATCTATACCCTTGCTCAGATGTACGGACTTGGTCAGGAAGTTGCCCGGGCGGCACGCATAGCGTTGACTTTCCCGATGACCATTCAAGGCATGGAAGACAAGTTCGACACCATGTCTGGCGCTTATTTCCACTTACTATGGAAGTATTACCAAAGAGTTCGCACCAATCTCAGCTCGGACCTTATGGTGTTCAGAACGCAGGGAGCAAGCAGTACGCTATCGGGTCAGACTTGTCAGATTTCCATCAGCTATGGCATCCCCACCTGGGTTGATAGTTATATCGCGTCCATAGGGGAAGATCCCGCCCTTTTCAGCCTCTCTGAGTTTCACATGTCCTTAACCCGCCACCTTCTCCACTCTCATTGTGCTTGGTGTAGAAATATTAACACCAGGATGGTATATAACTTCTGGAAGGCACTAAGTGCTGTCGTCAATGACAGTATGACAAATGTGAGTGTCAGCAAACTATTCATAATTTTCCGAACATCAATTAGAGCATTTGCACCTCCACAGAGTGAACAAGGTCTCCTTCTTACAGAAGAGGGAGCAATATTACGAAGTCACCCAAACTTAGACGGAAGTGCCTCACCCGCCAGGGATGACCACTTGGAACCACCCCACGCCGATATAACTATCCAGTCGTCGGACCTCGTCTCCTTCCATGTGGACAAAGCAACTCTGTCCATGTCTTCTCCATTTTTCGTTGACATGTTCTCTCTTCCCCAACCCTCTGACAATGAAGTTATCGACGGGCTTCCGATAGTGCACTTATCTGAAGACGCAGAGATCTTGAACAGTCTCCTCAAGATGCTATACCCGGTTCCTTCTGTGGTACCCGATAGTTACGACAAAGCCTTAGAGCTACTCTCAGCTTCTCAGAAGTACGATATGGCTAGCATCCAGTCCTCTATCCGTACCGAAATAAAAAGCTGGGGACCAATTGTACTGACGGGGACAGTGGCCTATCGTGCGTACGCTATCTCAAGCCGCGCAAAACTCCATCCCGAGATGGGGACCTCTGCCCGCTACACTTTGGACTTCCCTATGATACTCGAAGACTTAAGCGACGAATTGTCGCTATTTGAGGGTTGGGCGTTGCGTGATCTTGTTCGTTATCGCAGGCGTTGCCGAGACGGTCTTGTTTCGACTCTTCAATCGTTCCTTGCACCGCCAAACATCTGGGTCGTTTGTACTGCAGACTCGCTCGGCTCATATTCCATACGTACAGTTTTTCCCAGGTGGTTACAAGACATTTTTTACGACACATACAAACGTTATTACAAGACCCGTTTACAGATCCTCTCCTGAAGCCTTCAAGCATCCGTGGGGAATATTTGGCCGCTCTGAACACCCACGTCACCTCTCAAAATTGTCTCCCCTGCATGAAGGTACACACTTTGAAGGGGGAGACATTCTGTGAGGAGTTGGAGAGAAAACTTACACGGGCACTGGACGAGGTAAGCGCTTCATCGCAATAGGTTCTTGAGAGTCTGAGTCATTAACACGATCAACCAAGGTACGCCGAATCCCAGACCGAGGGGAAAGAGTTCACTCACTGAACCCATTTCTAGGAATCCGTGACGCCATAGGGACTAAAGACACGAGTTGGGGATATGCGTTTTGGTAGATCTATCACGTCGTCAGAAAATGACAATGTGTAGTGGATGGTTTTTCAACAAACGTGCTCAGAAAAGTACCGCGACGTCCAGAGAGGTAGTAAGGCTGCTAGGTTACGACTGAGGTTTAAGCGGAAGGCAACGTGGCGGATCAACTCCTGCCGGCCTGAGGTTGCGGAAGAGGGAAGAGGTGAGCAGAGTGGGGAGGTCACTATATCGAGCGTGTCATTGGGGTTTAGGTGCGTCAGGAAATCTTCATATCAGGGAACGCGCAGCGGGAAGGTTGACTCTGGTAGTATTCTTGCTACCCACATGTCGTCGGGTCGTCACTGGTGCACCCGAGTGACTCGAATCCTCGATTGTGTATAAAGTGAGGAAATGAGCTCACCCCCCTTCCATTGCACGGGTGGTTAACTCAAATATTCCTCAGGCTCAGTGGCAGGGAATTCGTGGGATTGAATGCAGAGACGCCAACTCGGAAAAGCTCTTGCCGCCGGGTTTTCGAGTCAGCAAACAGGCCAAATATGATTTGAGACCCTTTCAAGGCGCAGTGGCGATGCGTATCTGTATTTATGAGCATTGGGAAGACGTGAGATACACCAGCGGTGGTACAAGTATCGCTCGTAATGGTAAAGAAACGTGAGGTGCCCCATTTCCCAAATTCCGCGTTCATTGGTGCCGGCCCGGGGAAGACCGGCACTTATCCTCCCGGGCCGAAAGCGACAGAGCGCCACCACCAAACGGGGGTTCCCAAGTCAGGACGAGGTTTCCGTGCACGAACATACAGTGACGGCCCAGTCACGCACACATTGTCAACCTGGTCGCAGCGGTCGGGGGCGGGGTGGCGGAGGGGTTTGTTCACGTCGGAATCGCCGAGGCGTGAAGTGACGCACGGGAGGGCCGGCGACCAGTGGCTGGAGTACAGGGAGTGGGCAATCCTGCGCCCAGGAATTCACAGGCGGAGCGCGTGGATGCGAGCGAGGAGCGGCTGGAGGGAGGTCTGAGAGGTCGAGGACCCAGTCGGGTCGTCTACCAGGTCCCCGACGAGTCGACGACTGAGATGGCGGAGGGCCAACTGGCGAGTATGTATTAAGAAGAAAGCTATAGGAGAGGGGAAAATGCAGGTGTGCTCACTCAGAGACAATTGCCACACTCGTTACAGATCGCCTTCGATACGCTCATAAATTTCTGTTACTGTAAACCTGCAATAACTAGAGTAGGCTGAGGAGTAGTTCAAAGCTGGAGAGAAAGGTAGTGTAAGTTCGGCACGGGCTTGTGAAAGAGGTGCCTCAAGCGATTTGGTGCAAAACCCCTGCCGATGCATAGACCACTCAAGCCAGGATACCATCAAGGCAACATTGATAGCAGCATTAAGATCCGCGGTCCAATTGGACAAAGAGAAAGTCTGCATTAAAACGGGGTCACAACGGAGGTCATTTGTAGGAGGAGTTAAGAGTCCAGAGTTTTGACTTTGTGATCGCGTCACCCCACATGACCAAATACTACGACATACTGTAGCAGTCGCCCTAACGCCGATGTCCCTATTTTGTTGCTCTTCACGACGAAGCCAACCAAAAGCATTATTGATACATCAGTTCTGCTGTCCAGTCCGATAGGACGATGTAAAAATGTGTGGAAAATAGGGAATCACTGGCAATTATCGACGCGCTCTCGCAGAGGGCTAACGGGATGACCGCTGTACCTTTCAACGACATCTTCACATACCAACAGGGATGGCTTTTTCTGCCTGAACTTGAATAGCCCCCTGAAAATTCGGCGTGCTCTCGAAGAATTTGCCGAGCAACATATTCGCGCATCTTTCTAGGCATCGAGAAAACGAAACGAGAATATGCCTATCACCGTCATCAGCGCCTCGCAGTACCCATTCGCCCGCTTCGCATTGAAAGCGCCTGCCGGCGTGCTTACCGTCCGTCACAGCGCCGAGGATTCAGAATATGGTCGCGCTGACTGCCGCCCCTGAAGATACACAGTAAGCTGCTTGTTCCGGTCTAATCATCGTCATTAATGTCGCGGTCGTCCAGTTTTTCGCACTTCTACGCGAAAGAATTCCTGACGCACTCTCACCTTGCCGATGTAGCAGAACATCCCATCCCCTTATTCCGCCCATGCCGCTCTTGCCCAGGCTTTGCTTGGCATCCTACTCAATCTTGGTGACCAAGTCGACAAAGTCACCGTAGAAAAAGACCATTTGCAATTTACACGGTTCGGCACTGGCAAATCCCCAAGGCGTGTCGTCGAACATTCATGATCCAGAATCTCATGGAACGTCTTTTTGACCCACACAGGCCCTACTTTGCGACATGTGATATACTGTGGCTTCATATGTCAAATTTCTATTCCGCGTCATCTTACCATCAATTCGTCGTGGGAATAAACAGCAAGTTAAGCAGTACTATCCTGTCGGTCGACGTGAAGAAGCTAACCCTACCCCTTCAATCGAGTTTTCAATCAGCCGTCGTCGAGCAGGACAATGTACTCATATCGCTCCAGCGCTGAAACCAAAGAAGGCCCAGCCGTCCCACGATTGTCCCACCTCAAGCTCCACAGTGAAGAAAAACGTCGTCGACGCCCCAAATCGTTCTGCTTGGTCCCCATCGCAAGAAAGTATGACGAAGGCACCTGAGCCGGCGCTCTCGTCGCTCGCATGGCTAGTAACTTTCGCTCCAATTCACCGTGCCGGAGATTCTCTCTGTCGGGAGCGGAAAAGACGAAGGTGCAGGAGGAGAAGCACAAACGCAAGGCGGAGGGAAAGTGATTTTGTTCGTACTCAACAAGATCGGTACGTGCCGTCCGGCTGTCTCCGAGTCCATTCCCCTTCCCTCTCAATTTCTCGGATAGACCTGGTGCCACTCGCGAATCCGTTGCACACCTGAAGCACCACTGCACCAGGACATCAACGCTTCACTTTCTCTCCGCGCGGGCCCCACCAGTGCACGAATCCCTCCCCTGCTACACGCACCGGTTCACTTCCGCCTCCTCCAGGTGTCCGGGCCGGACAACGCAGTTGGCCCTATCGGCTTCTGGACGTCGGCAAAAGCAGCATCGTCAACACGCGCCAAAGTTAGCTTCTTTTGATCGTTCTACCATGGGGACGGGCACGGAAAGGTGTACACCATGACGGCGCAGCCGGGACATACGAGGGAGCTGGAGCGTTGGTTCAACAGACCCAAAGCAGCCAACTCCACCCCTCATATCAAGTATGCACACGATTTTCGTCGCGCAGGACATTACGGCTGACATCAGGCTTGTTTGAACTCAAGAAAGATCTAGGCACATTCCGCCTGCCCGATCTCAAAGTCCGCGGCTCAGAGAAGGGGTGCAGATGCTCAGTGCGTCATTTTTCCGTCTTACTCACTGACCTGGCCACTGATCCTTTCCGCCCAAGTCCCCGCCATGACGCGAGTCACGAAAACGTGACGATGGCACCTGAACCCAGACACTCGGGTAGCCAGCGGCTCCCGCCACCATGTGCAATTCCCCATGCACTGTGTCGTAAAAAGCATTTGCCAGAGCGGCAAGACGAGCCCGCTACCGGCTTTATGTACGCGACCCGGCTGGTCGAGGAGGAGAGCGGAGGGCAGGCTGTTCGGTTCGAGTTCGTGCCCGACAAAGAAGGAGGGTGTGTTTCCCTCTGGATGGTAATATGAGGATACCCGTGCAATTCTCTTCAATGAAAACGGTCAAGTGGTAATGAGCGTGATGAGAGAGATGAAGCGCGCAAGGGAAACACTTAAATAAAGAGAGAAGAGAAACACGATGCCGATGCAAGCGGAGGTCGTATTCGTAAAGCGTCGCGACCGGTCTTCTTCTGGCCAAGTCTTGCTCAGGATTGCGCGGCAACAACCTCGCCGTTCGCAGTAGTCCTTGTCGAGCTCGCCATCGTGGGCAGAAAAGTACAGTACATGGAACCCCTCGCCGGCGTACGCCTCGTCCCGGTCAAGTGTAATTAGCGTCACTAACACGTCGACATATCACCAACGTCACCAAGCATCTTGTCTACTCGCATTCCAAGGACCTCGCTCAACCGTATATAAGACGCCCACAGACACTGCCAGTGCTTTGCCTTGTGCTTTGCTCCACTATTCTTTCTTCCTTCCCCCTTGTCACTACCTTTCTGACACTATAGAGATCTCCCCCTTTTCACCGAATACACTCTGATATCAATTCTGTCCTACTTTGAGCTAGTGTTATAGAGCTTTAGGGAAGCGAGCAGCCGAATAGGTGTGAGTAACGCGTGAGCGGGAACGTTGAGTACGTTGACTCTAGGCCACAATATTATTCATAGATAACCGTTTACTACGTTAATATTATGGTTATCTAATATGTCGGTCTTGCCTCGGTTTGCCGGACTGCGTCCGTTCCTGGTTGAATCCCAACAAGTGTTCCTCGACAAACGTGGAGAGTTTATCAATCTCGCTCCAGTGTTTCTCCGCGCCGAACGCCGTGACTAGGCTTCTACCTGTGCCCCGGCAAGCATGACAGGCCGCGCCTCTGCACGAGTCTTTCCCGTGGTACCCTGTCCGTATATGCGCAGCGCCAGCACTATGATGAGGAACCTCCCAATAGGGCGAAAGGTGAGGCTGGTGCGCGTGCCGCACTCTGCAGGGTCCCGGGCCTTTGTGTATTCCAGCCGCATTCCAGCGTCTGTGTGCATGCTGTGCATTCAGCATGCGTTGGTCTGGACTCGGAGACCCAGGGCCATGTCGAAGAGCGAGTTTTGCGGCAGCGGCACGAGCTGCGTGCGCCTCAGGCTGTGCCTGGTCCCCGTCATGCAGCCCGAATCATAATGATAAACGTAGCCTGAGAGAAACAAATACTTTGTTACAGTAGTAATGTACCAGTACCATATCTCGTGAATGGAACCCAGTTTGGGTGAAGCTACGACAACAATGTACTACCAAGACCGTCGTACACATTCGTACACATTATACATGGCTCAATGACACGATTCCTGGATCACTCGAAATCAGACCTACTTATCCTTCCCTGTATTCCTCGATGAGATAGACTTTCTCGGGAATACTGGTCCTAAAAACCGTTTAAACCAATGATCCTTCTCACGGTTTTTGACTGAAGAGTTAGATGGCACTAAAGCGTGATCAGATATTATTTTAACAGATGGAAAAATAAACAAACTAATATCAGTCACTGAAGGAGAGTGATGAGAAAAGCCAAGAGAAAAGCGTGATTAGATATTATCTTAGATGCAAAAACAAACAAACCAATATCAGTCGCCGAAGAGTTAGATGGCACTAAAAGCGTGATTAGATATTATCTTAACAAATGCAAAAACAAACAAACAAATATCAGTAGTAGCCGAAGACTGAGACGGCACTAAATTTTCGATGAGGTACTATCCAAGCAGATGGGGAGAAGAAACGAACAAATATCAGTAGCCATAATAAAGGCTCCAAATAGCTCGACAGAATGCGCTTGAGAGGATGCCATAAGGTATTGTTGAATGTTCACGTCAATATTCGCTGCTCGATAGTCCAGCTCCGCGTGGGTTAGAGCTAATTTAGGTGACAAGCTCTCGAGACGTAAGAAAGTGGCATGCTTCAAGATGAGGATAACAGCTTTGAAGAAGGTTAGAAACACCCTCAAAATGATAAAGTGAAATACCAAGGATCAAATGGTGACCCCGAAGATCGGGAGTGGTGAGCTAGAGAGATAAATATTGTAAGGCAGAGAAACAAATGAATGTGATACAAAGATAACACATTTTGAATGGTAGGAAGTGACATCAGTTGCGCTATCTGACAAGGAAGTGAGATTCTTGCTTCAGTGGCTGTGTGGGGAGCACTTACGAACTGGATAACCAAAGAGACACGATGAGCAGACTTGAAAGGAGAGCACGCACGCAAGGGGTAGTATACCAGGAGTAAGTACGATAGATGGAAAGCCAAGGACGGGCATTATTAGCAGCATACAACGTAGCAAGGCAGGCAACCACTCACATCATGAAGAGCCCATGGAGGTATCGTGAGCAAGCTAAAAAATGCACCGCAGCCACTCACATGCTGGAGAGCCGACGACAGCCGTCGTCAGCAGGCTTCAAACGCAGCGAGGAACCGCAGCCACTCACAGACTGGAGAGCCGAGGACATGCGTCGTCAGCAGGCTTCAAACGCAGTGAGGCATCGCAGCTACTCACATACTGGAGAGCCGAGGAGAGCCGTCATCAGCAGGCGTCAAACGCAGCGAGGCACCACAGCCACTCACATGCTGGAGAGCCGAGGACAGCAGTCGTCAGCAGGCTTCAAACGCAGAGAGGCACCGCAGCCACTCACAGACTGGAGAGCCGAGGACAGCCAGTCAGCAAGCTTCAAACGCAGTGAGGCACCGCAGCCACTCACTTGCTGGAGAGCCGAGGACATGCATCGTCAGCAGGCGTCAAACGCAGCGAGGCACCGCAGCCACTCACTTGCTGGAGAGCCGAGGACATGCGTCGTCAGCAGGCTTCAAACGCAGCGAGGCACCGCAGCCACTCACATACTGGAGAGCCGAGGACATGCGTCGTCAGCAGGCGTCAAACGCAGCGAGGCACCGCAGCTACTCACATACTGGAGAGCCGAGGACATGCGTCGTCAGCAGGCTTCAAACGCAGCGAGGCACCGCAGCTACTCACATACTGGAGAGCCAAGGACAGGCGTCGTCAGCAGGCTTCAAACGCAGCGAGGCACCGCACCGCAGCCACTCACTTGCTGGAGAGCCGAGGACATGCGTCGTCAGCAGGCTTCAAACGCAGCGAGGCACCGCAGCCACTCACCAACTGGAGAGCCGAGGACAGCCGTCGTCAGCAGGCTTCAAACGCAGCGAGGCACCGCAGCCACTCACAGACTGGAGAGCCGAGGACAGCCGTCGTCAGCAGGCTTCAAATGCAGCGAGGCATCGCAGCCACTCACTTCCTGGAGAGCCGAGGACAGCCGTCGTTAGCAGGCTTCAAACGCAGCGAGGCACCTCAGCCACTCACTCGCTGGAGAGCCGAGGACATGCGTCATCAGCAGGCGTCAAACGCAGCGAGGCACCTCAGCCACTCACAGACTGGAGAGCCGAGGACAGCCGTCGTCAGCAGGCTTCAAATGCAGCGAGGCATCGCAGCCACTCACTTGCTGGAGAGCCGAGGACAGCCGTCGTCAGCAGGCTTCAAACGCAGCGAGGCACCGCAGCCACTCACATACTGGAGAGCCAAGGACAGGCGTCGTCAGCAGGCTTCAAATGCAGCGAGGCACCGCACCGCAGCCACTCACTTGCTGGAGAGCCGAGGACATGCGTCGTCAGCAGGCTTCAAACGCAGCAAGGCACCGCAGCCACTCACCAACTGGAGAGCCGAGGACAGCCGGCGTCAGCAGGGTTCAAACGCAGCGAGGCACCGCAGCCACTCACTTCCTGGAGAGCCGAGGACAGCCGTCGTCAGCAGGCTTCAAACGCAGCGAGGCACCGCAGCCACTCACATGCTGGAGAGCCGAGGACATGCGTCGTCAGCAGGCTTCAAACGCAGCGAGGCACCGCAGCCACTCACTTGCTGGAGAGCCGAGGACATGCATCGTCAGCAGGCGTCAAATGCAGCGAGGCACCGCAGCCACTCACTTGCTGGAGAGCCGAGGACATGCATCGTCAGCAGGCGTCAAACGCAGCGAGGCACCGCAGCCACTCACTTGCTGGAGAGCCGAGGACATGCATCGTCAGCAGGCTTCAAACGCAGCGAGGCACCGCAGCTACTCACATACTGGAGAGCCGAGGACATGCGTCGTCAGCAGGCTTCAAACGCAGCGAGGCACCTCAGCTACTCACAGACTGGAGAGCCGAGGAGAGCCGTCATCAGCAGGCGTCAAACGCAGCGAGGCACCACAGCCACTCACTTGCTGGAGAGCCGAGGACAGCCGTCGTCAGCAGGCTTCAAACGCAGCGAGGTACCGCAGCCACTCACTTGCTGGAGATCCGAGGACAGCCGTCGTCAGTAGGCCTCAAACGCAGCGAGGCATCGCAGCCACTCACATGCTGCAAAGTAGATCACCAGCATGGTCAAGTCTATCAATTTGAAGAGCGAATGATAACGTCACTCACCCACTAGAAGTTGGGCGACATCAGGCGTAATGAGGCATATAGCCCAAATTAAGACCCTGTCGACACTTACCCAGATATACGGAAATGCAAATAGACATTTCCGAACTATACTCTCTGCACCTTTGACCTCGAACCCAGCACCGGAATGGACACTGCAATGTCCGTTGAGATCGTCACTCGTTTCGTCGTTTCAACTGGCGCACTAACCGGTTCAAAGCCGTCTTGACACTCAATTTTAGATTACTCTTCTGCACAGCTAAAAGCATCAATGCGACGGTATCCTCATTCAATGCTGCAGCTGTCTTCTCAATGAGATCATCGCAACGCCTATTTTGCCTGTGCATTTCTGCCGAAGAATCATCAGAACGTAACCCTGGCATTTGACTCTGAACTCACGTTCTAATCGCACAAATCCAACATGATCACCGAGGGGACGCAAGTAGTGCTCTTGAAATAGCTTCTCCGCTACCTTAGATACGTTGTCATCTGGGTTTCCGTAGTCATCCAAATCGATTTTGACGTTTCGCCGAAACTGGTCGTACTTCGTGAATACAACAACGACAGGGACTTGACATCATCGTGTTAAGCACAGTCACGAAAGTTCGTAACGACGTACCATTCTGGTCTGGGCATATGTTGTTGAGAAATCTCAGATCGAGCTCTGGTCGATGGTTGTCCATTGGGATGCAGTACCTCAGAAAATATGTCAGTCAGCTGTCGCGATCGTGAACATTCAACCGTCCAAACCATATTGCATGTAACTTGTCTTTTAGTTGCCTTTCTCCACATTTTCGTTGAATGAATTCTTGTAAAATAGCGAGTTCCGCTTTGCTACCCGACTCAACTCCGCGTGAGTCATGAAAAATGTATCCCGTATGATTTGAGAACACGAGTTCGTCATCGATCGTATGCTCGCCTCGCTGGCTCGATGTTCAGAACCAACCGAAGAGTTGTACTATTGTCACTTACATCCATGGACGGGTTGAGTGTAACCTGGTCGGCAGTGAGAGTAGACTCGCAGACAAAAAAGTTAAACCACGTACCCTCTCCCCTCCCCGGTTAATAACGGGGCTGTTCATCGTCTCGCAGACTCGTTGTAGGATAGACGTTTTTCCAGCATTTGCTCTTCCTATAATCAGTACTCGGAACTTGATCTCTGGAAGGCGGCGGGATTGTTGCGTGTTCATTGTCAATGGTCAAGAGTTGCAGATCGATTTGATCCCGCCCTCGATCGATGGTTACCACGGTCACCTTCCTTATTTGACCATGACCGGGTATGGGAATACAGTCTTCTCCGGGACCGTGGACTTTCCCACTCCACTACAGCAACACGGATGCGCGCAATCACCGGACTCGGGGCCGCCCTTGCCTTCTCCGTAGGTTCAACCGGGACTTGCCCAGATACACGCACGAACACGCGCGATGCACCCCGCCCGAGGCCCCGCTTACCCGGCCCTCGCTTCCACTCGTATGGGGAGACGTCAACATTATCCATACCACGGATTGCCACGGCTGGCTTCTCGGGCACCAAATGCCGTCCTTCCTGGAACCTAACCTCAGGTGTGTGTGCCACAGTAGTACCCGTTTCACCCATTGACGCCATGCGTTCTTTTAAAGTGGGGATTTCGGCGACTTTGCGTCCTTCGTGGCGCACATGAAGAAAATTGCAGATGTGCACTTTGTCTGTCTGAAAACGCTGACGTAGTGTTGGAAAAGGACGTCGACTCTACGAATAGGCTCCAGCCTCTCGAACGGATTCCCGCCCGTCTTCTCGTGTCTCTTACCTCAACGCGTCCAGAGCTTGAGTTTGACCCCGCGCAGTCCAACCAGTCTTTCTCCCAACTGCCCTATGACGTGCTCCCCATCGGAAAGTACGCGTTTTTAAAAAAAATTCTTTTCCACGTAGAGCCGATGCATGTGACGCGCCTCTAGCCACGAGCTGTACATCTACGCAAATGCGCTCGACATGCACCAGAACTTTGCCCCCAAGTTCCCCAGCCGGTACCCCTCGATATTACCATCTTGGGCCCAAACGGCTCCCCGGTCAGCGTGCCCGTCGGACGTCAGTTGCAACTTGGTCATGAGTGCCATCGGTGATTGTATGGCTTGGTCGCAGGTCGCTTCGCCAAATTCAAGACGCGAAAGTGAGTCGTACACCTCAACATGGCGCCAGCAATGTCTTATATCGTGTAGGGGCCGCAAGTTCACCTCTTTCTGTGTCCTTTGTGACATTACCGGAAACGATCACAATGAAAGGTGGAAGACATGGTGAAAGAAGCTTGGGTGACTCGTCCTATACTTGGCTTCAAGGGCTCGCTCTTATGTCTGCCCAATTTGCAGATACAATCAAGGATGAGCCGGACTTTTTCCTTCTTGTTGGGTACGTCCCCATAGGCCGCCTCCCGTGGCCCGTGATTGAACGTTGTTGAAATCGAAGCCATCATGGTATGCCCGTTGCACGTGACAACCGTGAGTTTCGTGATATTGGGACACGTGATATGCATATGGAAGCGCTCTATTTTCTGGGTCTCTCATCTTCAGCTCTTTGCGAGTCGCAACTCTGCTTTACGGAAGGGAGATTCGTGCCGCGCTGGTTGAGGCGCGGGGAGATGGGAGACGGGGCGCAGCACGAGGGACTGGGAGGCTGGCGACTGGCTCAATTCCAATCGCGGTTTTCGAGGCATGTACAAGCGATGTAATTACTTAGTGTATGAAGATCGTGCACCCCTGTATGCGAGGTGCGAAGAGGCAAAGAGAACGGGCGAAAGCGTGAAGCGCTTCTCGATCGAAAATGAGGACTTCCGTTGCCAAGGCGAGGTCGCGACGGGTGGGTGGGACCCTCCCGGAGCGACCCGATGAGCTGGCGACGGGGGCAATCCTCCTTTACGACCCAATAAGGGTATGGTGGGCGGGTAAAAAATGAAGGATCCGGTTCTTCAGACCGGTTGAAAAGGTGGGCGGGCAGGTGGCAGCGCGCAAAGAGGAATGTGCACGTGCCGCTTCGCCCGCTCACTCAAAGACGGTGTTCTAAGGCACCGCTCGTGCCTCGCTCCCCTTAGAGCTCTAACCGTCTGGGCTGTACACCCGACGACGCCGATTCTGACTCTCACACGCATATCCGAGACTACTGTAAGTATTGCAAGCGTGCGCGTTGTTGTTCGTATGCTCACTTATGCGTTACTCAGTGCAGTTCGATGGGCGTTTTATTGCTCTCGAGAAGCGAGGGGTCCATGGAAACCCTTGGTGAGGAATTTTCATTACTGGTTACCATCATAGTCTAATGCCGTGTAGCTTGTCATCCTATCTGTTGCACAAGACAGTGACAGGGTCTATCTTTAGGCGTGGATCTCGACCATCGAGGCAGCAAGCGGAACCTCACAGTGAACCGTCGTTACCTTGATCCAAACCGTGTCACCTACGAGGTATGGAATAGATCGACATTTGCATTGTTTCCTAAACCTATCACTTGCCAGTACCACCCAAATAGCCGCAATTCAACATTCGATACTTCCATAGGTCCAAAAATCACCAAAGGGCTTGAAGCGCTGGCCGCACGACTTGACCTCAATTTCGAATTCGGCACGGCACCACGAGACTACACGCTTTCGCGGGACCCATTCCCGTCAAATGGCCCGCTGCTGAGCCTGATCGCGGATCAGGTCCTGCCAACGGCGTTGACGGTGAACAATATACGGGCAAACATCCCCAATATCATTATCACCAACTCAGGGAGCCAGCGGTTCGACATCTATGCAGGACCGTTCACCAAGAACGACCAGCTGGCTGCATCCCCGTTCACAGACGCATTCGTATTCATCGCAGGCGTCCCCTTAAGCGTCGCAAGCGCGGTCCTGCTCGCGTTGAACGGTGAGGCCTGGTGAGGGTGCGAATGGCCGTCGCGAACTTGCTGAGGGGCTGGCCGAGCGCTATGCACGTGGAGACACGATACAGGCTTTGGCCCGAGGATATGCACGCGTCTGCGGGACCCGAAGCTGTGCGGCAGAATCTAACACTTGGATACGTGACCAAAGACGTAGAGCCATCCCCCCTCTTCTCACGCACAGAAGCTAATCCATCGTTTCGAGGCATGCCCAGGGGGTGATGACACATTACACATGCCACTGCCGTTCTCCGGCTCGCTGGCGACGCCACGGGTGGGAATGGCATGGCGATTGATCTGGTTTTTGTGAAATCTATTTCGGAGCCAGGTGGTATAGGTGCGAAATGGGTTGCGGGACGGCTACTACGTACATGCCGATACTTCTAAACGAAATGCTGGGTGTGTTGGCGGAGGCCAAGTGGAATTAGAGTAGAGTCGATACGTGTGAATGGAGTATGGACCAGTCTCTACTTGAGTCTCTACTGGACAATGATGTGAACCGGCGCGCTTGCTGTCGGTCCCTCGAGGCCCATCACGACACGTGATGGGAGCGAGACCGAGACGAGAGAGGTCACTCAGTACTCATTATTTAGACCAGCGACCGTTCGCTCTATGCCAGCTGCGCTTTGGACGGTCTCAGTTCCAGAATCCTCAGAGGATTCTGAGGGTCACGACTGAATACCAGCGCCCGTCAAAGTCGCTACCCAGATCTCCCTTCAAAGGGACATGCATGCCGGCGTCTGTTGGCGGCTACATCCCAGTTCTTGTGTAGCGTCAAAATAGGAGAGGGACCAACGAATCGCCCACACGTTACGCAATCAGTGAGCTCGCTCAGTCTCAGGCTCCCAGTTTGTGGTAATGGTGTTACTCAGCTTGGCGTCCAAGGAACTACGCACCTTCTTCATCACATCCCTTGCTCTATGAAGGCTAGTCACAACTCAAGGATCTGGAACTGATGTTTCGGCCAACCGATAGGATTCCCTACCTACATGCCTTCGGTGAAAGGACGCGTGCAGTCCTGTAAGTTTTCATCACCTTGCTTGTCAAGGTCATATGGCAGGTCGAAATTCGACCAATTTCGACCACACAGTCAAATAGAAGTAATTAAGGACAAACAAAGTTAGGAGACAACAATGTCACAGTATACCAATGACAGCCTGGACAATGACAGACTTTTATGGTGACAATGACTTGCATGTATATGAACAATGACTTTCATAAGGACACCATTGATGAACAGCGCACATGAAGAGATGATACTCACAGTGAACTGAAGACTGTGGTGAGATATCAAGAGTGGCTGGAAGCAGCAACAGAGTGTAATCAAGCAAGTGAAGCAGAGGTTAAGTCTGGCACACAACAGATGAGAACTGATGTTTTATACAAGAGGATAAGACATACCTGGCACACAACAGATGAGAACTGATGTGGACCAGGAGCGTACAGGGTACTCTACTTATACTCCTACAGAGGGTGACGCTGGTAACAGCAAGTCACAGTAAATACAAGGCGCATTGTTCTGTACACGGACAAAGGAGTGGATACAAAGAGAACAAGGCGTAAAGAACAAGAAGAGTCCAGACTATGATATCATAGTGACATCACAATAAAGATAAGAACAAGGGAAAGTACATAGTGTTGAGACGCGACTGTATAAGTCACATGTCTCATGGGATCTGATTGTGTCAGCCCACATACTTAATACAGTATCTGTCCCTTATGGACTGATTTGGACTATGGCCGGACTTGTACGGACCGCTTTTGTTTATCTTTATTGTCAGAGCCATATATGGCTCTTATTGTTCTTCATAGTTAAGATACCGGCATTATCTGCTTTAGGCAGCTATTGTTCTCTGCCCTCCAATGGCATTTCTCCCTCTGGCGCACAGACCATGTGTATTGTGTTTGGATCACCTGTGCGCACAGACCATTATTATCTAAGCATCCTGTATATAAGGACTGCTGTTTTCGCCCATACACTTCAGAGTTCCCTTCACCTCTGAAGTGTAAGTTCCCCTTCTCTTTACCTCTCTTAATACCTTTACTCATCAGACGTTTCCTTATAGTAACTTGTCTGTCTTAGGTATGCAGTTGTAATAGAGTTCCCTTCACCTCTGAAGTTAACTTGTCTGTCTTAGCTTTTGCTATTAACCCCTTCGCTCGTTAGTTCTGCGCTCAACAGGTTATGGGCCCTGACGCCTAACAACTAACTTGCGGTCTTTTATCAGATCTATCTGTGTCAACTTGCTCTCTCAGCCGACCACACCCTTCGTCGCCTTCATCATCAGTGAGCATCCTCTATCATTTATTCGACACACCTCTTTCTCGTCCACCATGACTCTGTCATGTGCCATTTTGGCTAGCCTCCTAAGGAGGTTCTCATGAGTGGCTCTATGTAACGCCACCACTGGCGTTAGTCCGACTTGGACTACGAAAGAGCGTTCACGACTTAGCGAAATGTCTTCTCGAGGTCACGTGACCTGTAATCACGAGATACACGGCGCTTTGAGCAAAGGCACGTGATCCCACTCTGTACACTAGGGCAAGTCGCGCCACTAGGTAATCCGATAATCGATGAAGTCGACTTGCACAAAAAGGCAAGTGAAACTCGCGTGAAAGAGAAGAGAATGTAGTGGTGATTGAAGAAGACCAAGATGGCGTATCTTGGTCTTATCGAGCCACTATTTATACATGTATGAGGACGCTTTAAAGCTCCTCCCGAAACCGTACGACGAATAGCGTAAGTAGCTCGAACCCTACTACAGCTATCCTAGTTATGACTCATGCCACATCGGCATGTGATAGTACTACTCGCTGACTGATCTACCTGTCCATGACACATTACGACTTACTAACGAGGTCATCACCGTATAGTAAGCGTCCACTTCGCGCGTACCGTGACACTCTATATAACCACAAATTCCTCTGTGCGCACTATCCCACAATAACTTCTATACCCGGTTTTCGTCCGGAAGTGCTTTCATAGGCCAAAAGGGGAAGACCCTTGCGGCTATAGGCCTCTCTAATGGTTGGGTGATACTCGGTTAATACCTGGGTCACTTTATGGGGTGTGAAGGCCTGGTTAATAGTCAAACCCAGAAGTCCTTCCCTCAGACACAACTAGGAGACGCTACCATATCATAATAGTATTTACACAGCACTATGACTAGACCTCTGCCAGGAGAAGTATTCGCTCCCTTTGTGCAGGATTCGCTGCATGGCACGTATCACTAGTCTAGTTGCTTAGTACCAAGACCCTTAATGGTCTGTTCTAGAGACTCCACAGATGGCAGTCGCAATTGTTATGGGAGTTGATCCCTTTCATTGCTTCTGGAACTCGCTGTTGGCTCCTCTCTAGGGTACTACCCTTTACTTCAGAATCTTTAGTAGCCCCAGTTTCCATACTGAAAGGGTAGAGACAGACTCGTGCAAACTTCGCCGTCACTGCACTCTGATCTGATCTTGCTTGATCCCTCTATCAGCAGGATGAACATGACTACTAGCCCTTAGTAACATTTGGGCCTAGGAGAAACTCTAGTATAAGGCAGCCATCACTATCATGATTCCACTACAATAGTTATATCCAAGTCGCACACACTTGAGGCGTGACACCACATGTGTTACGGAGTTATAGCGCTCCTATGGCTGGACATCTACTTTCCCTTCCAAGATCTGGGCTGGTTCTGACTGCTCCTCGGAACCAGATTCTACAAACATCTCAATGTCTTTCCACATCACCTTCCCTCCCACTCTTGTCCTCGCCAAGCTTGACGGGACAAACTGGCAGACCTGGAGCCAGACCTTTTCCTCCCTCATGCTCATGAATGGGTGTAGGCGCCACCTCACCCATTCAGATGTTGGAGCTGTTCCTCAGCACCCCGCGGTACCTGCAGGACCCACAGGTCCGAATGCAGAAGGTCTGGCAATGATAGCCCTGTGGAACAAGCAGGAGGAGGTCATCACTGGCCTCCTATATCTATCAGTCACAACGGAGGTCTTATCAAGTATTCAATCCATGGCGCTCTACCCAAGCGTCCATGACAAATACCAGCAGCTTGAAACACTCTATGGTCAGGTTGGCTCTATGGCCACCTTCAATATTTGGGTCGGCTTGGCAAACACCAAGCTTCAGGAAGGTAGCCCCTTCCTACCTCAACTCCAGAAAATGTTGGACTTGAGAAGCACCCTGGTGGAGCAGGGGATGCCCATCTCAGACATGCAAATGTCTTTCATTTTACTAGACGCGCTACCCCCCTCCTACAGTACCATAGCTGGCACCATCCTCGCCTCTGGCCCCCCTGCAAATCTCGTACTTCAGGACCTCATCAATAGGTTCATCAATGAGGAATCCCGTATTGCTGGTCCCCCGGCGTCTTTTAACAAGACAGCCCCCATCAAATCCCACTCGCCTCCGCAGCATGCGTCGACGGCATCCAGCAGCTCTGCGTCCCCAGACGTAATCTGCCATTACTGCAAGCGGCCTGGCCATAAAAAGCCAGACTGCTACAAACTCAAACGGGACCAGGAGAACGCTAAGAAGGGAAGGGCTGGGCAGCGAGGAAAAGCTGCACAGAATACTACTACTATAGAAGCCCCGGACTCAATTCCGGGAAACAGGTTTGCTGCAGCCAATAGCATACCTGTACCAAAGAGCCGCCTATTTACTATAGTTAACGGCTCTGGCAAAATAGAGGAGGTACATGAAGTACCTCAGGTCTCCCTTTACATGATGAGTGCAAATGGCACTCAAGTAGCGTCAAAATGGATGATGGATAGTGGAGCATCAGCACATTTCACACCACACATTGAAGACTATGACACCTACACCCCACACAAAGGTGTTGAAGTTCTTCTTGGTGACAGCACTGTACTACGAAGTGCTGGAACGGGTTCAATTACAATCCGCACCAATCGAGGCTTTGACCTCAAAATTTCAGATGTGCTCCATCTCCCCAATACCCATTCTCGAATCCTTTCAACACCCTGCCTTACATCCAAGGGTGCCATAATTAGCTTTGACGCTACATCCTTTGCCATCAGGCATAATGGAGAGACCATTGCGGAAGGACACAAGGCTCTCGGGCTATATTGGCTCGACGGACATGCTATGAACGCTGTCCGAGCACCTGCATCTGCTAGCCTTGATGTCTGGCATAGGCGCATGGGACATATGTCCAAAGACGCCCTAAAGAGATATGCTCAGGAGTCAGTAAAAGGACTCCATATCAATGATTCCTCAGTGGAAGAAGGACTTTGCCTTGGATGCGAACTAGGCAAATCTACACGCTTACCTTTCCCACCTTCCACAAAACGCGCACAAGAACCCCTAGAGGTCGTTCATAGTGACCTTGTTGGCCCACTACAGAGTAATTCTATCCAGGGCAACAAATACTTCGCCACGTTCATAGATGACTTCTCAAAAGCAGCAGTCGTCATCTTTATGAAATCAAAGGACCAGTTTAAGGACGCCTTCCTACACTATAAGGCGTGGGCTGAAAAACAACTTAACAAGCCCATTAAATCCTTACACTCAGACCGTGGTGGCGAGTATGTCAACAACGACCTTAAAACAATCTTGTCTGACGCTGGAATCGAGCATATGCTCACAATGCCTTATTCTCCACAACAGAATGGGAGAGCCGAGCGCTTTAATCGTACCATAATGGAAAAAGGAACCAGCATGCTACACCATGCTGGCCTTAGCCTCGGCTTCTGGGAACAAGCAGTGCAAACTGCGGTGCAAATTTACAACCGCACCCCCACTCGTTCTAATCAGTGGAAAACTCCGCTGGAGCTCTGGGATGGTACAGTCCCAGATGTCTCTTACTTTAGAGTATTCGGCTGCAAAGCCTACTATCATGTACCCAAACACAAACGGCGCAAACTAGACCCTAAGTCAAGGGAAGCCGTCTTTGTGGGCTATGAACCTTTGTCAAAAGGTTACAAACTCTGGGATAGACATAGCCGGTGCTTCATCTCTTCACGAGATGTTACATTTGATGAAGACACCTTCCCATCCCGAAGTGTTGTGGCTCAACACTCAGACTCCACCCCTCCCGTGTCTGGTGAACTCGAAAGAGGCGCTGCCGGCGGTGAGATATTCTTTGTAGTGCCTAGCCCGCCTACACCAGCTGTTGCCCCCACAGTGCCTCAGACTACACCAGTCTTTGTACTACCACCTCTGGCACCTGTGGTACAACAACAGCCTAGCACTCCACCCAACGTCACGCCCACTGAGGCTGACCAGACCATCTATCTCACTCCCCCTTCCCAAGCCCCTCCCCCTACAAATCCTGCTCCCACACGTCGTCGCACCCGCTCCACTAGGCCTCCGGTAGTCTCCGCGCCTATACCTGCCCCTAACTTCAATAGGGAGGTGTCTCCTCCTAGGGAAACCCCTAGATCTCCAAGGAACACCCAGGTAACTTCGCCTACACGTCCAAGGCGGAGCACAAGGGTACGATTCACGAATCCTCGCTACTTCACAGAGGACAATGATGAATTCGTGCAGGGTAGCAGTAGGCTGGGAATGATGGACTTGCTTAATGCTGCAGAAGTTCCTGGCTACAAGGACCCGCAAACCTTTAAGCAGGCCATGGAGTCTGACCAAGCTGTCGATTGGCTTGAAGCGTGCCAGTATGAACTGGACGCTCTCGACAAGCTTGCAGTCTGGAGACTTGAACCCCTTCCTGAAGGAAGGAAGGTGGTTAAATGTAAATGGGTGTTCAAAAAGAAAGCAGATGGACGCTTTCGTGCTAGGTTAGTGGCGAAAGGGTTCACCCAACTAGAGGGGGTGGACTTTGATGAAACCTTCTCCCCAGTTGCCCGCTTTGAGTCCTTGCGACTTCTTCTTGCGCTTGCTACGCTTGAAGATTGGCATATCCACCAAATGGACGTCAAATCGGCGTTCCTTCATGGGGAACTGGAGGAGGAAATCTACATGGAGCAACCGGTTGGTTTCATCACAGCTGGCTCCGAGCACCTTGTGTGCCATTTACAGAAGGCCCTCTATGGCCTGAAACAGGCTTCCCGCGCATGGAACGTGCAATTCCATGGGGTCCTAGTTGACCTAGGCTTCACGCGGGCGTACTCTGATGCAGGAGTATATGTGTATCATCTTCAAGAGGGGGGTGATACACTTTCGTGATCTTATATGTAGATGACATCACTATACTCGGGAGTTCCCTATCAAAGATCAATGATCTGAAAGCATCTCTATCAAGTCGATATGAGATGACTGATCTTGGTGAAATCCAGTCTTATCTAGGTGTTAACATCACCAGAGACCGTGCAAATCGCACTATGGAAATCAACCAATCAGATTACATCCGCGATGTGGTTGAACGCTTTGGAATGTCTGATTCCAACCCAATATATACCCCTCTTCCCTCTGGCGCCGAGGCACACTTGATCAAATCCGAAGATCAGGCCTCTACTTCTGAGATTAAGAAGTATCAACAGATAATCGGGTCTCTGCTCTATGCGCAGATTGGAAGCAGACCTGATATTTCCTTCGCTGTTGCGCGCCTTAGCCAATTCGCTTCCAATCCCTCACCTCAGCATTTACGCTTAGCAAAATACGTCATAGCATACCTAAACACTACAAAGGACTATGCGTTGCGCTATGCTGGAGGGAATGGTGGAGAAGGCCTTCACGGCTACTGTGACTCTTCCTGGGGAGATCAGGAAGAGAAACACTCCACCTCAGGCTACGTCTTCTTGCTTGCCAATGGAGCCATTTCATGGTGCACCAGAAAGCAGAAGACCATTGCACAGTCTACCACAGAAGCAGAGTACATGAGCCTCTCTGAGGCTTCAAACCAAGCTCAGTGGTACACTACCTTCCTAGGCGAACTAGGGTACGAGGTTACCTCCCCTATTCCCCTACATTGTGACAACAAGGGTGCTGTAGACTTAGCATTAAACCCTGTCACAGGAAGACGGTCCAAACACATCCTGATCAAACACCATGTAGTCAGGGAATACGTAGAAAACAAGGTCATAGACCTGATATGTACACCCACAGGTGAAATGGTTGCAGATGGACTCACCAAGTCCCTGCCCAGAGACACCTTCGAAAAAATGGTCAATGATCTAGGAATGGTGTAAATGGAGCCTCAGGAACATCGTGCTGATAACCAGTCAATGGTCGTCGATCCTTGGTTTAACACCAAAGCACACCATGTTCTCTGATCTGAAGAGCTAAGAAAAACCCTTCTTAGACCCTGAAGAAGTTGGACCTTTCCAACAGTAGTCTACAGATTCTAAGGCTTCAAAAAGTAGTCCTGTATCAAGGATCTCATGAAGTACTTATGATAAAGTCCTGGATAGAGTAATCTTAATCCAGAACTTCTGTACGACGCTTCAGCTCTTCAAAAGATTATCATCTCCACCTTTTTTACATCATCATGGACTGTCCCAATCATGGAGGGATGTTGAGACGCGACTGTATAAGTCACATGTCTCATGGGATCTGATTGTGTCAGCCCACATACTTAATACGGTATCTGTCCCTTATGGACTGATTTGGACTATGGCCAGACTTGTACAGACCGCTTTTGTTTATCTTTATTGTCAGAGCCATATATGGCTCTTATTGTTCTTCATAGTTAAGATACCGGCATTATCTGCTTTAGGCAGCTATTGTTCTCTGCCCTCCAATGGCATTTCTCCCTCTGGCGCACAGACCATGTGTATTGTGTTTGGATCACCTGTGCGCACAGACCATTATTATCTAAGCATCCTGTATATAAGGACTGCTGTTTTCGCCCATACACTTCAGAGTTCCCTTCACCTCTGAAGTGTAAGTTCCCCTTCTCTTTACCTCTCTTAATACCTTTACTCATCAGACGTTTCCTTATAGTAACTTGTCTGTCTTAGGTATGCAGTTGTAATAGAGTTCCCTTCACCTCTGAAGTTAACTTGTCTGTCTTAGCTTTTGCTATTAACCCCTTCGCTCGTTAGTTCTGCGCTCAACACATAGACGTAGTACAAGGGCAATCCAGAGTGGTCCATGATGTCATGTACATGTGTGATGTCATAGATAAGAGAATACAAGAAGTCCGAGATTGTAAAGATCAAAATAATCTAATCTACAAGTCCTGTATATCTAATCTAAAGCAGTCCGTTATCTGCGTGTCCATTGAGCTGCTAAGTGCGCACAGGTCACTTATCAACAACCATTTTACTATAAAATGACTGACTATTGTATGGACAATGTTCAAGTACACACACTTGTGAATTTGTGTTGACACCATGACACATGCCAACAGCAAATCTTAAGTGGAGACAACACCCGCACATATACTGTACATGGTGCACATCACAGGTTTGTAAACCTGTGCATGTACCCAAGTGGTTGTGGTGGGTATGGGTCTGGGTCTGTTATGAGATACCGTTCAAACCACACCCATGTGGCAGGTTTGTGGGTTTTTCAGGAGCTAATACCACGGGTTATCAAAACAAAAAAAAAGTACAGTAACAGTCATAATACACAGCACTCTACCCTGATCGTCGCTGCATCACCACCTTTGTTGTTGTCACCCCATCAGGGCCCATCCTGTAACGCCACCACTGGCGTTAGTCCGACTTGGACTGCGAAAGGGCGTTCGCGACTTAGCGAAATATGTCCTTCCAGGTTACGTGACCTATAATCACGAGACACACGGCGCTTGATCGTAGGGCACGTGATCTCTCTGTCGTACACTGGGGCAAGTCGTGCCACCAGGTAATCCGATAATCGATAAAGTCGACTTGCGCGAAGGGGCAAGTGAAGCACGCGTGGATGAGGCGAGAGGAAAGTGGTGATTGAAGAAGACCAAGATGGCGTATCTTGGTCTTATCGAGCCACTATTTATACATGTATGAGGATGCTTTAAAGCTCCTCCCGAAACCGTACGACGAATAGCGTAAGTAGCTCGAACCCTACTACAGCTATCCTAGTTATGACTCATGCCACATCGGCATGTGATAGTGTTACTCGCTGACTGATCTACTTGTCCATGACACATTACGACTTACTAACGAGGTCATCACCGTATAGTAAGCGTCCACTTCGCGCGTACCGTGACATCACCCCCCTTTTCAGCCGCGACGACCACGGCGCCGGGGAGCTGCGATACCTCCTAGCCAACCCTCCTGAACCGACTCTACCCGATTGTGAATGTCCGCCATCTCCAATCTGAATTTCGACCGGGCGACGTCCCCCTGAATCCCACCCAGTGCTTGGGAGAGGGCCATAAGCCGCTGCTCGATGCGCTCAGCTTCCTTCCTCAGTGAGCGGAACCTATGCAACTCAGCTTTAAGCCCCACATCCCTAAGCTCGTTCACCGCAGTATCGAGGCGGTGTTGGTTGGCGTGGCCGGCGGCGAGGGCTTGGACCTCGAGTTCCGTGTAGTACGGCTTGCCTCGCTCTCGGACTTGTGGCTCGGCGTATAGGGGTTTCGAGAAGGTCTTGTCGCTGTCCGCGGCAAGCGCGAGGACCAGCGGATCTGGGGTCATGATGACCTGGACGTAGGCGGCTTGCGTGGTGACCCCCTGAGAGTCGGTGATGGGAAAATGGACAAACTTGTCCCCTCGGTTGTGGACATAGCCGTAGGGGGCGAAGCGGGCGTCGGAAAGCCGGCGGTTAAGCACGGCTGTGTGGTGTGAGATGGAAGGGAGGTCTACCCTTAGGGAACCTCGGTACAGGGGGCGGCCTACGGTGTCGAGCGTGTAGGGCGTTTCGTTGGGATGGTCAGAGTCGGTGGTGGAGATGATGAAGGGGTGCTCAGCTGGGTACCACTCCTTCAGCTCTCGCTCGGGTTGTTCTTGAATCTGGCGCGCATCGTCGCGTCGAACAACCTCCTCCTCTCCAGGATCTTCGTTCTCCTTGTCGCTGCCAGGGCCAGCTGTTCGAGCCTCCACCTCGCCGCTACCTCCCGCCACTCCTCCCATCTTCGCGTGTTCGGATTCTTGGCCATTGTCGACCCAGTACTCCACTCGAACCGGGAGAGGTCCCGGTGAGGGAGCCGCACAGTCTCGGAGAGCTGCGCGAAGCCGATCAACTTCGGCCTGCGTATAGGGCGTGACGTTGAGGCGTTGTCCGTCGGCGTCGAGCATCCAGTAAGTGGTGGGGGTGTTGGGGTTGTCGAGGTCTTCGATGGCGGCGAGGTTGTCAACCGCGCTGGTGAGCTCTTCGTGGGTGAAGGCTCCCCGGAGGCGGGGAGCTGCATGGGAGGAGAAGGTGGAAGTGGGAAGAGACATTGTGGAGTGAGAGAGGAATCCAGGTTGAAGAGATGGGGTGGACTTAGCGTCGTCGAGTTCGTTTATGTAGGCTTTGGATGCGACTGAACTCCGCTCATACTCCGCTATCGCTTCTTCGGCGAATATGTCAGCTTTGTTGACCCACTGATTCTCCGAGTCGGGATAGCCCTTCCATTTCACGAGGTATTGGAGCTTCCGACTTCTGCCGAAGTGCCGCGAATCTAGAATGCGTTCGATTTCGTATTCTTCTTCACCGTCTACTAGATCCGGTGGTGGGCGCTGAAAGTTTTCCCCATGCAGGGGCGTCTCTCGATAAGGCGTGAGTAGATCGATGTGAAACACAGGGTGGATACTCCATTGCGTGGGAAGTTCCAGTTGATAGTTGACCGGTGATAGGACGCGTGTGATTTTGAAGGGTCCATGCCGTCGTGCCGCGAGCTTGGCAGTCGGCTGATTGGTTCGGAGGTGTCGCCCTTCTAGCCATACGTGATCCCCCTCTTGGTATTTGGGTGTGTCTCGGTGTTTGATCCACAGCGATTGCGCCTTTTTGATAAGGGTCTGGGCTTCTTTCCGTGCTTCTCGGAATTGTTGGAGTCGCGTGAGGACCAGTGGAACGGGGGATGGCTTATCGATCCAATCAGCGCGCGGGTCGTATCCCATCATTAGTGAGAACGGAGACTTCCTTGTTGCCTCGTGTGGCCAATTGTTATGCGCGAATTCTGCCATGGGTAGGAAGTGCGCCCAGTTATCTTGGCGCTCGTTGGCCCAGAACCTGAGGTATTGTTCCAACCACTGATTGGTACGCTCGGACTGCCCATCCGTGCGGGGGTGATAAGCGGTTGATATGTTTTGGTAAATCCCCAAGATTCGACATAACTCGCGCGTGAATTTTGACGCGAAGCGCGGGTCACGATCACTGATGATTTTTGCCGGTAATCCGAATCTTCGGAATATGTGAGTGACGTACAGCGCGGCGGTCTCTTCCGCTGATATCTCCTCGTTGCAGGGGATGAAGACGGATGCCTTGGTACAGTCGTGATCCGTTACCGTGAGAATGGAGTCATATCCTTGTGAAACTGGTAGTTTAGTGATGAAATCGAGGGCTATGACTTCAAATGGCTTAGCGTCTGTTATTGGAGTGATTGGCGTCAGGGGTGCCTTCGTTGGACGGTTGTTGACTTTGTGGCGTTGGCATTCCGCGCATCCTCGGACGTACTCGGTTACGTGCGCCAGCATTTGTGGCCACCAGTGGGTTCGCTCGATGATTCTCATCGTTCGTTTGATTCCCGGATGTCCGTATACTGGGGGGTCGTGATGGTTGGCTATAATGGTGCGAATCACTTCTCGTCCTCCTGTAATCACCCTTGCTCCTTGTTTGTACCATGTTCCGTTCACTAGTTTAAGTTTGTGTGGGTCTATCCAGGGGCGTAAGATGTCTTCGTTTTGCTCGTGGTTTTCGGGAGCTTGCGACGTCAGGGTTCGTACAAATACTTCTTCTGGTAGTACTACGACGCCCTCGTTGTCTCGTTCTCCTCGGTCGTAGTCGGGTCTTCGTGATAGTGCGTCTGCGCGTCCGTTGTTGGTTCCTTTGATGTGATGAATCTCGAAGTCGTATTCCATGAGTTCGAGCACTTCTCGGGCTACGCGACGACTTATCTTTTGGGGTGATTTCCAGTGTGTGAGGTTGAGGTGGTCGGAGAAGATTTTGATCTTGTGCGGCGAGCCGGCGAGGAATGGTCTCCAATGTCGCAGTGCCTTGACGATTGCTAGAAGTTCTAGGTCGTAGATATCGTAGTTACGTTCGGCTTCGTTTAGGGTGGCGGAGAAGTAGCCTATGGGGTGTCGTTTTCCATCCTTCTTCTTCTGCAGGAGTACTGCGCCTACCGCGTATCCTGACGCGTCCACTTCGAGTTCAAATTGATCTGTTAAGGTGGGGTGTGCCAGTACGGGTTTCACTGGTAACGAGTCGCTTGAGGGTTTGAAAGGCCGTTTCCCTCGTCTTTGCCCCACGTCCATTCGGCGTCTTTGCGTGTGAGTTTGTTCAGTGCTCGGGCGTATGTGGCGAAACCGCGAATGAAGAGGCGGTAAAAATTGCAGAAGCCCAGGAAGGAGCGTACGTCGCGTACCTTTGTGGGGGTGGGCCAGTCGCGTATGCCTGCAATTTTGACGGGGTCCATGCGAGTTACCCCCTTTTCAAGGATTACCCCCAGGTAATCCATTCGCGGTTGGTGGAATAGGCACTTTTCCAGTTTGAAGTAGAGGTCATGGTCAAGCGCAATCTGTAGGACGGCGCTGACTGCGTCGATGTGTGCTTGTAAACCCGCCTCTTCGCTGGTTGCGATGCCAATGTCGTCCATGTAAACTCGTATGATTGTTCCGCGTGCTTCGTAGTAGGGAATAATGTCGCCGAAGATGTCGTTCATCATGTTCTGGAAGGTTGCCGGGGAGTTGGTGAGTCCGAAATACATGACAAGGGGTTCGAAGAGTCCATATTTCGTTTTGAAGGCGGCTTTGGGTTCGTCCCCTTCTTTGACTCGTATGTTGTTGTATCCCCATCGCACGTCGAGTTTGGTATAGATGCGTCCGTTTCCCAGGTCGTTGATGAGCTCCGACATGAGCGGTAGTGGGTATTGGTTACGTACTGTGCAGGCGTTGATCTTACGGTAGTCTTGCACGGGGCGCAGTTTACCGTCCTTCTTCTTGATGAAGAAGAAAGACGAAGCGTATGGCGATTTTGAGGGTCGTATGTAGCCCATTTTGAGTTGTTCATCTAGCCATTTACGGAGTTGGTCGTCTTCATCCTGTGACATGGGGTAAATCTTGCAGTCGATACTTGCCGGGGTGCCTGGTTTGAAGTCTATGGCGTGATCCCAGGGTCGTGACGGTGGAAATCGGTGGGAAGCCTCCTCGTTGAAAATCTTGGCGAAGCGCTGATACGGTTCCGGAAGTACCGCCGCTACGGTATTCTGGTTAGCAGCGATGGCCAGTTCGGTGGCCGTGGTACGTATCTGGCACTCTTCTTCTAATTCTTGTACTATACTTTCCGCTTCGTCATGGGTGATAGCGCTCGCGATCGTGATTTGCGGCGTTGTCGGATTGATAGAGCGGAGTACTATGGGTAGTGCATCTTCGTGAATAGTGGCGTGAGCACAGCTGATAGTGGGCTCGTAGGTTGCAAGCCAGGGGTAACCGAGGACTAAGTCTTCGTTTCCGATGTCCGTAACTAGGAATCTCATGGTTTTGTTAACCCCTCTTGTCTGGACGTCGAGGTCGACGAAATGAGTGATGGACCCAGCTTTATTTTCCGTATTGTCTATGTTCCATATTTTCTTAGGTCCGCTCGAGGGCCTGCAGCCCGAGGCCCATGCGTTTCGCAAACGCGGGTCTTATGAAGTTGTCGGTGGCTCCTGAGTCAACGAGCCCTTTTATGTCGGCCATGGAGTAACTGGTGCGAATCGAGACTGGAATTCGAAGCAAACGATAGCGAGTCATGATTACAGAGTTACAATTAACTGCCCTCACCCAGGCCGATGGGTTTAGGCGTCCTGAAAACCCTCTTGGGTCCATAGGTCCTTGAATATGAGGTCTTTCACCTCATCACTAGCCCCCCGTATAGTGTCCATCCATCCTTTGGCTTGTTCCTCGGGTGTTGCTTCGGCGCGACGTGCGGTAGCCGGTTCTTGACTGTAGTAGTCGGTGTCCACACTTCGACTGGTACTGGCGCGTGGCTGATAGGGTTGCCTTGGCTTTCTGGGTCGCGTGCAATCCCGTGAGAAGTGGCCCGGGTTGTTACAGTTGTAACAAATGACTTCCCTTAAGTCGCGGCGTTGTCCGCCTCCTCGTGCCTGCCCTGGGCCGCCTCTAGGTGGGAATGGTGGCCGTTGATAATTTCCCCTATTGGGATCTCCAACCTCTGCGACTCGGGCGCGGGTACGATCTGCCGATGTGTCCATTGCGTTTGGATCGTAGCGCGGTGGTGGGAATCGCGGTGGGGCCCATTGTGGGGCATACCCGCGCGGTTGGTTTGGACGGGTTTGTGGTGCGTTTCTCGGGGCGGTATTGTTGAGGCCTAGTCTCGCGCGCAAGTGGATGTATTGTTTTTGGCGGCGTAGGGCGGCGTCCTTCCATTCGTTGAAGGTTTGGGGATCGTCAAGTTCGTAAATCTTTGTAAATAGGGCCTTGGGTAGGCCCGCCGTGAACCGATCCAGTGTTTGGCGGTCGTTGAGTCGATAATCAGCTTTCCGCGCGAGCTGTTCGAAGTTGGTGACGTACGAATCAATGTCGTCTCCCACCATCTTAAATCCTTTGGCCAACGCGGCCTGCGCCTGTTCCTGCTCCAGCACGTTGGAGAACCGATCTGAGAATCCGGCGGTTAGGGTGTCCCATAAGAAGGGATCATATCGGTTCCGTCCATGGTGTAGTTCGTTGTTGAGCCATTGGAGAAAACCGAGCGTCCAGTTAGATACTCGAGGCCCTTTGATGAAGCCTAGGAATAGTAGGCAGCGTCGATAGACGTTGGTCATGATTGGCGCCTCTGCGTTTTGTCCCCAGTAGATGTGCCACTGGGTGAGGAAAGATTCGTACTCATCTCTGTTTCCGTCAAATATGTTGGGGGGTTCTCCTATTAACTTGTCCGTCCCGTGTGGGGCTCCGGGCGGTGGTCCTGCTGCTGGCGGTGGTGGCGGTCCTCCTCCGAATGGGTGTCCGCCGCCTCCACCTCCAAATTGGGGTGGCCTTCCTCCGCCTCCGCCTCCCGGCGGGCCTTGTCCGAAGCTTCCCCCCGGTCGCCTTGGCGGTGGGGGGCCTCCCGCACCCGGTGGTGGGTCTGGCATGTCTGGTCCTACCGCTCTAAAAATTGCCGCGTCGTCGGCGGTCATGCGGTGTCCTGTAGCCGGGTTGATGGGTCGTAGGTGGGCTTCGGCTTCTTCTGCGATTCTTCGTGCTTCTTCGATTGCGAGTTCTTCTCTAGTGACGGTTGCGGTGGCCATGTCTGCGGGTGCGTGAACCTCGATATTTTCTGGTTCGTCTATGCGGAGGGACTCAGCTGTTTGTATGATTTCTCCGACTTCGGATTCGTCGTCTGCGTTGGTTTCTTCGTCTTCTCCGCTGGTTTCCGATTGTGCGGGTGTTCTAGGTTCTGAGGTGCTGAGTTCCTCTTCTGGTTGTCCGTCGATGCGTCCCCACTGTTCTCGGGTCGGTAGATTCCTGGCGTCGATGTCGCAGTTGTAATTTCTTCCTGCGGGTCGTACCGCGTCGTATCGGTTGTCTATGGGGTTCCACGTAATTTCCACCCAGCACAGGTTATCAAAGTTGAACTCAACGGGGCAGTATCGGGTAGGCCCCGATGCGAAGTCTACGAAGTATCCGGTTTCCCCTCGGTATTCTCTCCACCTGGCGGCTCCTAAGAATTGTTCTGGTACGTTGCGATCTCCCCGTCGTTCGAGGGAGTAAGTTTGAAAGTTTCTCCACTGGTCTCGGGTTGTGAACGCCACGATGAAGCGATCTTGGTCTTAATGTAACGCCACCACTGGCGTTAGTCCGACTTGGACTGCGAAAGGGCGTTCGCGACTTAGCGAAATATGTCCTTCCAGGTTACGTGACCTATAATCACGAGACACACGGCGCTTGATCGTAGGGCACGTGATCTCTCTGTCGTACACTGGGCAAGTCGTGCCACCAGGTAATCCGATAATCGATAAAGTCGACTTGCGCGAAGGGGCAAGTGAAGCACGCGTGGATGAGGCGAGAGGAAAGTGGTGATTGAAGAAGACCAAGATGGCGTATCTTGGTCTTATCGAGCCACTATTTATACATGTATGAGGATGCTTTATAGCTCCTCCCGAAACCGTACGACGAATAGCGTAAGTAGCTCGAACCCTACTACAGCTATCCTAGTTATGACTCATGCCACATCGGCATGTGATAGTGTTACTCGCTGACTGATCTACTTGTCCATGACACATTACGACTTACTAACGAGGTCATCACCGTATAGTAAGCGTCCACTTCGCGCGTACCGTGACACATCCTCTGAGTCACTGTCACCACTGTCGCACCATCGTGGTGTCATGCAGGCTTCTGCGAGGCACAAGCTGTTGTATATTGGTTTGCAGCGTTCATGGACAAGTGGGGGTCAAAAGGCTAGGGCTGCATGCCAGTGCAGCAAGGTCAGAAATGGGAATGGGGTCGGTCTGTTGCAGGTAGTCAGAAAGAGTTGCGCATGTTTCAGTGCTACACGAAACTTCGTACAAATGGCCGCTGAGGTTGGAAACGCATCAGGTTCGAGTCTCCAAGGCTGCAAGCAAATGCAGCAAGGTTGGGAATGAAAACAGGGTTAGATGGTTGCAGGTGGCCGAAAATGGTCACACACACTTCAGCACAACATGAAACTCAGTAGAGGCAACTGCCAGGGTCGGGAACACGTCTGGTTTGAGTCACTAAGGCTGCATGCATGTGCAGCACTGTACAGAGCCAAGTCTGTGTGAGTTCATAGGCAGAGGGAATCCCGCAGGGGTTACAGAGGTGAGGGAAAAGGCCGAGTCCAGAGCGTTCGCAGCGGCGACAGCCGGTGCGAATGCGAATGGACGAGGGCGAGAGCGAGAGTTGATGAGGTGTGAATGAGACGAGAATGAAGCGATAGATGATACCATCTGAGGCAGCAACAAGATACGTGGCAATGTCCTTCAAGTGCCTGTGGTAGGGCCTGACTTCCAGGGAGGCGACCAGGTGCTGTGTATTTAGCAGGAAACAAGATGGTTTAAATACAAAAGAATCAGTAGCTACCCCAGACAAGTAAGGAGGGGTGAAAGAGTAAGGTAAGAAGGACAGGAAGAAGTGGCAGAGGAAGCCGAGAGATGAAACGTGAAACAACATCAGGAAAACATATGTTTTTCTTATTTATACTTTCTGTTCTTTTATCGCTTTCAGCAAGGGAATAAAGGACCCTTTCAGAAAAGAACCAACTACTTGCAAAAAGACATCCCCTCTTCTTTTTCTGTACTTTTTATACTTTTTAGGCATATTTCTGGGGAAAAATTTGGATTTTGGTCCGATTTTTTGAAATTTTGGTCCGATTTATTACCATATATGGTAATTTTCGGACCAAAAAATAAGGTTTGGTCCGATATTTCCATTTTTGGTCATTTTGTTTTGTCCATTTTTGGTCATTTGGTACTCTACTTATCCTGTACTTTTTTTGGCAGTTCAGCAAGTAAAAAAAAAAGAAAGAGGGATTTCTTTTTCTTACTTTTTCTAATTGTTTTCTGAAAAGAATTGAAAAGTATAGAAAAGTGTGAACAAGTAAAACATAGGTTTTCCTGATGAATCGAGTCAAACCCTAAGCCCTAGATGGCGCGATGGCAATAAACACTTAGTAGACGAGCCAGAGTGCTGAACAGTGATTTGGACATCAATGCCACACCGCAACTTCAGGCTTGCTTTCCATCCTTCCAAGTCCAAGTAACGCAAATGAGAAAACACATAGAGTGCCAAACAAATCACCTCAGACAAACACCCAAGCAAGGTCCTAGTCGACAGGGTCGACACCTAGTTATATAATCTTACAGTAATTAAAAATGCCACTGCTTTTTGACTTTTCACGTCCGAATGGAGACGGAGACAGCCCCTCTCGAGGCATCCTTGCCCCAGTGCCACCCAAACCCAGATACACCACTTAAACTCTCACTCTTCGATGATCCCGATGCGGACATCGTCATTCAATCATGCGACCTCCAGGAGTTTCGAGTTTTGAAACTTGATGTCATCAGGAACTCGCCTGTGCTGGGCGACTTAATACAATCAGCTACTATTGATTCTTCTGGTTCATCTACTCCCACTCACGCTTCGGGGCTCCCATGCGTCCGACTACCCGAAAACCGAGGCATCCTCTCCAGTCTTCTTAGCTTCATTCTTCCTGTACCCCCCATCCTTCCTCCAACCGCCGAGAAAATCATGAAGCTTCTATCAGTAGCCCAAAAGTACCAGATGACACGCGCTGTGGCCCACATTCGAGGTGCAGTCGCCTCACTCACAGGATCCACCCTTCATTCGTCCAGAGACCGCGTTCCATATATTCTCCCTTGCGCAGAAGTATGGGCTTGGTCAGGAAGTTGCTCGAGCGGCACGCATAGCATTGACGTTCCCGATGACCATTGAATATCTGGAAGACAAGCTTGACACCATCCATGGCGCTCATCTCCACATACTCTGGAAGTATTACCAGAGTATTCGGATCAGCCTGAGGTCCGACCTTACGGATTTAGAACATCTGGAGCGCACAGTACGCTAGTGGGTCTGGCTTGCCAGACTGGCACCAGCGCTGTCAATGGTACTATCCCAGGCTGGGTAGATGACTATATCGCATCCATAGGAGAAGACCCTGCCCTTTGTGATCTCACAGAATTCCACATGTGCTTGACACGCCACGCACAATACAGGTGCACAGCGTGCGGGGGTATGCCCACCAAGATGATACGCAACTTTTGGAAGGCATTGACAGCAGTTGTTCGCAACAATATGATAAATGTGGGTGTTACCGACGTGTTCGATGGTATCTCGTGGTAACTAGAACACTGCACTCCATAGGGCGAACAGGATCTCCTACTTTTAGGAGAGGAAACAGACTCGCAAAGCCACACAAATACGACTAGACCTGCGACGCCCTCACTCGAGTACCTGGACCCGCCTCATGCAGACCCAATGGTCCAGTCGTCCGACCTCGTCAACTTCTGTGTCAACAAAGTCGTTCTATCTATGTCATCGCCATTCTTTGCCGACATCATCTCTCTTCTCCAACCCTCTGAAAACGAAGTTGTCGATGGACTTCCGGTGGTGCAATTACCTGAGGATGCAGAAATTTTGAGTAGTCTCCTCACGGTGCTGTATCCGGTTCCTTCCGCAGTACCTGGAAATTATGGCAAAGCCCTACAGTTGCTCGCCGCTTCTCAGAAGTACGATATGACTGGTGTCCAGGACGCTATCCGTACAGAAATTGGAAGCTGGGGACCTATCGTACTAGGAACTGAGGCATTTCGCGCATTTGCTATCTCGAGCGGTGCGAAGCTCCTTCCAGAGATGGAGACTTTCGCTCGCCACACCTTGGACTTCACTATGACACTCGAATATCTGAGTGATGAATTGCCGTTATTTGGGGGTTGGGGATTGCGCGATCTTGTCCGTTATCGCAGGCGCTGCCGAGATGGTCTTGTCGCAACTTTTGACTCGTTCCTTGACCTCAATGTTACGCCGTCAAATATCTGGGTTGTCTGTACTCCAGACAGTCTCAAATCACCATCATATCCTCGACGTTAAGTTCAAGTTTTCCCCCAGTGGCTATCCAACCTTCTATCAAAACATAGGAGAAAGTTACAAGAGACATTTACGAGCCCTTTCCCGAGCCTTTCAAGCAACCGCGGGGAGTATTTGGCTGCCCTTAACACTCACATCAGCTCGCAAGACTGTATTCCCTGCATGAGGGTGCACACTTTGAAGGGAGAGACATTTATCGAGGAGTTGGAGGACAGACTTACGCTGGCGCTGGACAAGGTGAGTACTCCATCCATCTCGCAAAGAGTCCTCTGTCTGACTCATTCACTCATTCTAGGTGCGGTTTCCTCCGGGCCCGCGCGCAAAGGATCCACACTAACATACTTCTAAGAATCGGTGATAACATCAGAGCAAATAGAACGAAGAGAGAATAGTACGATGGGCATCATAATACCTTCATGTAATGACAAGAAATCCGTATATAGTGGTAATTTTCTGTGAGAATATGAGAAGGGTACAACCAGCGCGAGACTGGATGGGTCTGACACCAGGTTGAACAGTGCTTGGACCCAGAGACCGACCCACAATCGCTGTCCCGAGCGCGTTCCCTTCGGTATCATCTCATGTCTGGCTTCAGGCTTCAACCCCTGGGTTCCCACATGTCCTGGCAGGCGCCGAGGTTAAAGGGGACATGATGGCGCAGAAGCAGCTCTGCTGGGTCGCAAGTTGTATTTCAATTAGTCGACCCGAGAACTACTAGCCAGTCACACTGCGCGCTTGGGTCAGCTTTTCCCACCTGCTCTGAACTGATCCCCTGTTGGTACCTCGGATTCGCGACCATATAAATATAAAGGTGAATATGCTCGCCGGTGTGCCACATCGACGTGGTTGACGGCCCTATCGGAAGGACCAACGACCAGCGCTATCTAGCGAAACTATCGGATATCCGGCTCTCTTATCGGCCCGACCTCCCGCGGACGACGCTAACTCCGTTCTCGCAGTTCCTCTTCTGAACTTGATACGCGTGTCAGAGCTCACATCTTTATTTGATAGGAGACACTGAGTCGGCGAGTCCACGAAGTGATCCACTTTCAAGCGAGATGTGATCTCGTCAGCAGATATACGGTAATTAAAAGCGGAGCTACGCCGCGGTGGGGAACCATTCACTATCGCCTCCAACTATGAGACTTTACATCGTTCTCCTTTTTGCTATGATAGTTCTTTGCTCGCTACGGAAGATGGGGCGCACCTTCACCATCAATAACACGTGCTCGTCTACAATATGCTGCGTCTCCGCCTTTACGTCCAAAGACTCTAAACTGCGTTATTCTTACTCACATTTTTTAAGCTTGCGGTAGGTATCCCCCTTGAGAGTGATTTCGAAGAATTCACTACGAACAAGCTTTTCACGGACCCAAGTGCTGTCACAGCGACCCCCAGCCAAGGAACTGGGTACGTTTACAATTTGGGTCTCTTCCATCGCCGGGCCCGGTCTTACCCTGGCAGGCTGAACCTGTAGCAGTTGGGCCGCCCCCCCTTTTTCCTCCATTTCGTTCTTCGTGCCCGACAACTGGAGCTCTGGCCGTATCTGGGTATCTGCCTTGGCCCCAGTTGCTGTCTATTGGCTATCGACGGCATCATGTGCTAATGGCAGTCGTGATCGCGATTTCAGCACAAATCCAAATTCTTTGTCTAGATGGAGGTTACAAAGGTGGATTGCTCTGCGATGCACAGACCGGGGATAGTGAGCCTATTTAAAGTAATTCAATGGCTCCTCTTCGCGAGCCAACATCCTTCGGGGTGTTCCTCCAGCTACAGTTGCCGAATTCACATTGAGCACTGATCGCACTGGCAGTGTACCTGATTATTGTCCGTGGTCGACAGTATATATTCTTCAGACAGTACGTTGGCAGTTTCGCTCGTGGATGGCTACAACCTGCCTTCAAGTTGACAATGACCAAGGCTGTGGCGTTTCACTGACCCCGGCCCGAACTGTCAGCCCTCCGACAATCTCTCTCATGACTTTTCCCTCAACTATTCAAAAGACCCAGCACCGCTCCAAGGAGCATACGGCTCGACTGGATTCCCTGGGATGCAAGAGTGCCCGCGCGGCAGGCCTCCCGCTCGACTCAAACAACTCCCCAAATTGTTGCACAGGAAGTTACAACACGGCAGCGACCTGCCCGTCCTCAGGCGTTCCATATTTTTCTTACTTCAGTGAGTTTCTTCTAGTTAAGTTCCTAGTCGCCTTACCAACGATAACCTGCCAGTGGCACGTCAGAATCAAATCGCCCAAATACGTACGTGTATGCTTACGATGAGTCGAGCGGCACGGCACTTTTCTCGTGCCCCTCGTCAAACCAGGCGGACTACACCGTTGCTTTCTGCCCCTGAACAATTACAGCCTCCGTTCGTTCCATGATCTCCCAAATTCCCGATTCTTATTTTTTTGTTTGGTATTGGCCGAAATTTTTTTTTTGTTCGGAGGTTCTTCTTTTTGCACGCTTGTGTCAGCGATGCACCGCCTTGGAGCCGTATGTGTGATACAGCTTACAGTGAAGCGTGGCACTCGAGATACTCTTAAAACACGATGTATCATGACGCACATGCAAGCGCATGCACTTCTTCTCCGGTGATAATACACACTTGTGTGCAAGTAGAAACCCCATGGGAGCTAATTGCAGCGATTATCGGCCATGGGGGTCGCGTTTTTATTTTAGTTTTTCTCGGCGCTCACTGGTAGTAAAGCGCTCGGTCGTTCTGAAGCGAGATTCCGAATTCAAAGCACGTGATGGCCTTATGATCGATAACGTTTCGAATTTCAACGTTCAACTCGAATTCACATCTCAATGGAAACGCCTCAGTCTCACCCAAACCCAGATGCATTACCCGAGTCCCAACTCCCTATTGACCCCGATTCGGACATCATCGTTCGCTCATACGACCACCAAGAGTTCCGGGTACTGAAAATTTATCTTATCAAGAACTCCACCGTGCTCAGCGAATTAATACAATCGTCTACTGTCAAGTCTCCCGATTCCTCCACTTCCCTCCCCGCTGAATCGCTTCCGTGCATCCGGCTGTCTGACAGCGGCACAATCCTTTCCAGTCTTCTTAGTTTCGTTCTTCCTGTGCCCTCCATCCTTCCTCGATCTAGCGAGCAAATCATGGAGCTGCTATCGGTAGCGCAAAAGTACATGATGAACTCAACTTTGGCTCACATTAGAGGAGCTATTGCCTCACAAGATCCACCCTTCATTCGCCCAGAGACCGCCTTCCACATTTACTCCCTTGCTCAGAGATATGGGCTCGGTCCGGAGGTTTTTCGAGCCGCGCGCATGGCGTTGACATTCCCGATGACCATTCAAGGCCTGGAAAGCAAGTTCGACTCCATGCCTGGCACTCATCTTCGCGTACTATGGAAGTATTACCAGAGAGTTCGCATCAACCTTAGATCGGATCTTCAGGTGTTCAGGACGCATGGAGTACGCAGTACTCTGGCGGGTCTGACTTGCCAGATCGCCAATAGTTCTGGCATCCCCACTTGGATTGATAGTTATATCGCGTCCATAGGGGAAGATCCAGCCCTTTTCAGTCTCACTGAGTTTCACATGTGCTCGATGCGCCACTTTCTCATCCCCGGGTGTACTTTGTGTAAAAATATGACCGCCGAGACGATACACGCCTTTTGGAAAGCACTAACTACTGTTGTTAACAACAGTATGGCAGACGTGAGTATTACGCAACTATGAAATAATACGACACAGCAATTAAAGCACTTGTATCTTCGCAGGGCGAACAAGATCTCCTACTTGCCGAAGAGGAAGTAAAGTCGCGAAGTCACCTAAATTCAAAGGGAAGTGCCTCACCTGGACCCCGGAATGGTTACTTGGACCCACCTCACGCAGACGTAATGATCCAGTCGTCCGACCTCGTCAACTTCCGTGTCAACAAAGTCGTTCTATCTGTGTCATCGCCATTCTTCGCCGACATGTTCTCTCTTCCCCAACCCCCTGATAATGATGTTGTCGACGGGCTTCCGGTGGTGGGATTATCTGAGGACGCGGAACTCTTAAATCGTCTCCTCACAATGTTATATCCAGTTCCTTCGGTGGTGCCCGACAGTTACGACAAAGCGGTAGAATTGCTCGCCGTGTGTCAGAAATACGACATGGCTGGCGTCCAATCCTCCATCCGTACCGAAATCAAAAGCTGGGGGCCCGTTGTACTGACAGGGATGGTGGCGTATCGTGCGTACGCTATCTCGAGCAACGCAAAACTCCTTCCAGAGATGGAGACCTTCGCTCGCCACACTTTGGATTTCCCTATGACACTCGAATATCTAAGTGACGAATTACCGTTATTTGCAGGTTGGGCACTGCGTGATCTTTCCCGTTACCGCAAGCGTTGCCGAGACCGTCTCGTCTCAACTCTTCAATCTTTCCTTGACTCTGCTGCGCTATCAAGCACCTGGGTTGTCTGCAGCGCAGTCACGCAGGGCGCCGTTTTACCAGCCGGATGGTTACGAGAGTTGTTTTCACGACACGTAAAGAAATTACAGGAGACTTTTACCGACCCTCTTCTGAAGCCTTCAAGCATTCGTGGGGAATATATTTCCGCTCTAAACACCCACGTCAACTCGCAAAATTGTCAATCCTGCCCGAGGCAGCACACTTGGAAGGGGGAGACACTCTGTGTAGAGTTGGAGAGCAAGCTCACGCAGGCACTGGACGAGGTGAGCGCCTCATCGTAAAGGATTCTTCGGAATCTGAGTCATTCCCATGATCGATCCAGGTACGCAGAACCCTAGATCCACGAAGAAATTGAAGGCCTCACTCACTGACCCCGTTTCTAGGAATCCGTGACGTCAGCATAGGGATTAAGGGTACGCGTATGAGTTTCATTGAGTCATCACATCGTGATAGGAGACTCGGACCCATGTATAATGGGTGTCTGGATGGTTTTCTATGGACGTTATCAGAGTAGGTTGGGCGATCTTCAGTTTCAGTGTGTCGTCACCTTAGTCGTCTCGTCACCCGGGCCTTTCGTCCTCTGGCTCGGGATGTAAACATAGATCTAGCTGCGGAAGAGGTGAGTACAGTGGAGAGGTATCGAATGTCATTTGGTTGCCAGAGACCAGGGTGTAGGCGTCTTGGTAAGCGTGTCAGGAAATGTCTTATGTACGGAATGCGCAGCACACGCGGCAGCAGACGCTAAGGTAGCGGGCTGAACCCCGGACACATTACAATGAGATTTCGCCTCTTTCTCTGCGCAGGCGAGATGTTGGGTGGTTGACGCATATATTCCTCGTAGCCCAGTGAGAGGACATTCGTGGGATGGGCGTGGGGCTTTTTAACAAACAGGTCAAATTTGGTTTGCCAGTGGGGGCTTGTCAAGGTCGGGAACGAGACTGACACGGCGACGCGGACAATGACGCGCGTCTGTATTCCAAGCATTGGGCCATAGCTACTGTAGTAATTCGAGACGAAATACCCAGGTGAGGAGATATAGGCTTCCCCCAGTGGTGCAAGCATTGTCAACGGTAAATAAATCTGAGCACCTCTGTCAGTATTCAGTTTCCGAGTGGCGCGCTAGTGCCGGCCCGGAGCAGGGTGTTGGTTCGAAAAGTGGTTCGAACTCGTTGAATCGGCAAGCGGCTTTCTCATGTCTGTTCCCTTGTCCTCCGGCACATCTTTGCCAGATGATCTGGGGACATTCCCTCATTGTACCAGCATTATTCTCCGTTCTTCTGACTCCCATGATTTTCTTGTCCAAGAGCTCTATGTGGTCGACAGCTCTCCTGTTCTCAGAGAGCAAATAATGGCTGCTACGTGCCATAGCGTAGGGCCGGAAGGTGAGCCACATCCCACAACTGGCTTTCAGAAAGAGATAAAATAATAGTCACTTCTGAAACCTCTTCTGAAGCCATCAGAGTGGGCAGTGAAACCAAGGGCACTTTACTTCAAGTTCTGGTCGTTCCGGTCGCTGAGAACCATACAATCATTTCCAGCCTCCTAACTTTCGTGTTCCCTGTATCCCCCATTCTTCCACCAACCATCGAGCAGATATTAGAGCTCCTTTCTGTGGCTGAAAAGTACAGAATGGCCACTGCTCTAATTCGAATCCGAGACTGCGCTTCCAGACGTGACCCACCCTTTATCTGTCCCGAAAACGCATTGCATGTTTATTGTCTTGCATCGAATTATGGACTCCTTAAAGAGACACTCGAAGCAGCAGAAGTGACGCTCAAATCCCCAATGACTATCGAGGATCTCGAGGACAAACTTGACACCGTGCTCGGTGTCACCCTTTACAAACTTTGGACATATCGTCAACGAGTTCTCGATAACCTCTATGTAAGCCTCCTCAGCGCCGAGGAGTTTTTCGGTTCCAGAGTATACCAAATCTTGCATGATGCAAATCTAGCTTGCGTGGAGCTTAGTGATTATGGCGAGCATCGTGGAATTCCGCTGTGGCTTGATCAATACATTGACTCAGTTGGAGAAGATCCCGCTTGTCTTGATCTCACCACATTTCATCTCACCCTGTCCTCTCATGTCTCGTCCACCGGTTCTTGCTGTGAACATTGTACATCCATTCCCCATAAGACTATTCGTGAATTTTGGACTGCTTTGACCGCAGTTGTCCGTGAAAGTACAAGAAGAGTACGCTTTCTATCCTGAGTCTAACGTGTGACGGATCTCACCTTGTCCACAGGCTGGATTGAATTTCTCACTCGCAGAAGACGAAATACCCTCTCAAAGTTCTACCCCTGCCACAACGGAACGCTCGCCTCTTCCTGAAGGCCTAAACTTGCCAGGAGCGGATGTCATCCTTCGATCGTCTGACCTTGTTTCCTTCCACGTCCACAAGTCTATCCTGGCCATATCATCACCATTTTTCACTGATTTGTTTTCGCTCCCTCAACCCCCTGATGGTGAAGTCATCGGAGGTCTTCCCGTTGTGCAGGTATCCGAAGACGCGGAACTGTTACACGGCCTCTTCACAGTGCTTTACCCTATCCCCTCTGCGATACCCGACTCTTACGAGAAGGCTCTGGCTCTTCTCGCCGCTTCGCAAAAATATAATATGACCACGATTATGTCTACTATCCGTTTCGAAGTAGGTCGCCGGTTACCAGCCACGGAGGCTTCCTTTCGTGCCTATGCAATTGCGTGTAGCAAACAGCTCATACCGGAGATAGAAACCACAGCGCGCCTCACTCTTGATCATCCCATGACGTTTGAAGTCATCGCCGATGCCTTACCGTTGTTCGAGGGCTCAGCGCTGAGCGACCTGGTCCGCTTCCGCAAGCGTTGTCGCGACAATCTCGTCTCGTTCTTTGAGAGATTTGTTGACGGTAGCGACAACCTATCAAGAATCTGGTGTGGTTGCCAAAAGACTAAACGCCCGTTATCCGCCTCCCAAAACGACAAACCGGTCCTCGCTGGCTGGTTACGTGACTTAATTTTGCGGCATACCAAAAGTCTGAAAGGGGCGTATTCTAATCCGCTGCCCAATCCTTCATCCCTCCGCGCGGATTTCGTCGCAGCTCTCCGCGCTCATGTATCTCTGACCAATTGCCCCTCCTGCTCAACGTTGTGCGCTAAGGAGGGAGATGTCTTCTATGACCGATTGACCCGTAGAATATCGAAGGTACGAGACGAGGTACGTATCTCCTTCCGTTTCTTAGGATTGTGGGTTTCACGTGATGTGCAGGAACCCTTCCGACGTGACGCTGGGGTATCAAACATGTCCCGATGACCTACGAAGTCCTACGAAGTGAACACTATGAAGTTATAATATACACCCGTTAATCTATCCGTGAGGGTTGGGAGAAATTTATTGGCGCATAACATGGGATCCCCCGTCTTGGTCTCGATCGGCGTGCGCCGACATTGTATCCGGGTGCAGATAGGAAGAGGCACTGAAATGATTTGTGACGCTGGAAGGCGCTGGATAAGCTCGGAGATTAGTGACGAATAATGAGTAAACGCCCACTCTCAGTGGTAGACGCGTCGTCGACACGTCGAAGTTACACGCGCCTCCCGGATTTTTTTTTGGGCCCGAGTCGTTCAGGGCATCACGTCCACCAAAAAATCTACGACGCCCGAGAGAACCGGTGCCACTGGCATGTCTCCCGAGTGCGGGTGTCCGATTAGTCGTTTCTCTCTCTCTCTTTCTCTTCTTTTAGACGACCGGACGGAAAGACTGAGTACGGTACCACGCTAGCGGACAATGACCCCGGTGCAACGCATTCGCACCAACAATTCGTCAAGTACGATTGTGATCACCACTGTGCCCGATCGGTGTGCCAGCGAGTCCTGCACGATTCACCGAATCTTCCCAGAAGGCTCGGAATCTGAACCAAAGAGTTCAATATTGCTGATACTTGTACCCCGATTGAACTTGTTGGTTATTTTACAGACTTGGAGTCTCCGAGCAGTAGAGCTCTTCAATCGTACCTCTGGATACCCATGACATCATATTCCTCCGTGTTGGTGATTCTTATGCTCATCGACCTTGTCGTCGACGGTCGGAGGACCAAATCAAAACGGAACCCGCCCGTCTTCCCCATAACATTATCAGGGTCCGAGTCGCAACTGTTCCCTAACGCAGACAGTCTGTTTTAAAGTCTGTCCAGTTTGTCCCGGTAGATCTGCTTAGGCGTGGTAACGCCTTCTAGGATGGTGTTGCAATACGCAGGTGCAGAGGGCGTTGTGCACCCCTCCTGGAGCCTAGCGCGATCCGGTGGATGTGGTCCAGGGCCGTCTTCATCTGGTCAGCCATACCACGTCGTTCTCCCTCCCCTCCACATGAAGTACACGAGGAGGGGTCCATTGGGTTCTTCGCATTTGTGCCATGCTGAAGGGACGCTTTGATGGAACATCGTCGGCGTATTTCGGCCACGACCATCCTCCCTGTGTCGTTCCATGAGTTGTTTGACCATCTGGAAATAAAATCCTATGAAAGGTATAGCCAAGGAGATAAAGTTAGTCAGTTTACCTTGGCTTCTTCTTCGACAACATTGAAGCTCCACTTCACATGCCTTGGCTTGCGAAGCGGATACCGGCAGGTAAGATTAGCCGAAAATGCGAAGGAAAAAACGGCGTTCACCTGTCGATATGACCATTTCCAGTTCCGTGTAATGCCCTTCGGGCTCACGAATGCCCCCGCCACTTTTCAATCCATGATGAATGAATGAAATCCTACGTACCTTTATCGACCGCTGCGCCGTGGTCTATCTGGACGACGCGATCGTCTTTTCTTCGACAATGGACGACCATGGACAAAACGTCCTGGATGTCGTGCGCGAGCTTCACAAGCATGGCCTCATCCTAATGAAAAGAAATGTACGTGGGGCCGCTCTTCCTGGGTCCTTACCGGCCTTACCCTTGGTTCAGTGCCGGCCCGGAGCCGGCGCTTGAAACGGCAAGCGGCTTTCTCACTCATGTGTAGTGTACAGCATGTAGTACAGTATAGTAGCTCACTCATGTCTACAACTGCCCCCTCGTCTCCCAGCACATCTTTGCTAGATCTTCTGGGGAAATTCTCACTCCCTCCTTGTGCTGACATTATTCTCCGTTCTTCTGACTCTCATGATTCTCTTGTCCAAAAGCTCTATGTGGTCGATAGCTCTCCTATTCTTGGAGAGCAAATAATGGCTGCTACGTGCCACGTAGGGTCGGAAGGTGAGCCTCATCCCACAAACTGCCGTCCAAAACGGGGTAAAAACAAATAACAGCCACTTCTGAAGCTACCAGTGTGGACGGTAAAACAAATGGCAGCCCACTTCCGGTCGTTCAGGTTGCTGAGAACCACACAATCATTTCCAGCCTCCTAACTTTTGTATTCCCTGTAACCCCCATTCTTCCTTCAACAGTCGAGCAAATATTAGAGCTCCTTTCTGTGGCTGAAAAGTACAGAATGACCACTGCTCTAATTCGAATCCGAGACTGCGCTTCCAGACGTGACCCACCCTTTATCTGTCCCAAAAACGCATGGCATGTTTATCGTCTCGCGTCAAATTATGGCCTCCTTAAAGAGATGCTGGAAGCAGCGGAAGTAACGCTCAAATTCCCAATGACTATCGAGGACCTCGAGGACAAACTTGACACCATGCCCGGTGTCCCTCTTTACAAACTTTGGGAGTATCGTCAACGATTTCTTGAAAACCTCTCTACGGTCCTCCTTACCTCCGAGTTTTTCAGTTCGGATGTATACCAAATCTTGCATGACGCAAATCTAGCTTGCGTGGAGCTTAGTGATTATGGCGAGGCTCGTGGAATTCCGCTGTGGCTTGATCAATACATTGACTCCGTCGGAGAAGATCCCACTTGTTTTGATATCACCAAGTTTCATCTTACACTATCCTCTCATGTCTCGCCCACGGGCTCTTCCTGTGAAAAGTGTACATCCATTCCCCATGAGACTATTTGCGGACTTTGGACTGCTTTGACCACACTTGTCCGTGAATGTGCAAGAAAAGTAGGATTAATATCCTGAATTGACATGTGACGAAACTCACCACATCCACAGGCTGAATTAGATTTCTCACTCACAGAAGGGGAAATACGTTCTCAGGGTTCTACCCTTCAACTTGCCGCAACGGAACCCTTGCCTCTGCCTGAAGGCCTAAACCTACCAGGAGCTGATGTCATCCTTAGATCGTCTGACCTTGTTTCCTTCCACGTCCACAAGTCTACCCTGGCCATATCATCACCATTCTTTACTGATTTGTTTTCGCTCCCTCAACCTCCTGATGGTGAAGTCATTGAAGGTCTTCCCGTTGTACAGGTCTCCGAAGATGCGGAGCTGCTGCACAGCTTCCTCACAGTGCTTTACCACATCTCCTCTGCGATACCCGACTCCTACGAGATGACATTGGCTCTTCTTGCTACTTCGCAGAAATATAATATAGCTGCGGTCCTATCTATTTTCCGTTCCAGAATATGTCGCCAACTGCCAACCACAGAGGCTGCCTTTCGTGCATATGCAATTGCGCACAGCAAACAGCTCATACCAGAGATAGAAGCTGCGGCGCACCTCACTCTCGATCACCCTATGACGTTCAAGGTTATCGCAGATGCCTTACCGTTGTTCGAGGGCACAGCGCTGAGCGACCTGGTCCGCTTCCGCAAGCGTTGCCGCGACAATCTCATCTCGTTCTTTGATGGCTTTGTTGACGGTAGCGTCAGCCTATCGCAAATCTGGTTTGATTGCCCAAAAACTAAACCGGAATTGTTATACGATTCCCAAGGCAAAGGAGCAACCGTGAAACCGATCCTCGCCAAGTGGTTATGTGACTTGATTTCGCAGCATATCGAAACACTGAAAGAGACATATACCAATACACTGCCTAATTCTTCATCCCTTCGCAAGGAATTTATCGCTGCTCTCCGCACTCATGTATCTGAGACCAGTTGCCCCTCCTGCCCCATGATGTACGCTACGGAGGGAGAGGTTTTCTGTGACCAGTTGTACCATGGAATATCGAAGGCACGAGATGAGGTACGTACCCTCCCATCCCCCTTCTTACGATTGTGGGTTTTACGCCGTGTACAGGAACCCTTCCAACTTGACGCTGGGGCATCAAATACGTCCGAAGATCTAGGAAATTCCGATGCCTGATAGTTGGCTTCACGCGGCGGTGCTCACAACGACGTCCTACGAATTGAACGCTACGGAGCCATAATTTATGCACGTCAGTCTACGCGTTAGTCTATATGTGTTGAAAAAAAATCTTTTGTCGTATGCACAGCAACTTGGGTTCCCTCGTCTTGGTCTCAATCGGTGTGCACGGACACAGTACTCGAGCGCAGATAGGAAGAGGCACCGAGCAAGGTCAACCTCAGATTCGAGGAGAAACCTAGTGTCTGTCCTCGAAAATGGGGTCGGGTCTCACCGAGTTCAAGCAGAAAGGCCCGGTATAATTATTGACTCGGAGCCAGTACCGCCGGAGAACGCATACTACTGATTTATGGCGCTGGAAGGCGCTGGATCGGTTATTATTCGACATGACATCCCAAAGAAAGGCCGGGATAAGCTTGGGGACAAGTGACTAATGAGTATAATGAGTGCCAGTGACTGCCCACTCGGTGATACTGTAGACGCATCGAAGATACAGCACCTTCCGATGGAAAATCGGTCATTTCGAGGGGTTTCAAGTGTCCAAAAACGGCCTCCTCGGGGAAGGGTTTTCCCGCGCCGAACTCTCAAAAGGACCCAGGGTTTTTGCCCCAGTCCCTCGCGAAATGGGATCGCTATGGTTCCCGGTTTCCAGAAGACAAAATAAATGTATTCGGGAACATGTATATAGGTTATATTAGGTTATATTACAAGGCTGAATGTGAGGACTTCACGAGTTCGCGCGCAAGCGCGTTTGAGGCCTGTTGAGTGACTAAACATACCAAACTCCCCACCAGGTCGTCCATCGAGCCCGCCGCCTCTGCGCCCTTCCCAACATCTAACCCCGCCTTGCCCAAACGTACACGACCGCCGCCGGTGTCCGTGGCAACCACCACGGCGTCTCCCTCCTAGCATCCGGGTTCAAGAATCTCGAGGAGCGCAGATGCAGCTCTGTTCTTGCTCTTTGCAAAGCTACAAGTTGATTGATACTGCACAATTCTGACACCATGTCGATAGTGCGTCCTGGGACCCCCGCAGCGAACGAGGTCGTCTCGGATGAGACACTACACTTCGATTTCCCTGGCTCAGACGTTGTTCCTCGCTCGTGCGACGCCCATAATTTTCGGGTGCTTAAGCTTTACATCGCTAACGTTTCTCCAATATTTCGGGAGTTGTTTACAAACGCTCCAAGTCCTTCGGACACCACCCATGGCGAACCATCGCTTCCGGTAGTCGAACTACCAGAGGGCGGGGCTATCATTTTCAACCTCCTCACCTTTATTTTTCCCATCGCTCCCATCCTTCCTTCAACGACAGAAAAGATCATGGAGCTCCTATCCGTGGCTCAGAAGTATCAAATGGACTTAGTGTTGGCTCATATCCGAGGTGCCATCTCTCGGCGGGATCTGCTGTTCATTCCCGGAGACAGCATTCCACGACTATTTCCTTGCACAAAAGCATGAACTTCATCAAGAAGCGCTTCAGGCTGCACGTGTTACGTCGCGCCTCTCGTTAACTATCGAAGGCCTGGAAGACAGACTCGAATTCATGCCAGGTGCCTACCTTCACGAACTGTGGAAGTACCAAGAGCGAGCTCGAACCAATCTCAAATCAAGCCTTCTTAAGTTTAGGAACTCTGGTTTACCAGACGGCGTGAAAGTTCTGCGCTGTGCAGATTCCTGCACTTCTTCTTCCCACCCTTTTCCGCGATGGCTAGATGACTACATCGAGTCCTTAGCGGAAGCTCTTCGTCTCTTCGATCTCATCGAATTCGAAAATATACGGGCCCGCCACATCAAAGATGAGTCTCGGCGTTCTACATGTCCATGTGCGGGAATATCCAGCCAGGCCATACGCGCTTTCTGGGAGGCCCTAACAGCTGTTATTTATGGGACCATAGAAAAGGTACGTAGAGCTTGTGTGACTAGGCTTCATCGTGATGACGAATACGAACACCCACAGGCCGATTCAACTCTTGCTCTCGTGAGGGAAGAGCCAACCTCCGAAAGCTTGGATCCTCCATTCGTGCCATTGTGTTTGAACTTACCCGATGCGAGCCTTATAGTTCGATCATCTGACCAAGTCGACTTCCGTGTCCACGAGTCATTACTTGCCATGTCGTCGCCATTTTTCGGAGATCTACTCTCTCTCCCCCAGCCACCCGATGACGAGCTCATAGACGGCCTTCCGGTCATCCAATTGTCTGAGGACGCTGACCTGCTGAACAGCCTCATCTCATTGCTCTACCCCATTGCCACCGTCATACCCAGCTCATATGAAAAGGTGTTCACCCTACTCGTTGCTTGCCAGAAATACGACATGGAATCAGTTCAATCCAACATCCGTGCCGAGATCAAACGTGGAACGTTTCCTGCGCCGGCTGGGGCCGAATGCTTCCGTGCATACGCCATCGCGAGCAGCATGGAGCTCATTCCAGAAATGGAGAGTGCAGCTCGTCTCACCTTGGGTTACCCGATGACGTTCGAATCCCTTGGAGAACGATTGCGGTCACTCGAAGGACGGGAACTATGCAACCTGGTTCGCTATCGCAGACGTTGCAGAGACAAACTCGTTTCATGTTTGGGCTCATTCCTCAATGTTCGTTCCAGGGGCCAGATTTGGGCGAGCTGCCGGGAATTGTCCTCGTATGGCAACTCACAGACTACTTCTACGAGCTGGCTACCCAGCTTCTTTACAAACAAGACCGCCGAGTTGAAAAAGGGTTTCACGCATGCAGTTTTTTCACCTTCAACTATTCTTGAGGGGTTCATGGTGGCTCTCAAGAATCACACAAAACTCAGGCTGCAGTGCCTGCGCACGTGTACATATGGAGGGGCAGACATTCTACAGGGAGCTGGAAGACGTATTGGCGCAGGCACTGGATAAGGTGAATACCAAGCGCAGCTGAACTGGACAACTCGTAGGAATTAGGTATGCTCTGACAGGAGATCGTATTTGAGTTCTAACTCATATTACTTCTAGGTATTGGTATTGTCTAAGGCTGCGTACTGCTGTGGTGGAGACTTGAACCACGTCGTCGGAGCATCCGAGTCGGCGGATGGCTAGCACGTCAGACTAGAGCTAGATTTCTACGTACAGCCTATAGTCTGTACACGAGTAGCGATCGCTTCCAGAAACGCGCAATGCTATTATTAAATTGATTGATTAAGGGAAAAACATTATTTTCAAAACGAGGACGCGGTCGAGCAACTGAGCTCAACTTCAGTCGGCACAACATGGATGGTCAGGGCACGGTTCAAGTCGCACCAGTCGGCGCCAGTCGCCGCGTGAGTGTCTTGGTTACATCGATATCCAAGTCGATATCCACTGGCAATTGACAGTGGCCGCCTCTCCAATCTTACGGATTCTGCAGCCATCCTGACCACAAAGGAAAACTGGACACGCGAGGACGGCGCGCTCATAGCGCCTAGAACTCCTGCTGCGCAATATATGCCTTCTATATTTGCACCTTGCTTTACGCACACCGTTCACCTGACCCTGTTATGTGTTAGGTGATGCTGTCAGACTGCGAGTGCACGCCACATCGAACGCCGCTTCCCAATACAATCCCATCGATACGAGATGATTTGCATGTGCACCTGCTGCGCATGAGCGTCTCGAACACGGCTCGTGTGATATGACCATAATCTCATCCTATGACTTGCGGCGGTGTACTCACTTACTGTACTAGCTCTTTAAAAGTTACGGTGGACTTACATACCGCACGATTCTAACACCATGTCTATGGTGCGCCCTGGAAGTCCTGAACCGAACGAGGTCGTCTCAGACGTGACACTACACGACAAGACACTACACTTCGATTTCCCTGACCCAGACATTGTCCTTCGTTCGTGCGACTCTCATGATTTTCGGGTGCCTAAGCTTTACATCGATATCTGTTCCCCGGTACTTCGAGAACTCATGCGAAGTGTTTCAAACTCTTCCGACGGACCGTTTCCGGTAATCAAACTACCTGAAAGCAAGGCGACTATCTACAGCCTCCTCACTTTCATTTTTCCCGTCGCTCCCATCCTTCCTTCAACCACCGAAACAATCATGGAGCTCCTAGCCGTGGCCCAAAAGTATCAAATGGACTCAGTTTTGACTCGCGTCCGAGGGACAATCTCTCGACAAGACCCACCATTCATTCGCCCGGAGACAGCACTCCACGTTTATTTCCTTGCACAAAAGTATGAAATTCATCAAGAGGCGCTCCAGGCTGCGCGAGTTACATTGCGCCTCTCGATGACCATCGAGAGTTTGGAAGACAAGCTCGATTTCCCTGGCATGACAGGCTCCTATCTTCACGAGCTTTGGAAATATCACCAGCGAGTTCGAACCAATCTCAAATCAGGTGTTCCTGAGTTCAAAAACTCTGGTTTACCCGATGTCGTGAATGGTCTACGTTGTAACACTTCTTACTCTTACAGCGACTCTTTCCCGCAATGGCTTGATGATTACATCGAATCCATAGCGGAAGCTCCCCATCTCTTCGATCTCATCGAATTCGAAAGTACATGGGCACGCCACATCCAATCTAACGACTGTTCTTGTTCATGTGTGGGCATATCCAGCCAGGTGATGCGCACTTTCTGGGAGGCTCTAACGAATGTTGTTCATAGGGCGATAGAAAGGGTACGCAGGACTGGTGTAGTTAAGCCTCATTGCGATAACTAATACGAACACCCACAGGTAGATTCGACTCTGACTCTCGTGAAGGAAGAACCGACCTCCGGAAACTCAGATCCTCCATCCCAGCCACTGTGTTTGGACTTACCTGATGCAAATATTGTAGTTCGGTCGTCTGACCAAGCCACCTTCCGAGTCCACAAGTCGGTGCTCGCCATATCGTCAACATTTTTTAAACATCCGCTCTCTTTCCCCCAGCCACTCGATGACGAACTTGTAGACGGCCTTCCTGTAATCCAATTGCCCGAGGACGCTGACCTGCTGAACAGCCTCATCTCGTTGCTTTACCCAATCTCCCCCGTCATACCTGGCTCCTACGAAAAAGTGTTCGCCTTACTCGCCGCTTGCCAAAAATATGGCATGACATCGATCCAATTCTATATCCGTACCGAGATCAAGAACGGAAGGTTCCCTGCGCCAGTTGCCCCTGAAGCCTTCCGCGCATATGCCATCGCAAGCAGCATGGGGCTCATTCCAGAAATGGAGAGTGCAGCTCGTCTCACCCTGGGCCGTCCGATGACATTTGAATCCCTTGGAAAAGGGTTGTGTTCATTCGAAGGGCGGGCGCTGTGCGACCTGCTTCGCTATCGCCATGTACCCAAGCATGTACCCGCCAGAGCCACCGCTGCAAGTGTAACAGGTATCTTCGGTGTAGCGAGTATTGACAGTGAAAATCTTCGATCCAAGGGAAAGAAAAAGAAAAAAAAATGACGGAGATGGTGCAGACGCGGATATTGTTAATGCAGAAGCGACGGCATGTTCATTTTCATGGCCTCGTAAGCTTAGTAATCAATAAACCGAGTAAATAACTTGACAGGAAGGTGTGCAAACTGTACAGTACTGTCACGGTATCGTATACAATTGCAGAACATTGCAAAGACGACCTCATGTTTAGACCCTTTCCGGCGCCAGATGCGGGAAAGCTGTCAGGAGGGGTTCTCATCTCATAGGGTACCCAACAGACTTCTCTCACCAGCTGCTCAACTTCTTTACGAGCAAACACGTTGAGCTAAATTTACGCATGCGATTTGCCGCCTCCAACCATTCCCGAAGAGTATCCAGTAGTGGCTCCCAAGAACCACATACTCTGTAATCCCCGCTTCCGTGTGCACGCTATGGAGGTCATGGCATTCCGTAGGGAGCTGGAGGACGGGTTAGCGCAGGCATTGGACAAGGTGAATACATTCATTTGTGCCTGCCAGTGTGGAACTGTAACGCAACTGATTTTTGACCTCTCGGCGTGTATTCTCTGATGGCAGATGATACCGAATTCCAACCCATCCTTAGTATCATTTAATAAAGATCGAGGTTCCAGCAGCGTAAGCTGCGCCTGGTGTAAATGCCTCGATATCTAACCGTGGTGGAACGTTCATGGCAACGACACCAAGGAGGCTACACTTCTGTCATACTGTCTCAGTCGAGACTCGGAGCTTGAAGCTTGAACTACGTTGCAGTGAAGCGGGATGTAGGTCGGTATGACGATTTTGAGAGCCACCCCTTGGCTGATTGGGGACTTAGGCTTGACTGTAAGGTCAATCTGATGAAGGGAAAGGTATTACGGGTGTAGCACGAACTTTGGCGAAGCATAGTTGAATACTGGCTGTTGTGAGGGTTTGTAGTTACGATACGCACCCTGGTTCATCCTCAGTCCCCCCTTGGTGTTCACCGTCGCAGTTGATTCATCTCCACTGTGACTTTGTGAAAGGTTGCAGTACGCACAGTACTTCGAGGGGTCGCCCGTCTTTAGCCGCGCCTGACGCATTGTGAATCCAGGTTTGTAAAGTGTACCCGGACTTGTGCAAAATCAGGCACTACAGTATCATGGCATGATCGGCACACAACTCGGTGACTTGGACATGCATTGCCCTTGGCGGGTCATATATCCATTGGGGTGAGTCAGAGATCTGTTCGAATGATGTAGACTGTGTCATCGACCTCAACTGCACTGAGGCGACTCGGAGTGTGTACGTCAGTGTATTCAATCGACGATCGATCACAGTAAAAAAGTTCAGCGCATATCGCAGTATACGTAGCTATCGGCACAATCGTGATTACTAGTGATACTTGTACTGACGCCTCTGTGGCTCATCATGCATCATGGCCGACATCTGATTCCGGCAACCACAGTACACGTTTTTTCGGGTGGTTCTGACCGCAGCTCTTGCCGCAGCTTGCCACTGAGAAAAACTGGACGCGCTTGATCCTTATCTTATTTGAAACTCCTGCAGCGCAATACTCTAGGCTTTGCGCCGTGGTTCACCTGACGGGCAGTGCTCGGTGACGCCGTCATGAACTTGTGCCTGAGTGACGCGGGTGTGGACTGTGCACGTGCACATACATTTGGTTGACCACTGGCACGAACGTCAATGGACTGCAGGTACGTCACGTTAACCATTTGCCCTTTACCCATTCAAGTTCTATCGATGCGAGGCAATCTGCGTGGTTTCTCTGTGAGACCTTGTGCACCTGCTGCGCACGAGCGGCTCGAATTTGTACACGGCTTGTGACACGCTTAAAAAGTCACAGCCTAAGGTGGATCGACACCATACGGCACAGTTTCGAGTCTAACATCATGATGCCCACAGCGCGTCCTGGAACCCCTGAACCGAACGAGGTCGTCTCAGACGAGACATCACACTCCAATTACCCCGGCTCGGATATCATTCTTCGCTCATGCGACTCCCATGATTTCCGGCTGCCTAAGCTTTACATTGACACTTGTTCCCCGGTCCTTCGAAATCTCATCCGAAGCGTTTCAACCCCTCCCGATGTCCCCAACGGTGCGCTTCCGGTGGTCGAACTACCGGAAAACAAGGCCACTCTCTACAGCCTCCTCACTTTCATTTTCCCCGTTGCCCCCGTCCTTCCCCCGACTACCGAGAAAATAATGGAGCTCCTAGCTGTGGCTCAGAAATATCGAATGGACTCAGTTATGACTCATATCCGAGGCGCCATTTCTCAACGGGATCCGCCATTCATTCGCCCAGAGACAGCACTCCACGTTTATTTCCTTGCACAGGAGCACGAACTCTGTCAAGAGGCACTTCAGGCTGCGCGAGTTACACTGCATCTCCCGATGATCATCGAAGATCTAGGAGACAAGCTCGAATTCCATGGCACTACAGGAACCTATCTTCTTGAGCTTTGGAAGTATCACCAGCGAGTTCGAACTGACCTCAAATCAGGTGTTCTTGAGTTTAAAAACTCTGGTTTACCCGATGTCGTGAAAAATCTGCGTTGCGTGAAAGCTCGGTACTATGATGATTACAACCTCCACAACTCTTTTCCGAAATGGATCGACGATTACATCGGGTCTATAGCGGAAGCTCCTCATCTCTTCGACCTCATCGAATTCGAAAGTGCATGGGCACGCCACATCCAAGATAACAGCTATACTTCTTCAAAATGTTCATGTGTGGGCATACCCAGCCAGACCATACGCACTTTCTGGGGGTCTCTAACGGCGGCCGTTCATCGGACGGTAGAAAAGGTACGCAAGACTGGTAAAGCTAGGCCTCATCGAACACACGCAGGCAGATTCGACTCCGGTTCTCGTGAAGGAAGAACCAACCTCCGCAAATTCGGGTCCTCCATCCGTGCCATTATGTTTGGACATGCCCGACGCAAGTATTATACTTCGGTCGTCTGACCAAGCCAGCTTCCGTGTCCACAAGTCGGTGCTCGCCATGTCGTCACCATTTTTCAAGGATTTGCTCTCTCTCCCCCAGCCACCCGACGACGAACTTGTAGACGGCCTTCCTGTAATCCAATTGCCCGAGGACGCTGGCCTGCTGAACAGCCTCATCTCGTTGCTTTACCCCATCCCCCACGTCGTACCCAGCTCTTATGAAAAGGTGTTCGTCCTACTTGCTGCCTGCCAGAAATACGACATGGAATCAGTTCAATCCCATATCCGTGCTGAGATCAAACTTGGAAAGTTTCCTGCGCCGGTTAAGGCTGACGGCTTCAGTGCTTGCGCCATCGCGGGCAGCTTGGGGCTCGATCCAGAATTGGAGGACGCATCTCGTCTCACCATGGGTTGCCCGATGACATTCGAATCCCTTGGAGAACAATTGCGATCATTCAAAGGGCGGTCACTGTGTAACCTGATTCGCTACCGCAAAGGAGGCAATAAAGGGTGGCGCAGCTTAGTAGCTAACGACAACAATGTACAAGTCAGTCGAGTCTTCTGTGTCGTCCCAAGTTGTGCTTACTCACCTCCGTCCGGTCAGGTTCGACTAAGGCGCATGCAAGCTACGCTACCGTTTTTTACGTATCCTTTTCTCTACTGTACACGGGCGGTTCTGCGTCCCTGGGGCAACTGCGTATTTGGTCATACTCTTTCCCAACCTGTAACATCATAGTTCCAGTCCATGCGTCCATATTCAAAGTTGCTCACTTCTACCGATTACGTCCTCCAACGCTCCCGCTCAATCTGGCTGGGAACCGGGACAAGCTAATGCGTTGGAAGTCCAGATTTCCCAAAAGTTTTCCTAAGTCTTTTGATGATGTCGCTGGCTACTAGTAACCTGAGGAGAATGCAACGGTAATTGAGGCGTGTTTGCGAATGCCAGTGTTTGGTATGGGAGTGAGTGACACGGTCATTACCTCATCCTATCGGCGGTGCCAAATTCAACGCATACGGCACAATCTAACACCATGGGCCCCATAGTGATATATTCTAGAATTCTTGAACCGAATGAGGTCGTCACAAGTGACTTGGAGACGCTAATCTTCGATTACCCCGGCTCCGGATATCGTTCTTCGCTCCAGCGACTCCTGTAAGTTCCGGGTGCCTAAGATTTACACAACAAGTACGTGGGAAGATATGGCATCACGCGTCACGTCGTGATAAGAGACTCGGATCAAATCAATGTGTCTGGATGGACATGTTCAGACCAGGTCGGGCGATCTTCAGTGTCAGCGTGTCGTCACCTTAGTCGTCTCGTTACCCTAGGCCTTTCGCCCTCTGGCTCGGAAGGCAAACTCGGATCTATATGTGGAAAGGTATCGAATGTCATTGTTTGTCCCCAAGGACTCGGACCAGGGCCAGTGTAGGCGTGTCGGGATATATGTAGAATGCGCAGCAGACATTGGCAGCCTGAGGTTGAGCCCAGCCACACAACATTTAGGGCTCTTGCCATTCTCGTGTCGTTACTAGAGCACATTGTAATCCTTGGTCGCACGTGAAGTAGGAGAATGTGGTTTTGCCCCTTCCTCTGCATAGGCGAGATGTTGGGTGGTCGACGCATATATTTCCCGCAGCCCCGTGGGAGGACATTAGTGGGACGAACATAGAGCTTTGTAGCGAACGGGTCAAATTTGGTTTTCCACTGGCAGTGGGAGCTTGTCAAGGTGCAGGAACGCTGCGCATCTGTGTTCTAAGCATCGGGCTATTACTGCTGTAGTAATTCGAGACGAAACACCCAGGTGAGGAGAGTCAGGCTTCCCCCAGTTGTACGATTGTTAAGGTGTTAACGTATAAGGCCTATATAAGGTCCGGCACACCTCTGTATTTCCGAGTGGTATTGAGTCTATCATAGTGTTGAGTCCGGTGTACAGTACACAGGTTTGGCGCGCGGTCTTCGGGCGTCTTCCCACTGGCAGTCCACCAGTGCCGGCCCGGAGGCGGGTACAATGGGTTCGAAAGTGGTTCGAACTCATTTCGACAAGCGGCTTTCTCATGTCTGCACCTGTCCCCTTGTCTCCCAGCACATCTTTGTCAGATCTTCTGGGGAAATTCTCACTCCCTCCTTGTGCCGACATTATTCTCCGTTCTTCTGACTCTCATGATTTTCTTGTCCAAAAGCTCTACGTGGTCGATAGCTCTCCTGTTCTCGGAAAGCAAATAATGGCTGCTACGTGCAACAGCATAGGGCCGGACTCGGAAGGTGAGCCACAAACTACCTTCCAAAAAGAAATAAAATAACAACCACTTCCAAACCCTCTTGTGAAGCCACCAGTGTGGACGGTGAATCGAAGGACACTTTACTTCAAGTTCCGGTCGTTCCGGTCGCTGAGAATCACACAATCATTTCCAGCCTCCTCACTTTCGTGTTTCCTGTATCTCCCATTCTTCCTCCGACCATCGAGCAGATATTAGAGCTCCTTTCTGTGGCTGAAAAGTACAGGATGACCAATGCTCTAATCCGAATCCGAGACTGCGCTTCCAGATGTGACCCACCCTTTATCTGTCCCGAAAATGCATTGGATGTTTATTGTCTTGCATCGAATTATGGACTCCTCAAAGAGACGCTCGAAGCAGCAGAAGTAACGCTCAAATCCCCAATGACTATCGAGGATCTCGAGGACAAACTTGACACCATGCCTGGTATCACTCTTTACAAACTTTGGAAATATCGTCAACGAGTTCTTGTAAACCTCGATATGAGCCTCATCGACGCCGACGGGTTTTTCAATTCGAGGGTATACCGAATCTTGTGTGATGCAAATCTAGCCTGCGTGGAGCTTAGTGATTACGGTTCTGATCGTGGAATTCCGCTTTGGCTTGATCAGTACCTTGACTCCGTCGCAGAAGACCTCGCTTGTGTTGATCTCACCACATTTCATCTCGCCCTGTCCTCTCATGTCTCGTCCACCGGTTCTTGCTGTGAACATTGTACATCCATTCCCCATAAGACTATTCGTGAATTTTGGGCTGCTTTGACTGCTGTTGTCCGTGAAAGTATGAGAGATGTAAGCTTACTATCCTGAATCTGATGTCTGACGAATCTCACCTCATCCACAGGCTGAAGTAGAACTCTCAGTCGCAGAAGAAGAAATACGCTCTCAAAGTTCTGTTTTTGCCACAGCGGAAGCCTTGCCTCTGCCCGAAGGCCCAAACCTCCAGGAGCGGATGTCATCCTTCGATCGTCTGACCTTGTTTCCTTCCACGTCCACAAGTCTATCCTGGCCATATCGTCACCATTCTTTACTGATTTGTTTTCGCTTCCTCAACCCCCTGATGGTGAAGTCATCGGAGGTCTTCCCATTGTCCAGGTATCTGAAGACGCGGAATTGTTGCACAGCCTCTTCACAGTGCTTTATCCTATCCCCTCTGTGATACCTGACTCTTACGAGAAAGCTCTGGCTCTTCTCTCCGCTTCGCAAAAGTATAATATGACTACAGTTCAGTCTACTATCAGTTCCGAAATAGGTCGCCAATTGCCAACCACAGGGGCTGCCTTTCGTGCCTATGCAATTGCGTGTAGCAAACAGCTCATACCGGAGATAGAAACCACAGCTCGCCTCACTCTCGATCATCCCATGACGTTCGAGGTCATTGCGGATGCCTTACCGTTGTTCGAGGGCTCAGCGCTGAGCGACCTGGTCCGCTTCCGCAAGCGTTGCCGCGACAATCTCGTCTCATTCTTTGAGGGATTTGTTGACGGTAGCGACAACCTATCAAGAATCTGGTTTGGTTGCCAAAAGACTAAACGCCCGTTATCCGCCTCCCAAAACGACAAAGCGATCCTCGCTGGCTGGTTACGTGACTTAATTTTGCAGCATACCACAAGTCTGAAAGGGTCATATACTAATACATTACCTAATCCTTCAACCCTTCGCGATGATTTCGTCGTGGCTCTCCGCGCTCATGTATCTGGGACCGGTTGCCCCCTCCTGCTCAACGTTGGGCGCTACGGAGGGAGTGGCCTTTTATGACCGATTAAACCGTAGAATATCGAAGGTACGAGACGAGGTACGTATCTCTCTCCCTTCTTAGGATTGCGGGTTTCATGTCGTGTGTAGGAACCCTTCCGACTTGATGCTGGGGTACCAAACATGTCTGTAGATTTAGGAAATGCCAATGCCTGATGAAGGGCATCGCTCGTCGTGATGTCTTACGAAGTCCTGCGAAGTGAACGCTGTGGAGTCTTAATATATACACGTTTCATCTATCGGTGAGGGTTGGGAGAATTTTATTGGCGCGCGCATAACAAGACTTCCGATTCGAGGAGAAACCGAGCGTCTGTCCTTGAAATGGGGTCGGGTGTCGCCGTGCGCAAGCAGAATGGCCCGGTATCTTCAAAATGACGGGGATCCAATAGCCGGAAAATTCATACTGATTTGCGAACGCTGGAAGGCGTTGGATAAGACTAAAGAGTGATCGCCGACTCTCAGTGGTAGACGCGTCGTCGACATGTCGAATACTGCGAATAAACGCTGCATGAAAGTCAAACGAACTCACATAGTGGTTTCCGTTTCCATTTGTGCCTTGACGATGGGTTCTCAGAACGAACTCAGTCACTATAGTACCGAAGATATTCCCGCCGCCCTTATTTCACAACGCGTTCGATGTTCACTCATGAATCAAGCCTGGGACGTACGCTAATGGCCCAAAAGATATTACTCTTCACGGTCACCGATGTCGTCACCTGGCGGCCATCAGGAAGAACGATCTGAACCCGAACGAGGTTATCGATGCCAAGGCCATACTGTCTAGTTTTGAGCGAGTACTATCATCCTCCCATGAACTCCGATCCCCACGCTTCCTCTTCCACTCTCGATGTTATAGTTCTCGGGTCGAATATTATCTTATTGAATCGCAACACAAAGGTCTGTGTGCCTCGTGTCGAACTGAACCCTTTCCCTACAGCACGATCGTCCGAGCGGAGGTAAGCTCGATTATTGCGAGTTTCGATTAGACGGTTGGACACTGACCGCGAAGGGAGCAGGGTGCGCTTTTATGACTTGCATCTTTCAAAGGCTTAGAATACTGTTACCTGATCAATACCTCTGCAGCATCGAAGACAGGCTTCGTATACATGGACGCATGGTCTTAGATAAATCCTTGGCGGACCCAAGACTGAAAACATAGCGCCCCAGGAATTGCTCTCGTAGTAGCCTGAGTGCCAGTACCAAGGTTGCATACTTCCCAAAGTCAGGGTCCATGGGCTCCGGCCCGGGGCCGGATGTTTGTTTGTTTGAAGAAGCGGTAAGCGGCATTGATGCATGTCGACAACTCCAGTGTCCTCATCACCTCCCCCCCCCCAGCACGACAAACACCACCCCCTCTGGCTCGCCACTACTGACATGGAGCGCGACAAGCACGGAAAGAAGACCAAGACACCGAAGTTCACACGGTGCACTACCTCCACCACAATGCAGGTGGCGACCGACCACGCCTTCACCGGCACCTACTCCCAGCGGTTCTAGCCCTCGGACCCGCCCGAACACATCGCCTGCCCTTGCGGCAATCCCCTTCGATCCACGGAGCACGTCCTGCTCCACTGCCCGTGGTTCGTACAAGCTCGCGTCTCCTACGCCCTCGTCAGCTCGGCGTGGAACCCCATCCACCCTATCATCCCCTACGCCCGCCTCTTCTCCACCCGAGGAGGGGCCGAGAAACTTTGCAAGTTTCTCCAGTTCACACGCACCCTTTCCCGGCCCGATCCCGGTCCACCCCCACCCCCGCTGCCACCCGAACCTGACTAAGTCCCCTGAATCCGGGGTTTGTATTTTCCCCTTCTTTCTTTCGCTTCTGTGATTGATCCAACAGAACTTTTTGCCTCACCTGCTCATGTATCACCGGCTTCGGCTCGTTATCCCGGGTTGCCCTAGCGGCTACCCCGTCTCGTTTAACTTACCCGGTCGTGGATCCCTGCGTTTCCGCTTCTCGTCTCGGGGCCACCTTCTGTAAGGACTATCGTGTTTCATAATTGTAACAGCTCGTAGTTACGACTGGTCTGTGCCTCCGGTGTATAACCCAGTAATAAAATGATCCAAAAAAAAAAAAAAAAGGCGTTAAATAAGCTACCTACGTGACTAGTAATGCACCCACTCTCGGTGGTAGACGCGTCGACACGTCAAAGTCACACGCGCCTTCCTGTTCATTTTTGGATCCGGGTCGTTCAGGGCATCACGTCCACCGGCTTAGGCAGCGCTTGAGAGAACCGTGCCATGTCTCCCAAGCGCGAGTGTCTGATTGGTCCTGTCTCTCTCTCTCTCTCCTTTCTCTTCTTTCAGAAGACCGGACGGCAAGAACGAGGACCGTGGAATGGAGGCCGCTGTACCATGCTAGCGAACAATGACCTCGATATGCGCACCAACAATCTGTCAAGTACGATTGTAATTACCACTGTGCTCGATCGGTGTGCCAGCGAGTCCTGCACGATTTACCGAATCTTCCCGAAAGGCTCGGATTCCAAACTAAAATATTTAACATGACTGATACCTGCACTCCGAACAAATGACCACCCCGCCGAACTTATCTTCTGCAATCGACGCGGGGACCATTTTGGACGCCGGGACTCGGAAAAGCGCCACAATGGGAAAAGGTACCAAGAGGAATGTCCCGCGACATATGGAGTTAAAAAAAAAAAATGAAAGTCGCGCGACGCCACGAGACCAGGCCGAGTGGAAGGAGAAGATAGTCAAGCGGTTCTTCGAGGAATTTAGCGTGAAGATAGAATATTGTCTGAGAACTGGAGAGGAGCTCGGTCCCCGATTCGCTACAATCACCCAGCAGGCCATGCAGTAGGCGAAGGTCCCAACTACATCGAAGAAACAAAAGAAGATACAGTTAGAAGGCGATTCGTGAGTCGCAGGGATTTTTCATTAGTGCTATATACATAGCTATACATACCGTTACTTTATTTTTCCTTCTTTCTGTTGGACCTATGCGTACGAGTGAGTGCGGTGTCTCGTGGCTTGAATACCGTACCAAAGAGAGAGGTTCGGGGTTCGGGTTAGTGTATTGGTCACGTACTATGTTTGTCTCTCCTTCCCCAATCAGATCGCATGCGCAATGGATGGAAGGGCGAATGGGAGACGACGTGGGCCTTGTAAGATGCCTGGCGAACTCCAGGAAGTTATTTTCTGCGCTCCGAATGAGGGACCTTTTTGTAGAAACGAACAGACACGCACATCGATCAAAACACCTGTAAAATGCCGCGGGCAGGCAAGTTCTAGCACAAGGGGTGTTATACTGTATATGCTAGTACCCAAAGAACGTACCGAATACCACATAACTGATACTGACCCACTGGTCGCACCACACACAATGGAAGTGTCGAAGGAAGACCCACGATCGATTTAAGGATCGACGTATGTGATAGAACGACGTTCCATCGCGCAGTCTCTGTCGTCTGCAATCGATCTGTGGCTTGTAAAAAAATCGAGGGGTTCCGGCAAGCGGCGGCGCTTACCCCAACCCACGTGTCATCTCTCCTAGCCTAGTATCTGGTCAGTCAGCGTCCGTGGGGAGTTACCCAAAATGGAAATGACATTGTTGCATGCAGACTCCGGCCCCGGACTCCCGGATCACCAAGCATGGCATCACAGGATCTTATCTTTTCTCATGCTTATCTGACTGACCTGTCAAATTGTCAAAGGTCAGCATAACCCAGTTGACTTGACCCTCGTGACCTGGCGTCAGCCTGACTTGTACAACACTGTAAGGCTTTCTCATGTCGACCGCTGCCCCATTATCTCCCAGCACATCTTTGCCAGATCTTCTGGGGAATTCTCGCTCCCTCCTTGTGCCGACATTATTCTCCGTTCTTCTGACTCCCATGATTTTCCCGTCCAAAAGCTCTATGTGGTCGACAGCTCTCCTGTTCTCGGAAAGCAAATAACGGCTGCTACATCCCACAGCATAGGGCTGGACTCGGAAAGTGAGCCTCGTCCTACAAACTACCTTCCAAAAAGAAATAAAATAACAACCACTTCCGAACCCTCTTGTGAAGCCACCAGTGTGAATGGTGAAATCAAGGACACTGTACTTCAAGTTCCGGTCGTTCAGGTCGCTGAGAACCACACAGTCATTTCCAGCCTCCTAACTTTCGTGTTTCCCGTATCCTCCATTCTTCCTCCAACAATCGAACAGATACTAGAGCTCCTTTCTGTGGCTGAAAAGTACGGGATGACCGCTGCTTTAAATCGAATCCGAGACTGCGCTTCCAGACGTGACCCACCGTTTATCTGTCCTGAAAATGCATTGAATGTTTATTGTCTTGCATCGAGTTATGGGCTTCTTAAAGAGACGCTTGAAGCAGCGGAAGTAACGCTCAAATCCCCAATGACTATCCAGGATCTCGAGGACAAGCTTGACACTATGCCCAGTGTCACTCTTTACAAACTTTGGAAATATCGTCAACGAGTTCTTGGAAACCTTGATGTGAACATCATGGATTCGGAAGCATACCGAATCTTGTATGATGCAGCTCTAGACTGCGTGGAGCTTACTGATTATGCGGTCATTAGTGGCGAGCAACATGAATTCCGCAGTGGCTTGATCTATACCTCGACTCCGTCATAGGAGATACCGCTCGTGCTGATCTCACTACATTTCATCTCGCCCTGTCCTCTCATGTCTCGCCCACGGGTTCTTCCTGTAAACATTGTACATCCATTCCCCGTAAGACTCTTCGTGAATTTTGGACTGCTTTGACCGCAGTTGTCCGTGAATGTACAAGAAAAGTAAGCTTACTACTATCCTGAATCCGACGTGTGACGAATCTCACCTCATCCGCAGGCTGAATTGGATTTCTCACTCGCAGAAGACGAAATACCCTCTCAAAGTTCTACCCCTGCCACAACGGAACCCTCGCCTCTTCCTGAAGGCCTAAACTTGCCCGGAGCGGATGTCGTCCTTCGATCTTCTGATCTTGTTTCTTTCCACGTCCACAAGTCGATCCTGGCCATGTCATCACCATTTTTTACTGATTTGTTTTCGCTCCCTCAACCCCCTGATGGTGAATTCATTGAAGGTCTTCCCGTTGTGCAGGTATCCGAAGACGCGGAGCTGCTGCACAGCCTCCTCACAGTGCTTTACCACATTCCCTCTGCGATAACCGACTCCTATGAGAAGACTTTGGCTCTTCTCGCTGCTTTGCAAAAATATAATATAACTGCGGTCCTATCTAATATTCGTTCCGAAATAGGTCGCCAACTGCCAACCACGGAGGCTGCCTTTCGTGCATATGCAATTGCGTATAGCAAACAGCTCATACCGGAGATAGAAACTACGGCGCGCCTCACTCTTAATCATCCCATGACGTTCGAAGTTATCGCAGATGCCTTACCGTTGTTCGAGGGCTCAGCACTGGGCGACCTGGTCCGCTTCCGCAAGCGTTGCCGCGACAATCTCGTCTCGTTCTTCGAGGGCTTTGTTGACGGTAGCGACAGCCTATCAAGAATTTGGTTCGGTTGCCAAAAGACTAAACGCCCGTTATCCGGTTTCCAAAACGACAAAGCGATCCTCGCTGGGTGGTTACGTGACTTGATTTCGCAGCATACCGAAAAATTGGAAGAGACGTATACCAATACATTGCCCAATCCTTCATCCCTTCGCAAGGAAGTTGTTGCTGCTCTTCGCACTCATGTCTCTAGCACCAAGTGCTCCTCCTGCTCAATGGTGTGCGCTACGGAGGGAGAGGCCTTCCATAGCCAGTTGTACCGTAGAATATCGAAGGCACGAGATGATGTACGTACCCTCCCATCCCCTTCTTACGATTTTGGGTTTAAGCCATGTATAGGAACCCTTCCAACTTGACGCTGGGGCATCAAATACGTCCGGAGATTTAGGAAATTCCGATGCCTGATAGTTGCGTCACGCGGTGCTCACAACGACGTCCTACGAATTGAACACTACGGAGCCACAATATGTACACGTTGATCTACGTGTTAATTTATCTGTGTTGAAAAAAGATCTATTGGCGTATGCAGAGCAACTTAGGATCCCCCTAAGGATCCCCCGTCTTGGTCTCAATTGGTGTGCGCAGACACAGTATTCGAGCGCAGATGGGAAGAGGCACAGAGTAGGAGAAATCTAGGGTCTGTCTCTCACCGCGCGCAAGTAGAAAGCCCGATATCTTCGAATGACTGGGAACAAGTACCTAGAGAGCGCATACTGATTTGCGGCACTGGAAGGTGCTGAATTAGTTATTAAGTTATTATTCGACGTGACAAGGCCGGGATAAGCTCGGGGATTATAACTGACTACTTCTCGTGGCCCCCGTAACTGGGTGACTTCCCGTAGGAATCTGGCGGGTCTAGATAATTATTTGCATGGCTGTATCTGAAATTTGTAACCCCGTAAATAAATTCTCCAGAGACCTGTGCCACCGTAGACACGAGAAAAAATCTAGTGCCAGAAAATTACAAAGCAGGAACCGGAACAATGGCGTGTGCCAACGACTTGTCGTGCTGTTGAGGGATCGCATGTTCGCGTCTTCCCTCATGGCCACAGATCCTAATAAGAATCTTGTGCATCAGCTACGATGTCTGAACCGCAATGCAGGCGACAGCGACGACGACGACGACGACGATGAAGATCAGCATCGGCAGAAGAGGAGACGTCTCCTTGTGGTTGTGTGGGTAGAGATCTTGTGCAGGAGGGAGGACCGGATACGACAGCGAAACGCACGTCGCACATACCTCACCCCGCCCCGATCTCAATCCCTCCCCACGCGTTGGAACACCCTGGCAGCATATGTATGCCAGAGGTAACGACCGTGCGTTTATTACGACAATGGGTATCGACATTGCAACATTTGACCATCTCCTTGAGCAAGGCTTTGCTGAGACATGGGATTCAACGCCAATCCCTCGCAACGATGTCTCATTGGGTGCAGTTCCCCGTATCGATCGGCGTTCCCTCGACGCTGCTGGTGCACTTGGGCTGGTCCTACATTATCTTGCTTCAACAATGCACGAGATATCCCTCCAGCAAATCTTCGGGCTCATCCCCACGACGGTCACTTGCTATCTTTCATTTTCCCTCCAGATACTCCTTACAGTCTTACGCAATGTCCCCACTGCCCGCATTGAATGGCCTCGTGGTGAGACGTTCGATCGCTTCACCCAACATATCATTGATCGACATGATCAACTTTACGGGGCCTTTGGCTTCATCGATGGTCTCAAACTCCCGGTGGAGGAGTCCTCAGACCAGGACATAGAGAACGCCATGTATAATGGCTGGTTACACGACCATTTCGTCAGTAATATCTTGGTCTTTGGCCCCGATGGTATGCAGCAGCACTTCACCTCATTCACACCAAATGACTTATGCTTTGCAGGAACTGTCATTGCGTGTTGTCTCAATGCACCCGGTAGCTGGCACGACTCGAGAGTTGCACAGACGGTATATGAGAAGCTGCGCTCGCGAACGCCGAATGGGTTTTACCTCGTAGCTGACACGGCATTCCCCCGAGGTAGTGCAGCTCTTCGTCAAGGTGGTTACATTCGTGCGCCGATGAAAGCTGGTGAGACCCTCCATATGACAGAAGACGGGATGCGGGCTGCAGTTCAATTCGACAATCAGCTCCTCTCCTGTCGACAGGCTGCCGAGTGGGGCATGCGCACGATTCAAGGCTCGTTCGGCTGGCTTCGAATGCCTCTTCCTATCAATGACACAAGGGGACGTGCAAATCTCATCGAAATCTGCATCCGACTTTCCAATGTCCGTGCGCGTCTCGTCGGCATTAGCCAAATCAAAGAAGTTTTCATGCCAATTTGGAAGGACTCGGAGGAGGATGTCAGCGTCTGGGATTCGTTTGAGACAATGCTCTTTGGGGAGATCAGGAAAAGGGATCGCGTATCAAGGTTCCATCTGCATGTAGATGAAGTCTAGTTTATTTCCGAGTCCATACACACAACATTCGTATCATTGATTGTATCAAACTACTCAATAGAAGAAGCCAGCCACTCGGATGGTGTCGTTGCCCGTGCATTCCCAGTGCCACTTTGCGACATCACAAGCGACGTAGCCGGTCCTTCATCCTCCTGATACACCATCTTTTCTTTTCCTTTGTCCGACCTCTTTGGAACAACTGGCGAAGAATCCATGTGACACTGTTTGCCCTTCAACACAGAGCGCGACAGAGACCACGAGTGATGACCGGAAGAGGCAGAGCCACCAGGACTAGAACTGGACTCGGAGGTGAGGGGCCGTTTGTGATGGGCATGATGACGACGGGATGAGTGACCGCTGCGCTTCCCAATGAGTTCCAACATTTCCAGACGCATATCGACCTTGTCAGCTCGACGTTCCGCCCTGTTTAGCTCGCGTAGTGTAGTTTGTAACTTCTCTTGTAGGTTTGCAACTTCCTGGCGAAGTGCGTCGTTTTGTAGCTCTCGAACGCGGACCGTTTCTTCAAGTGCACGGATCTGTTGGAGATAGAGGCGCTGAATGGCCTTGTTGTCATTTTGGCGTGCCTCTGCATCAGGAGAGATGCTGGAAAGGAGTTTTTCAGCCAGCGAAGCTGAACCGTGTTTCGTCCGCGGGAGGTGCTGCCACCAGCACCACTGCCAACGCTACCACCGTCTGTGCCAGGACACGAAGTCACAAACCTCTTCTTTGCGGGTGGAGTGTCTTCTACCCCATCCGAGTCCGAGTTGCCACCGCCGCCACCCTCTGGACAATCTTCCGGATCAACCAAACCCCCAATGTCCTCCATCTTGTTGTTCACCCGGAAGACTTCATTTATGGCATCGGGAATTTCACCAGTGCCTGTTGGTGGACCATCAGACACGATCTATGAGAGCGCCATCTTAGAATAGAGCTGTGTGGCATCCGAGTCATGTTCTAGTACCCACCCTATACCATTTTTCTCGCATGTGGTCCCATGCGCGCTGTCGTCGATTGTTTGGAATAGCGTAGTCGTTGTTGTACAGCCCTTCAATTCGCTTCCAGACATTCATCCCAAGTGGGATGGCTTCCTCCACATAATGAGCGAGGGCGAAGAGGTCTTGTGCGCTCCAATTTTGAGAGCCCCTTATACGACCCTTCTGGGTGGGTGCACGTGGCGCCTTTTGATCAGGGACAGTCTCACCAGTGGGCCGCTTGCGTGGGCATCCGGGACCTCGCTTTAGCACAGGTGGGCCAGGGGACTTTTTCTCAGGTTCCTCACTTGGAGTAGCCACTGGCACTGGGGTAGGGATCGACGATGGGTCAGACTGGTGTGTGGGTGTTGGTGTGAGTGCAAAGGATGACATGAAAGGCCCTTCCGGAGCTGGCGATGCGTGCATGTTGGGCTGCATGTTGTAGTTATATGATATGGCTTGGTTGTAATACGGGTTGAAAGCATGAGGATGATATACATTCGGTTGATATGAGGGGCCAACGGTCTGCCCTATGACGGGCACATTCTGGCCACCACTCTGCCCTATGATACTAGAGACATTATGAAAGGAACTTTCATGTGAAGCTGAGGGCGGCGGTGTAGGGGATGTTCCAATCGAAGACATAGCAAAGTTGAGATTTTCTGAAGCAACGGCTCCTGCTCTTTTAAAACTTTTGCGATTGTCCCATCGCACTTCGCATAATGCATGGTTATGTCCTTGGACATCCTCCCTGAGCTCGCTCGCCTTTCTACTGGGCCCGGCATCCTGGCATCTCAAGTCTAGAGGATTACTAATATTCTGGCAGAGGGGTCAGGAGGGTCCGCCAGATAAATCGTCTAGAGGACACGGTCGGGGTGTGAAATATATTATGTGAGCAGTGTGCCTGGCCAGCACCTCGGCCATCTGGAAAAAACTCCGCTCTGGAGAATAATCTAGAGCTCTAGATCCTGCGGGAAGTCACCCACTGGCTTCCTTGGAAGGTGCCCTTCTGTTCTCAGACTCTGTCTCGGAATATTTACGTCTCGATCGCACGTGGGTCTCAGCTTACGTTACAGCAGGTTCCATATCGATAGATACCCGTCATTTCAAATACATAAGCGGACTTCCGAAACGTAAGAGCGGGGTTCATAATTAAGAGAAGGAAAATATTATTTGGAAATGGGTTATTTTACGGAATTGGGGTTATGGAATAGTTGTCTTTCAAAATCAGGGTTATGGAATAGTTATCTGCCTTTTCCATACCCGGCAGTTGTGGAGCGCTCTGTCTGGCAGTGGGACACTCTTTGATCGTTTGTTAGCACACATACATGAGTATAAGCAGATTCAAGGATCTAGGGACGAGGCCACAGGGCAAGGTCGTGAAGCTATTGAAGTTGTAGCACAGGAAAGGCCTGACCATGTTCTCATTCTCAGGCTGCACTATGCCTTGCCATACGCGTTGGGCGTGGGGCAGCTGACAAAGCTACCTCACAACGTTGCCACATCACCACCGTCTCATCACCATCCAACCACCTTGTCCGCTCACTCTATCCTCGATCTCCTCATATGTGCATAGATTAGCCTTCCCCCAAATTTGACACTGGGTCAAAGGTGAGTTGTATACTTTTCTGGGCTGTACACATGCTTACATCTGCACGCCAAACCAATGTCTTCAGCATCAAGTTCCCGCTTCACGTTCCTCCCTCATCGCCTGTCAAACACGTCGGCCATGCCGCCCTTTGTCGATCCACCATCGCCTCCTTCCCATTTCCCCCACCCACTATTCCCTCAACACCCATTGTGAAGACGCGCCCAACGACGAGCTGGGGTTTGGCCCAGTGATCAAGATATGTCTGTTTTTGTTTCTTTTCTCACTGTCTCGCCGCACCCCTCAAGTCCTAACCGCCTCGCCACATGCGAGTCCATGGCCGCCGCGTCCACCCTTCACCATCGCCATCCCATCGCGGCACGCAAGACCCATCATGACACACCCGCTGCGCCATGCTCCTCAAATTCTTACCGCTACCGCTAATGCTCTACCACACGCAAGCCCGTGGCCGCCGTGTTCACCCTTCACCACATGGGAGTCCACCACCCCATCACGCTCGTCATGACACCACGTCACAGTGCCATCACAACACGGCCACAACGCCGCGTGAAATCCCATTGCAACATCAACTGTGACAGAGCGACTACAACCGCAACGTTACAACAACCATGTGCTGACAACAACAGAAGGCAATGGGACGTCGCTGGCCACAAGGTTGGCCCCCTTACTTATTACATTTAATACAGTGTAGCTATTGGTTTGTTTCTCTTATCGAATATACGAGTTTTTTTTGGTTTTTTTTTTACTTCCTGTGTGACTTCTGAGGTCAGTGCCTCACGCTCGCGGCTTTCCCACTTATTTTTGAAAATAATAAGTGCGTTATATAAATTCATTATTTAATTACTATAATTAATTTGTGTGGGAAGAAAACTCGGCATGGTCACCGAAATGCCCATTCAAATGCCGCCTATGTGTGAAAAATGGTTGCTAGGTATCTATCGATATGGAACCTGCTGTAACAGTGTTTCATAAAATCTGCTCTCTTTATAGAGGCGGAGACCGTTCTTGTACTAGGTACTGCCGCGGAATAAATCGGTTCCAAAAAAAAAAAAAAAGATCATAACTGACCAATGATGCATGATGAGTACTATATGAGTGCCGGTGACTCCCCACTCTCGGTGGTAGACGCGTCAATACGTCGAAGATGCACGCGCCTTCCAACTCGAGTAGGTTTTTGGATCTGAGTCGTTCCGGGCGTCACATCCACCGAAAAATCTGCTGGGACTGCGCTGCCGTCTTGGTCGGCGCTCGGGAGAACCTGCCGAAAATCATGTCTCCCGAGTGTGGGTCTGATTCGTTGTTGTTTTCTCTCTTCTCTCTCTTTTTCAGACGACCGGACGGCAATTCTGAGGACCGTTGAACGGAGGCAGCGGCTCCACGCGAGCGAACAACTCGCAGCGCATTCGCACCGGCGATGTGTCAAGTACGGTTGTAATCACAACTGTGCTTGGTCGATGTGCCAGCGAGTCCTGCACGATTCACCGAGTCTTCCCGGATGGCTCTGATTCCAGAGCAAAAAAAAAGTCAACATTGTTAAATACCCGTACTCCGAACAAATGACATTATTTTCACACACGAAAACTTTCGGACAACAGTAAGACTTGGCTAAGCAAGATTGAAACGCCAGACTTAAAGTCTCCGAAGAGAGTTCTTCAATCGCGCTTCTGGATATCCATAACATCATACTCCTTTGTGTTCGTGGTTCTCTAGCCTGACTGCTCGTTGACGGTCGAAGGTCCAAATGAAAACGGGCGTCCTCACAACATTATCAGATCAAATTTGATCCTTAACGTAGACAGTCTATCCAGGTGCTCTCGGTAGATCTGCTCAGGTGCGCTAACGTCTTCCACGGTGGTGTTGCAATATACAGGTGCAGAGGGTTGTACACCCCTCCTGGAGCGCAATCCGTGGATACGGCAAGGCCGTCTTCATCTGGTCAACCCATACCCCCCACACGAAGTACACGAGGTAGGGCTCTCCGCGCTTATGCGGCCACGCTGAAGGGACGCTTAATCGAACATTATTGACAGAAATGGCCGGCCACGACCATCCTCCCTTTGTGTTTTTCCATGAGCTGTTTGGCCGCCTGGAAATAAAATATTATGAAAGGCATAGCCAAGGGCATAAATTTTAGTTTATTTACCTTGGCTTCTTCGACGGACATTGATAAGGTTTGGTGTATACCTGACACCATGACAGTTCCCCATCGGACTCTGGTAACAAGTGAGGGAAGTCTCCCTGAAACCACCTCGACAATGACGCACTGGGCATTCGTAACGCTCATTCCGGCAAGTTCTGAGCTGGGAAATGACCACGGTGCAGAGTCGCCGTCTTCAGAGTGGAAAACCTCAGTCGCGACGTCCGCCAGTAGATCGGAGTAAAGCAGGGTCGTAGCGACATCCAGCGTCGTATCATTTGAGTTCGGGAGCCGACCCTGGTGAGAGATGGAAAGGAAATGGTTGAAAGGGTCAGATCCGTCGGGTTTCGTATCATTGTAAAATGCCAAGACTGAATTTGAACTGTCGAAGCAACTGATAAATACGCAATCGCGAAAGAAGTCGGAAAGAACCTCTTGGACACCATGGTTCCGGTAGAACCGGAAAGCGGCGACGATACCGGCTTTGGGGTCATTCTTCGTCATAAAGTCAACAATGGCCCCTTTTACACGTTCGGCATGAGCCTCGTCGAAAGTAAGAAGCCCACCCTAGAAACAAATATCGTAAATGAACGCTGCGTGGGTGGCAAACGAACTCACGTAGACGAGTCCATTTTCATTAGTGCCTTGACGATAGGTTTTCGTAAACGAACTCGACCGCAATACCAAAGGTATTCTCGCCACCCTCAATTCATAACGCGTCAGTCGTTCAATGACCATTAATCATGCCCGGGACGTACTTTAGTTGCCCAAATGAGATTACTCTCGGCATCCGCAGATGCGGTCATCCGGCTGCCGTCAGGAAGAACGATCTGAACTCGAACGAGGTTATCGATTCCAAGACCGTACTGGTTGGTTTTGAGTGAGTATCGTCCTCCCATCATCCAACCTCATCCGGAACAAGATGGCTCAGAAGACGCAACGGGCTTACGCTGACAATAACACCGGAAGAGAGGAAAATCGAACGCGTAGTCGATTATTGGGGGCAACGAGGTCCATGGAAAGGACCGCCATATGCCTGCCACCAGGACCCGGCAACATGAGATAAAATGCATCGCAGGTGTCAGGACGCGGAGCAGAGACGCTCGCTCCATAACAACATGGAGACTACATCATCACCCGTTACTGTGACCTAGTGTCCCGCCGGCGTCTGTGGGAGCCCTTGAACAGGAACAGATCGAGGGGTGAGGGGAAAACGAAATGCGACATGACTTGGGAAACACGATGCCGCAGTAGACAGACCCATGACGTAATGAGCGCCAACAGCGGTAAAGGCCCCTGCGCGATCTCAAGTGCCTTGACGGAGACAGATATCAATGCTTCTGGAAACACGGGCCTACATTTCACGTTGAGTGCGGAGTAGGCAGTGTCGTCAAAGGAAGCCACGCCCCGCTACGGGAAAGAGTACCAATAGGAATGCTGCACGACCGCCGCGAGACCTGGCCAAGCGGCTCTCCGAGGACGAAAATAGAGCACTCGGTAGAACTAGGAGGGCCCTGGTCCTTGTTTCGCCACGATCGTCCAAGTGAAGGTCCCGACTGCGTCGAAGTAAGCGAGCATAAGAGGGTCATGCGGTTGGAAGGCGACTGATGAGTCACAGAGATTTGGTAATAGACCCATAGAAATACCTTGACCCTCCTCCCGTTGTCCTATGCGCCGGGGGAGACTGTTTGTCTCAATAGCGGTCTCGGCCTGAGTGGGACTCCAAAGATTATCGCCAGTCAAATGGATAAAAAATAATGTTAAAATCAAGGAAGTGGGGACAGGAGTTTCAACGACACGATATCAAGAACACCAGCTGTTCTCTCATCATCGTTGATTTAAGACGACGGTGGGACAGAAGCCCTAAAGTGTTCGTCGGCGTCTTCACTGCATCGAGTTTGTATGCACCTGATTATAAGAGTTGGCGCGGTCTTGAAAAGATCAGCGAACCATGTTGGCGTTAATGTTTGCGGCAATAGCCGCCCCTTTCCGGTCCGTCAATCCGGCTGGTGAAGCTTTTTGTGTGCCAGTAATGTGGGCGGCGGGCGTTATACACTAATAGGTCGTCCCTCGTATCTGACAAATGCAAGCACTTGGTATGGTTTCTACTATACAAGTAGGGGACAGTGGCCTGTGCGACAAGGGCATGGGTGCATGAGCGCGAAGACTATGACTCGGAGGCCATCCGTATAAGTCACGTGCAATCATAATTGTGATTGTGGTCAATCGCCACCCGGCGGTGGCAAAGCTGGTGTGGATAAAAGCTCTAGAAAGGCCTTCAGTACTTCCCTGCACCCATCCACAATGACCTATTTCGATGCCTCCTTCGTTATTGCTAATCCACGCACCTTCTCGGCCCCACTAGGTGCTCCCGCTTCCGTAGAAGACAGGTCAACCACGCAATCCGGTCATCTGGATGGTGTTGACTCTATCTTCGATTGTCCGGAAGGGCACCTTTTTTACGATAGTGGCACGCTCCCCCATGACACTACCGGATTTGCACCCGAAGGCGATTCTGTAAGCCCGTTCCCCCCAGGACGAGAAGCCACTGATATATGTCATATCATGTCAATAGTATGTCCCTACCGGGGACATGTCCACCAACGCCTACCTCAGAAGTTTCACCACAACAATAAATGCCACGGCATCAACTTCCGCCACCGCCGCGCCTCTATTTGCTGACTACGGCGCATATGGTTTTGATTTACTCTCTGAACCTCTTGTAAGTACGCGATGAATGGTGGCCAGCTGATCGCACCGCTCACCTTATTATCGCACAGGGCTGGGACCTTTCTGCCTTGCCCACACCATGTATGTTTCTGCCTCGCGTTTTTCATGTCTTGTACTCACCGATTCCAAAGCTCTGACAAATGCCAGCTCCATTCCATCACCTCCGAGAGATGACATCGGGGGTCATATAAACACCCCACACGACCACGAGGCGCTAGCCTCAAACTTAGTGAGCACAAGTGCGCCAATGCAAGGGACCTTACTGATCATGTCTTTTCCCCCCTACAGGTCTTGCTATCGGACCTTCTCTCAGACTTTGGCAGCCTTGGGACCGTCCAAGCGGAACAAGCCTCCCGTGCTCCGCCTTACTGGGACGGAATTGACTTCACCCCGCAGACGCAACGGAATGATGTCCCAACTTCTGCTCCAGTAGGAATGCCTGAATACGTACCGTATGTTCACTTTATCACCCCGGTTCTGCTTGCAAGAGAAATCTTACACCGTCCTATTGCTGGTATTCCTAGGCCCTCATATTGGTTGAATTATGCCGACAATACGGCAGCGCCAATCAATGTGTTGACGGCGACAATGACCGCAGGGGGTACTGGGAGGGCTAGAACTGTCCTTGGGAAGCGAGCTAGAGAGCGGTATGACATCTCCTGAGAGGCGCCCCACAGGCTGACGACAATGACAGTGGCAGTTCCGGAACAGCCCACAAGAGAAGAAGGCCAAGCACTAGTTGGGTTTTGGGAGAGGCAGAGGGATCCACAAAGACGACTCACCATACGCCTGCCACCAGTGCCCAAAAACAGGATAAACAATACACCTATGACAGCACGGTGCAGAGCAGAGAGGCTCGCACCATAACAGCCCAGGGACTGTATCTTCATCCGCTGCTGGGATCTAGTGCCCAGCAAGAGACGGTGAGATTCTCTGAGCAAGAACAGTTGGAAGGGAGGGGACCGTCGAAAACACAACACGACTCGTGCGGCATGGTGCCGCCGCATACTGAAGGGAGCGCTGAAGGCCAAGAAGGCCTCTATGCGATCCCAAGTACCTTGACGGAGAGGCAGCGGTTGATGCTCAGGACAACTGCGGACGACGTGGAACGCGGAGCAGTACACGTCATCAAGTGCAAGCTATGCCCGGCCGTAGAATTGGGCTCCTGGCAATGCTTCCGGCGCCACTGTAATACGTCCGAAGACCACCCCGCCGAGCTCACCTTCTGCAATCGATGCGGGGACCATTTTGGACGCCGAGACTCGGAAAAGCGCCACAGCGGAAAAAGGTACCAAGAGGAATGTCGCACAACGCCACGAGACCAGGCCGAGTGGAAGAAGAAGACGGTCAAGCGGCTCTTCGAGGACTTTAGCACGAAGATAGAGCTTTGTCTGAGAACCGGAGAGGAGCTCGGTCCTCGATTCGCGGCGATCACCCAGCAGGCCATGCAGCAGGCGAAGGTCCCAACTACATCAAAGAAACAAAAGAAGATACGGTTGGAAGGCGATTCGTGAGTCGCAGGGATTTGTCATTGCCGCCATATACATACCGTTACTTTATTTTTTCCTTCCTTCCGCTGAATCTATGCGTACGAGTGAGCGCGGTGTCTCGTGGCTTGTATACTATACTAAAGATAAAGGTTTGTGGATCGGCTTCGGATTAGTGTATTGTCCACGTACTATGTTTGTCCCTCCTTCCCCAATCAGACCACATGCGCAATGGATGGAAGGGCGAATGGGAGACGACACGGGCCTTCAAGCTGTAAGATGCCTGGCGAACTCAAGGAAGTTATTTTCTTCGTTCTGAATGAGGGACGTTTTCGTAGAAACGCACGGATACGGACATCGATAGAAACGCCTTAGAAAATGCCACGGGCGGGCAAGTTCTAGCATAAGAGGTGTTATATATGCCAGCGAACGACACACCGAATACCTCCCACATAACTGACACTGACCCACTCTGGTCGCACCACACGCAATAGAAGTGTCGGAGGAGAAATCACGATCGATTTTAAGGATCAAAGTATGTGATAGGATGACGTTGCATGGCGTAGTGCCAGCGCAATCGATTGTGTCCCGTAAAAAAAATTTCGAGGGCTTTCGACAAGCGGCGGCGGTTACCGCGGTGACCCACGTGTCACCTCATTCGCATTCACACTGGCACTATCTTGCCACAAACTTAGCCTGATACCATTTTCGAACCCTTTTTTTCGGTCAGGGAAGCCGCTCCGAGGTGTCGATACGTTTGATAGTACATGATTGATTCGATTTTGATCGTCGATCATCAAGCAGATTTGGGGCCAAGTTTGGGGCCTCCAAATTGGAGTTGGCGCCGTGCGCTTCGTCTAGCTTCAGCTCCAACACGTGCTGGACATCGACATATGCTCAGGCTGCCGTCCTCTCTTTACCAATGTCCACAATGAGCTTCAAGTGAACACATAATCGTTCCGATGTGATGCGTGCTAATCTGAGAGGGGTCCGTTGAAGTGCTGGAACATCATGATGGCCCACAGCTGTCTACCACCCGCCGCCCGCTTGCATGTTCCTTCTAGCTTCCGACATTATCGTCACATACCCAACATCCAGGAAGGTATGAGATACTAATAAACTTTCAGATAGCTGACACCCGACCAACCGTCACACAGAGCAAATGTAAATCGGACTAAATCCGAGTCCACCGGTTTTGATACCTCGGCGCTTTGAGAGCTTGAGGTGTGTGGATAGCACGCACGCATGCACACACGACGGTCGAAGAAATACTATCCCTTATAAGAAAGAAGAAAGAAGAAATTAACCAGCACGGGGCCGTGATCCTGTCTAAGCGAAAGCGAACTTGAATGTCGTCTTCGGAAAGTGCAGCGTTTTTTCAAACAGTTTTAAAATGAGATCGCTAAAACTGTGTTTCCCAGAACCGTACGCATTCTCTATATTTCATAGTACGCACCCCTACGTAGAAGCCTGAGGTGCAGCACCAGGAGCAGCGTACCTTCGGATGGCTACGGGAATTCCCGCGAATGCTCGATGAGTGGGTAGTGGGCATGGGAGTGTCTGCTTCGGCTCTCCAATTTATCACAAGAACGTCGTGCATCCACAGGGAAGTGCGAGAATGGTCATTTTGAGCTCATCGTCTCTGGGCCAGACGTCGAAAGTGGCCATGTAGCTCCGAGTCGCTGGTTTCCCAGAGGAAGCAATATCCTACAATTAATTTGCACCTAACATAAAGGACGAAACAACAATAGATGGCCAGTCTTGTGTCCGAGACAGCCAATTCATATTTGACGAGCTTGTATGGATATCAAAGAACATTCAAAGCACGAGAAGAGGCCATCTTCAAGTTGGAAGTATTTACGAAGCTGGCAAGCTCGCGCGGTATCCATCCTCCGAGACGAAACTTGTCTCCTCGTTGTTTTAAACATCATAAATACAGGGCGACAGTGAGGCAAAAGTTTCCGTTGCTAGTACTAGCCCACTGCCCGCCATGGTACATACGGGGACGGCCCGCTCCCGTTGATAACTTCCTGCAGCTGACCTTGTTGCGGACACTGCGCCTGTGCTCAGGCTATGCGACGTCGAGGACAGTCAGAATTCTGTAGGACAGGCAGGCCTCTCAGAAGGGAGTGGGTATGGTTTCTCGACGAGGAATTCAGCGTTCTCGAAGCTAAATTACGAGCCTATCGACAGCCTCGTGGCCCTTGTCATCGGATGTTAAAGGACAGAAAACATTTCCCGAATATGAGGCATGGGGAAGCTAGTAGGATCGACTCGCACTGGCACTACAGTCTTTTTACTGGCACTACAGTTGACAGGAAATTGACGTGGTCGGACGGCCGGACCAAGGGCCGGACACACCTTCGCTTATTTCCAAGTGGTCGTAAGGGAACTGATGCTAAGCTCAAGAGTAGTTTTTGAGACGACCTAATCTGTAGATTCAATTTACTGTGAGATGGCCTCAAGGCCCACCTTCTTCACACCGTAATGGGAAAATGAGGTGAAAGCCGCCGTCTGTACGGACGGTATGCAATCCTTACCACCCGATAGTCACTGCACTGTACACTGTACAGTACAGTATTGCCGAGTGTATTACAGTAGCTCTGAGTAGCTTGAGTGTTTGGAAATGCCTTGATAAGCTCGGAGAACGGAACCTGTCAGGTTGATCTTGCCACAAACTGTTAGCCTAATAGCACTATCGAGAGATTCCCTTTGAGGGGTTTCCCTTTTTTTGGGTAGGGTAATCGCCCCGAGGTGTCAATACGTTTGTAGTACGTCGATTTTGATCGTAGGTCATCAAGCAGATTTAGGGCCTGAGTTAGCGCCGTACGCTCCGTCTGGCTTCAGCTCCAACACGTGCTGGGATAGAGGCTGCCGTCTTCTCTTCACCATTCACACAATCGATTTTGATCTTCCGGGTTCCGATGTGACGCGTGCTTGAGCGTGCTTGCTTGAGAGGGATCCGTTGAAGCGCTGGAGCATGGCCCACGACTGTCCACCAGGCGGCCTGCACATTGCCAGTGCAATCCTTGGACGCACATGAATTAGAGGAATGAGGTTTCACCTCTCCCCCTGCACAGGTGGCAGGCGATATTTTGGGTAGTTAATGTATCCAGTGGGAGGACATTTGTGGGATGAGCGTAGAGCTTTTCAGCAAACGGGTCAAATTTGGTTTGGGGGCTCGTCAAGGCGCAGGAATGACGTGCATCTATCTATATTCCAAGCATTGAGCTATTACTAATATTGTAGTAATTCGAGACGAAATACCCAGGTGAGGAGATTCATAACAGTGGCATTGTTAACAGTAAATATCTAAGGACCGGCACACCTCTGTATTTCGAGTGGTGTTGAGTCCGGTGACGAGCGCGTCCCAAATCACTCAGTGCCGGCCCGGAGCCGAGCGTTTCGAGTTCGAACAACAGCAAGCGAGTTTCTCACTCATGTCTCCAACTGCCCCCTTATCTCCCAGTACATCTTTGCCAGACGTTCTGGGGAAATTCTCACACCCTCCTTGTGCCGACATTATTCTCCGTTCTTCTGACTCTCATGATTTTCTTGTCCAAAAGCTCTATGTGGTCGATAGCTCTCCTGCTCTTGCGGAGCAAATAATGGCGGCTACGTGTCACAGCGTAGGGCCGGAAGGTGAGCTTTATCCGAATCCCACAAATCGCCTTCCAAAAAGAGATAATAAAAAAATAACAGCTACTTCTGAAGCCTCTCATGAAGCCACCAGTGTCAATGGTGAAGCCAAGGACACTTTACTTCCGGTCGTTCAGGTTGCTGAGGACCACGCAATCATTTCCAGCCTCTTAACTTTTGTGTTCCCTGTACCCCCCATTCTTCCTCCAACTGTTGAACAAATATTAGAGCTCCTTTCGGCGGCTGAAAAGTACGGGATGACCACTGCTCTAATTCGAATCCGAGACTGCGCTTCCAGACGTGACCCCCCCTTTATCTGTCCCGAAAACGCATTGGATGTTTATTGTCTTGCATTGAAATATGGGCTCATTAAAGAGACGCTTGAAGCAGCGGAAGTAACGCTCAAATCCCCAATGACTATCCAGGATCTCGAGGACAAGCTTGACACTATGCCCAGCGTCACTCTTTACAAACTTTGGAAATATCGTCAACGAGTTCTTGAAAACCTCGATGTGATCCTCATCCAGGAGTTTTTCGAATCGGAAGTATACCGAATCTTGAATGATGCAGTTCTAGACTGCCTCGAGCTCAGTGATTATGGCCAGCATCGCGGAATTCCGCTGTGGCTTGATGAATACTTTGACTCCGTCGCAGGAGATCCCTCTTGTTTCGATCTCACCACATTTCATCTCGCCCAGTCCTCTCATGTCTCACCCGCAAATTCTCACTGTGAAGATTGTGCATCCATTCCCCATGAGACTATTCGTGAACTTTGGACTGCTTTGACCGCAGTTGTCCGTGAATGTACCAGAAAAGTAGGCCTACTACCCTGAATCTGACATGTGACGCGCGACGAATCTCACCGCGTCCACAGGCCGAATTAGATTTCTCACTCACAGAAGGGGAAATACGCTCTCAAACCTCTACCCTTCTTGCCACAGCGGAAGCCTTGCCTCTGCCCAAAGGCCTAAACCTGACAGGAGCGGATGTCGTCCTTCGATCTTCTGATCTTGTTTCTTTCCACGTCCACAAGTCGATCCTGGCCATGTCATCACCATTTTTACCGATTTGTTTTCGCTCCCTCAACCTCCTGATGGTGAAGTCATCGAAGGTCTTCCCGTTGTGCAGGTACCCGAAGACGCAGAACTGTTGCACAGCCTCTTCACAGTGCTTTACCCTATTCCCTCTGCGATACCTGAGTCCTATGAGAAGACTTTGGCTCTTCTCGCTGCTTCGCAAAAATACAATATGACCACGGTTCTATCTAATGTCCGTTCCGAAATTGGTCGCCCAATTGCCAACCACGGAGGCTTCCTTTCGTGCCTATGCGATTGCGTGCAGCAAACAACTCACACCGGAGATAGAGGCTGCGGCGCGCCTCACTCTCGATCACCCCATGACGTTCGAAGTTATCGCGGATGCCTTACTGTTGTTCGAGGGCTCAGCGCTCGGCGACCTGGTCCGCTTCCGCAAGCGTTGCCACGACAATCTCGTCTCGTTCTTCGATGGCTTCGTTGACGGTAGCGACAGCTTGTCGAAAATCTGGTTTGGTTGCCGTAAAACTAAAACGCGACCAACACGACAAACCGATCCTCGCTGGGTGGGTACGTGACTTGATTTCGCAACATACCGAGAAACTGGAAGAGACATATACCAATGCATTGCCCAATCCTTCATCCCTTCGCAAGGAATTTGTTGCTGCTCTTCGCACTCACGTCTCTAGCACCAAGTGCTCCTCCTGCTCAATGGTGTGCGCTACGGAGGGAGAGGCCTTCCATAACCAATTGTATCGTAAAATATCGAAGGCAAGAGACAAGGTACGTACCTTCCACTCTTCCTATGATTGTGGGTTTTACATCATGTACAGGAACCCTTTCCGACTTGCCGCAGAGGTATCAAACACGCCCGGAGGAGATTTAGGAAAATCCAATGTCTGATAGTTGTAGGTACCACGCGGTGCTCACGACAACATCCTACGAATTGAACACTACGGAACCATAATATGTGCAAGTTCAAGGTACTCTGTACGTTAAACTATCGGTGGGGATTGAAAAAAAAAAAAACATTGGCATACCCATAACCTAGGTTCCCTTGTCTCGGTTTCGATCGGTGAGCGCAGACACAGTATTCGGGCACAGATAGGAAGAAACACCGAGCAAAGTCAACCTCAAATTCGAGGAGAAACCTAGTGTATGTCCTTGAAAATGGGGTCGGGTGTCACCATACACAAGCAGAATGGCCCAGTATCTTCGAAATGACCAGGAGCCAGTACTCGGAGAACGGATACCGATTTGCGGTGATGGAAGGCGCTAAATTAGTTATTGGTATCCGACTCGGAGGAGGTGACTTGACGAAAGGTCGGGATAAGCACAGCGATAAGTGACCAATGATGCGATGATAAGTGATCGCCCACGCTCAGTGGTAGACGTGTCGATAAGTCGAAGTTACATGTGCCTTCCAACTCTTGAGTTCATTTTTGGATCCGAGTTGTTCCGGTGGTCAGGTCTACAGAAAAATCTGCTGCCAGTGAGACTGCCGCCGTAGTCGGCGCTTGAGGAATCCTGTCGAAAACGATGCGGGGAAGCCCCTATGCGTCCTACGTGGAGCGCGGAGTAGTCGGTGTCACCGAGGGGGGCCGTGCCCCGTGAGCACCTGGCAGTCCTTCTGTGATCTATGCGGGGGCTATTTTAGACGCCGAAGCTCGGAAAGGGGCAAAGCCAAAAGTACCAAGATGGATGTCGCACTCGTGAGACCAGACCAACTGAAAGAAAATGGCCGAGCAGCTCAGTGTGGCGCTACGGACAACTCTCCTAAATAGCGGTCTATGCAATTCCTGTCTCTGCCTTGGTTGGGTGGCGGTCTTCACAGTATCCATTGGCACGGCCTGGGGTGACTTCAACTTGAACAAAACTTGAAGTTGTTCTCTAGAGATCTTCGCTGGCCGAATGGCGGGGATATAATGGAAAAATAAGGGAGGTGGACATGGGAAGAACATCCACGGATATCATATGCAGGCTTATATGATATCGGGTACACATTGAATACTGTCCACGTACAACGTCAGTTGGGGTTGTTCGTTGGTTGTTCGTCAGCTTTGAATGGCCCGGGCCGCGTACCGTTGTCAGCTGTCATTGCGACACGTGACCGTGTGGCCGCCTGCGCCATACATAACAGACACGCGACAACAACATGTTCGCGGTAATGATTGTAGCTTCATAGTCTGCATACTCCCTCACGCTAGCCCGTCCCGATTGACGATTGGTGAGCCGCGCGCTTTACGGTGCCCTTTTTATGGTTCGAATATGTGATTATCCGGCCTTTGAAATTTGAACTCCCGACGTTCAACAAACTGGTACCGTGAGCGTTGTAAACAAACTGACGAGTCGTCTTGTATCTGACTAAGTGCAAACACTGGATATAAATTCCACTAAGCAAGCAGCGGACAGTGGCCCGAAAGACAAGGGTACGCGCACGAAGGAGACCAAGAAGGAGACAGTTGCACGAACGCGCAAAGAACGCCTGCGTGTTGCCTCGTGGAAGTCGCGTGAGGTACTACCAATTGTGGTCGTGGTTGTGGTCGCCCATGTGATAGCTATAAAAGGTCCACTTTCCTCCAGAGTTGACGGATCCACAATGTCTCATTTCAACGACCCCTTCGGCATTCCCAATCCTGACACCTTCCCCGCGCTGGATGTTCCCGCTTCTGTAGAAGATCTAGACAACTCAACTATGCATAGTATCAACGACTCTACTTTCGATTTTAGCTTTCTCTACGATGGTGGCACGTCACCCTACAACACTACCGGATTTGAATCCAAAGGCGATTCTGTGAGCACGCTCCCCCCACGATGGGAAGCCACTACTGACATCCATCACATTATGCCGATCAGTTCGCCACTGTCGCCACTGGGGAGATCTCCACAGACAGCGCCTTCGGAGATCTCACTACGATAGATGCCACAACATTGGCTTCCGCTCCTGCCCCACCCCCACTCGCCGACTACGGCGTAAACCCCCATGATTTTGGTCCACTCTCGGAACTTATTGTAAGCAACGTGACGAATGGTAGCCAGATGGACATATCGCTTACCTTCTCATTCCACAGGACTGGGACTTTTCTGCCTCGCCCACGCCATGTATGTCTCCGCCTCGTGATTGCCACGTCTTATACTTACCCGACCTAAAGCCCTTTCAAATGCCAGCTCCAATCCATCACCTCCGAAGGATGGCATTGGGGATTGGATAAACTCCCCACACGTCCGCGGAGCGCTAGTCTCAAACTTCGTGAGCACGGGTAGCATCAACGCAAGGGACATCGCTGACCATGTCTTCCTACAGGCATCATTACCGGACCTCCCCTCAGAGCTTGACATCCCTAGCAGCTTCCAAGAGGAACGACTTACTCTCGTACCATCTTACGGGGGTGGGGTTGGTTCCACCCCCCAGACACAATGGGATGATGGCGCGGCCTTCACCCCAGTGGGAATGTCCGAGAATATGATGTGCGTTTACTTTCCCACCCTGGTTCTGTTCCCCGGAGAAATCCTAATGCTCATTTCCGCAGGCACCCGTCCCTGTTGAATCACGCCGACACCAACCTGATCATGCCAGCGCCCGTCAATCTGTTGATGACGACAACCACCACGAGAGCAACGACAATTACAAGGGGTGCTGGAGGCATAGAAACGGTCCTTGAGGAGCGGGCTAGAAGGTGGTGTATGACATCTCGTAGGGCGCCTCACAAACTGATGATTATGACAGTGACGGCTCTGGATTACCTCAAAAGAGAGGAAGGCCGGCAAGTTGGGTCTTGGAAGAGGCAGAGGGGTCCAGAAAGAGGACTCACTATACGCCTGCTGCCAGGGCCCACATGCAGAATATAAAATGCATCTATGACAATACGACGCGGAGCGGAGAGGCTCGCACCGTAGCAGAACAAGGACTGCATCCACATCTGCTGTGGGGGCCTGGTACCTCGCAGGAGACGGTGGGATCTCCTGGGCAAGAACAGTTGGAAGGGGGGGTGCAGTTGGAAACACAACACGACCCATGCGGAATGGTCCTGCAGCAGATTGATCTACAAACTGGCCGGAGCGCCAAAGGCCGGAAAGACTTCTATGCAATCCCAAGTAAATTGACAAAGAGGCAGCGGATGATGCTCAGGACTACGGAGGAAGATGAGAAGCGCAAAGCGGTCCGTGTTATCAAGTGCAGGCTCTGCCCCAACAGGGAATTGAACTCCTGGGAATGTTTTCGGCGCCACTGTAACACGTCCGAGGACCACCCCGCCAAACTCACCTTCTGCGGCCGATGCGGGGACCATTTTGCACGCCAAGACTCGAAAAAGCGTCACGAAGGGAAAAAATTCCAAGAAGAATGCCACGCGATGCCTCCACACGACGCCAACAGAAAGAAGGAGACGATTATTCGGCTCCTCAAGGACTTTAACGTGGAGTTGGAGCGCCGTCTGAGCAACGGAGAGGAGCCCGGTCCCCATTTCCCCGTGATCGCTCGGGAGTATGTCCTGACTACGTCGAAGAAGGAATACAAGAGGACAACGTCGTAAGGCGGGATGTGAGTCGCGGGGATTTATCCATAGCCATATAAATACCTTGACTTTGTATACTGTACTAACGAGAGAGATCTGAGGACTGGCTTTGGACTAGTGTATTGGTCACGTACTTCGCTTTTCCCTCCTTCCCCAACCAAGGCGATGACGCGGACCTCGTGATACGCTTGGCGAGCTCCAGGATGTTGTTATTTTCTTCACCACGAATGAGACAGTTTTGTAGAAATGAACCGACACGGGGACCGATCGAAACACCTGTAAAACGCCTCAGACGGGCAGGCGGGTTTCCGCCACGTCGTACAAGAGGTACAAGAGGTGATATTTATACCGGTATGTGAAGAACATACCTCCCACGTAACTGACCCACTGGTCGACGCCCAATGGAAGTAGATTGTGGGTAATACAAACGAGCAAGGGCTCGGAGGGAGAGTCGCGATCGATTTTTAAGGAGCATGGATGTGGTGCGTCGGTGCGTCGTCTGCCAGCGCAATCGATTGTTTGTGGCTGGGGGTTCGGCAAGCGACGGCGGTTACCGCGATCCACGTGTCGCATTCCCACCACTATCAATGTATTATAGGATTCTTTCGAGGGTCTCCTTTTTTCGGGTAGGGAAATCGGAGTCGTCGTCTCTCGCATGATGCATGATTGATCTTACATCTCCAACTTAGAGTCAGCGCTGTAACGCGCTCCCCAATTACATGCTGCGCATCGATATAAACTGATGCCCCAGCTGATACGTCCTCTCGTCGCCAATGTCCACATAACTGGTTTCCATCTTCCAGCTTCTGATGTGACAGTTGCTTGAGAAGGATCCGTTACGTCCACGGGCGCTCCATCCCACAGTTGTCCACCACCGCCTGCATGGTCCTTCTAGTTTCCGACCTCATCACCACGGACCTCACATCCAGGAAGGTATGAAATACTTATAAACCTTCGACTGACTGGCACACGAGCGAACCGCCACAGATGGCCCGGAGCAAATGCAAATACCCCGGTTGTGATTCCTAGGCGTCTGTAGTGCTCAGTTGGAGTCTGGCCAGCATACACACAGGTACGACGATCGAGACAATATTATCTCATCAAAAAAAGAAAAATTAATCAGAACCTGGCGGGGTCGTGGCGTCGTCTAAGTAGAAGCGGATGTCGTCCTTGGAAAAGTGCAAAGCGTGTTCAGACTGGTCTGAAAAGAAATCGTCACCCTTGCCTCCTCTAGAGCCGCCTACACTAGCCACACTCAATACTTCTTTCCTTCATGGTATGCACATCTACGTAGAAGGCGCATTTCTTGATGAGTGGATATATGACCGACTACTTCAGCACTGCAATCTATTACACCAGAATGTCGGGCGTCCACAGGGGGGGTGCTGGCGCTATCATTTTGGGGCTCATTGTTTCAGGGCCAGACGTCGAGGGTAACCAGTGACCATTTAGCCGGCTACTAGAAGTAAGCAATGATTGATTTACCTAACATAAGAGCGAAACAATGGATGGCTCAGTCTTGTCCGGGACAGCTAATTCATATCTGATGGGCTGCTGTGGTTGTCCAGGCGATATCCATTCTTCGAGCAGCCGAAACTTGTCTCCCCGTTATTTAAATGTTAGGGGAAATCCAGGGCGACAGCAAGGCGTAAGACTCCGTTGCTAGTACTGGCTTCACTGTTGGGATCTAGTGCTCCGCAGGAGACGGCGAGATTCCCTGAGCAAGACCAGTCAGAAGGAGGGGAGCAGTTGGAAACGCAAAACGACTCACGCAGCATGGTGCCGCTGCATACTGGGGGGTGCACCGAAGGCCGGGAAGGCCTCCACGCGATCCCAAGTACCTTGACAGAGAGGCAGCGGCTGATGCTACGGACCACCGGGGATGACGTGGAACGCGGAGCAGTCCGTGTCACCAGGTGCAGGCTGTGCCCCAACGCGGAATTGGGTCTGGGAATGTTTCCAGCGCCATTGTAATACGTCCGAAGACCACCCCGCCGAACTCATCTTCTGCGATCGGTGCGGGAACTATTTTGGACGCCGGGACTCTAAAAAGCGTCATAATGGGAAAAAGTACCAAGAGGAATGCCGCACGACGTCGCGAGACCAGGACGGTCAAGCAGCTCTTCGAGGACTTTGACGCGAAGATAGAGAATTATCTGAGAACCGGAGAGGAACTCGGTCCCCGCTTTGAAGCGATCACCCGGCAGGCCATGCAGCAGGCGAAGGTTCCAAGTACGTCGAAGAAACTATTCAAGCAAAAGATAATACGGTCGGAAGGTGACTCGTGAGTTGCAGGGAGTTGTGAATAGCGCCATCTACATACCGTTACTTCCTTCTTCCTTCCTTCCGCTAGACCTATGCGTACGAGCGAGCGCAGTGTCTCGTGGCTTGAATACCGTACTAGAGAGAGGCTTGAGGATCGGCTTCGGATTAGTGTATTGGTCACGTACTATGTTTGTCCCTCCTTCCCCAATCAGACTGCATGCGCAATGGATGGAAGGGCGAATGGGGGACGACGTGGACCTCGTAATACGCCTGGCGAACTCCAGGAAGTTATTTTCTTCGCTCCCAATGCGGGACATTTTGTAGAAACGAACAGACACGGACATCGATCGAGACGCCTGTAAAATGCCGCGGGCGGGCAAGCTCTAGCACAAGAGGCGTTATATATGCCGGCGAACAACATACCGAATACCTTCCGCATAACCGACACTGACCCGCTGGTCGCACCACACGCAATGGAAGTGTCGGAGGAGGCCTCATGATCGATGTTAAGGATCAATGGCCCGCTCCCTTCCTGCAACCGACCTCGCTGCGGATACTGCGCCTGTGCTATGCGACGTCGAGGAGAGTCAGAGTTCTGTCACGGTAGGACAGGCAGGCATCTCAGAAGGGAGTGGGTATGGTTTCTTGGGGGAGTTCCGCGTTCTTGAAGATAAACTACGAGGAGCCTATCGACAGCCTCGTGACCAATCGCCTGACCTTGTTTCCTTTCGCGTCCACAAATCAATCTTGGCCATGTCATCGCCTTTCTTTACTGATTTGTTTTCGCTCCCTCAACCTTATAATGACGGAGTCGTTGGTGGTCTTCCCGTTGTACAAGTATCTGAGAATGCGGAACTGCTGCACAGCCTCCTCACAGTGATTTACCCTATTCCCTCCGTGATACCTGACTCCTATGAGAAGACTTTGGCTCTTCTCGCCGCTCTGGAGAAGTATAATATGGACATAGCCTTACCCCCTGTTCGTTCCGAAATCGGTCGCCAACTACCCACCACAGAAACGGCCTTTCGTGCATACGCGATTGCAAGTAGCAAACGGCTCATTCCAGAGATGGAAACCACTGCCCGCTTCACTCTCGACCACCCCATGACGTTTGACGTTATCACAGATGCCTTACCATTGTTTGAGGGCTCAGCGCTGCACGACCTTGTCCGCTTCCGCAAGCGTTGCCGTGACAACTTCCTCTCGTTCTTTGAGATCTTCATCAGTGGTAACGACAGCCTATCAAAATCCTGGTATGGCTGTCGTAAGACCAAACGGCCACACTCTTCTCTCCAAAACGACCAAGGCACCCTTGCTGGATGGTTACGTGCTTTAATTTTGCGACATATCAAAAGTTTGCAAGAGGCGTATACCTGCTCATTACCTAATATGTTGTCCCTTCGCAAGGAATTCGTTGCAGCTCTTCGTGCTCATATCTCTGAAACTAAATGCTCCTCCTGCTCAACGTTGTATGCTGCGGACGGAGAGACCCTTCGTGAACAATTCCTCCGTAAAGCATTGAGGGCACGGGATAAGGTATGTATCTTCCCACCTTCGAGAGATTGTTGGTTTCATATGATGTGTAGGGACCCTTCAGACTTGACCCTGAAGCATAAAACACATCCGTAGATGTAGGAAATACCAATTCCTGATAGTAGCAGGTGTCATGCGGCGCCTTCGACCCACAAAGTAAACAGATAATATATCTATCGATGAGGGTTGAAATTATCGGCATACGCATAACAGCTCAGGAACCCCTGTCTTGGTCTCAATCGATGTGTACTAATACCGTATTCAAGCGCAGGTAGGAAGAGGTACTTAGTGTCCGTCCTTGAAATGAGATTGGCTGTCACAATGCGCGAGCCTCCAGACATCTCCAAAGACCGGGGGGCACCTGGGATGTGTACTGATTTGCGGAGCTAGATTGGTTTTGTAGTCGGGGGGATGATATCTAAGCGGAACGGCGCCAGGACCAGTGGCAAGTGGCCATATACACACTGTTGTAAATGTGTCCGTGAGTCGATGCCAGTGCGACTTCCGCTTCCAATGCCTGGGTTCATTCATTTTTGGCCCGTTCCGAGTGTCATGCCTGCCAAAAATCTGCTGAGACTGCGTTGCCGTCTGAGTCGATGCTCGAACTTGAAAAAACCCTTTTCCCGGGCGCATGTGGAGAATCATTTTTCTCATTTTTCTCATTTCTCATTTCTTCCATCTCAGATGACGCTACGGCACGATCTGGGACTCCCGGACTAGGAACGGAAGCTGCGACACTTCGAAAGCAACATCAAGCACAGCCGTACAGCAGACCAACAACCGCTAACTAGGGAGTGACAAGTTCGAGCGTATCTGGGTGCGGCCTGACCAGTTCGGCGACTTGATCCTTAGAAAGGTGAGCGCCATATCTGAAACGGAGGAGCGATTCAGACACACGTGAATGAAGGTGCGAGAGGAGCAGCAGTAAGATGGACGTGCCTTAGATGCCTGGGGTCACTGACCTTGTATAGTGCATCATTCAAGGTGTCTTCCTGGTGGGGGTTGAGCGCAATGTAGAGGTCGATCATGGTGCCGGCAGACGGGGAGCCCAGAGTCTCCCAATTAGCTGGAACGGCACTCCATGTGTGCTTCACACGCATGTTATCCCAAGGAATGAGGGGCATCGCGAAGTTGGCGAGGGGTGTGGCAGTGAGGAATGAGAGCGAATAGAGCCAGTGGTATCGCATGTGCACAGAAGACCAGGCACGAAGGTAGTATGTGGAGGTTCAAGTGGACAGCGCTGTTCAGAGGGCTAGAGACCAGAGAACCATAAGGATGGAGCACTAAGCACTTGACTAAGATGCACGGCTTTTATAGGGAGTCGGCACATCAGCATTGAGGCCAATATTGAGGACAGAGCGGAACGGCAGGTCCCAACCCACGGCTTTCGAGGAACCCTCAAATGGTAGTTGAAAGAAGACAACGTCCTGATGCATTGGCAACTCCACTGGTCCACTGGCAAAGACGGTTCAAACCCGTTTTTCAGAAAAGTAAACTCTGATAAGAGGTTGACGCGTTGACGCCCCATTGTGGATACTATAACAGGCTTTCTAATAAAAAGATAGAAGAGTATAAACGTATATTTGCCAGTGATTCGGGAATCAATAGGTCGCGACCTAGACAGAGCAGAGAGGGTAAGCTGTTGTTTAAATGGAGATCTCCGCTCACTTTACTGTAAGGGAGATGACATCTTTGTGCCTGATTATGTCATCACACCTGTTTTACAGCATCGCATACTAGGTGAAGGTGGCTTTGACCCAGACCAGCAAACACCATGTCGACAACTTCACCCTGCGAGACACTGATATCGGCCCCAATCCTGGATGAGCCTTTCAGTCCCATTGACAAACTCTTCGACTCCTCCCCGGACGCTGACATCATTCTTCGTTCTTCCGAGTGCCATGAGTTCCGGGTTCCAAAGCTTTACATTATCAACAGCTCTCCTGTCCTCGAAAAGTTGATACGAACTTCATCTAATCCTGGCATTATGGCTACTCCTGCGGGTCATGAACCCTCGCCTCCTAGTACCGTCCAGCTTAACGAAAACTACACCATCCTTTCCAGCCTCTTCACTTTCATTTTTCCCGTGTCTCCCGCCCTCCCTCCTTCCATCGAACAAACAATGGAGCTGCTCTCGGTGGCCCAAAAATATAAAATGGACACCGTGCTGATCCATATCCGTGATCGTATCGCCCGACAGGACCCACCGGTCATCCACGCAGAGAACGCCTTCTATGTCTACTCTCTGGCACAGAAATACAGACTTCGAGACGAAGCGCTCCAGGCGGCGCGGATGACGCTAAACAGTCCAATTACCATTGAAAATCTAGAAGACAAGCTCGACACAATGCCGGGATCTTTTCTTCACGAACTTTGGAAGTATCACCAGAGAGTTCGAGGCAGTCTGATGTTGGATCTCATTGAATTTCGAAGGTCCGGTGCGCGAGGCACGCTAAAAGATTTGCAATGTAACAACCTCAGCTCGTTTGGCTATCCTAGTTGGCTAGATGATTACTTTGTATCGATATCGAAATCTCCAGCAGCGTTCGATCTAACTAGGTTTCACATGGCCTTAACGCGTCATTCCGCACCAGGAGGCTCCTCACCCGGCTGTACACACTGTGCATCCATTTCAATTGAGACGATACAGTTGCTCTGGACTGCTTTGACGGCCGTCTTCCATAAGAGTCTTAGGAGAGTGAGCAATAGTAAATCGACTATGCTGCGTCAATGGTTGACTATTTTTACAGGCTGAAGGAGATCTCTCGCTTGTGGAGGAAGAACCGCATACGCAGGGGTACATTGAACCAACAGGGGAAACCTCGCCTCCGCCAGAAGATTTTAACATGCGTCACACGGATGTGATACTCCGGTCGTCCGACGGTGCCAGCTTCCGCGTCCACAGATTAGTGCTCACCACGGCCTCACCGTTCTTCGACGATCTATTTTCTCTTCCCCAACCGGACGAAGACGAGATGATCGACGGGATCCACGTGGTTCGCTTATCTGAGGATAAGGAGGTTTTGCGTAGTCTTATCACGATGCTGTACCCAATTCCTTCCGTCTTACCTGACTCATACGACAAAGTCCTAGATCTCCTTACCGCTTCACAGAAATACGACATGGCCGCCGTCCAATCTTCCATCCGTGCCGAGGTCAGTCGCAAGTCATACCCTAGCTTATCGGGAGCCGAAGCTTTCCGTATGTATGCGATCGCGAGCGGTAAAGGGCTTCTCCCAGAGGTGGAAAACTTCGCCCGTCTCACGCTGGACCACCCCATGACATTCGAGTCCATTGGGGACGAATTGAGACTGTTCAACGGCTGGGCACTGCGCGACCTTGTCCGCTTCCGCAAGCGTTGTCGGGACAGCCTTGTCTCGTGCCTCGAGTCATTCCTGGATTATCGAGATGGTCCATCGAAGATCTGGACGTGTTGTTTCCACTCACATCTCCTTAACGCTCAACCACAGGCGCCTGGCCAGGGCCTCCTTGCTAGGTGGCTGCGCGACATAATTTCGCAGGCGATCAAAGAACTCAAGCAATCGTACACGCTCCCCTTGCTCAAGCAACAGAATTTCCGTAAGCAATATATGACGGCGCTCCAACAGCATATCACCGAAACGAACTGCCTCTTCTGCTCGAGGGTTTACATTATGGATGGGGACACATTCTGGTTACAGGTCAAGAGTAAATTGACGATTGCGCGGGACAAGGTGAGCTGAACTCCGTTATTGAGCCGGACTATGAGCCAACTCAGTCGAGTTTTAGGTCCCCGTGTTGTCCAATTAAGCCCGGTGTGGTGGTCGTGTAGAAATTCGAGGACAATGCTGTATCCTTAAATGCACCCCGTTGTATTTGTATTCTCTCCGCCCGTGACCGACACCTGGGACGACCTATATATTTATCGAAAAAAGTCCATTTGTATACGGGGGCACATATTTTGGGACAAAAACTTGACAACGTGGGACAGATGAACGCCTAGGGCCCTAAAGAGTCTCCCCGAAGTAGTAGCAACGGGTCCGAGTCGACGCACGTGATGTATGTGTCTTCCCGTATCTCTTACCTCATCGCGTTGAGTTTGACCGCGCCGAGTCCACTGGCAACCAATACCAGATAGCAATTAAAGCACTTGTATCTCTACAGGGCGAACAGGATCTACAGTACTTACAGAAGAGGAAATAAAGTCGAGAAGTCACCCAAATTTAAGGGGAAGTGCTTCACCTGGATCCGGGAATGGTTACTCGGACCCACCCCATGCGGACGTAATGATCCAGTCCGACATTACAAAGTCGTCATCTGTGTCACCGCCATTCTTCGCCGACATGTTCTCTCTTGATAACGAAGTTGTCGACGGGCTTCCGGTAGTGCGATCATCTGAGGATGCAGAACTCTTGAATCGTCTCTTCACGACTCGGATGCTATATCCAGATCCTTCTGTAATGCCCGACAGTTACGACAAAGCGGTAGAATTGCTCGCCGCGTGTCAGAAGTACGACATGGCTGTCGTCCAATCCTCTATCCGTGCCGAAATCGAAAGCTGGGGACCGTTGTACTGACGGGGGTAGTGGCCTATCGTGCGTACACTATCTCAAGCGACGCAAAACTCCTTCCTGAGATGGAGACTTTCGCTGGCCTCACTTTGGATTTCCCTTTGACGCTCGAATATCTAAGCGATGAATTGCCGTTATTTGCAGGTTGGGCATTGCGTGATCTTGCCCCAAGTTGCCCGTTACCGCAAGCGTTGCCGAGACCGTCTTGTCTCAACTCTTCAATCATTCCTTGACTGTGCTACGCTCCCAAACATCCGGGTTTGTTGTACCAAAAACGCGCAAAGGGCCCATTATGACGAATACAGCTAATTGGTCAATCAAGCCGACGCCTCCCCACAGTGGTTACAAGATATGTTTTCACAACACATAAGTATGTCACAGGAGACTTTCACGGACCCTCTTCTGAAGCATTCAGGCATCTCTAAACACCCATATCAGCTTGCAAAATTGACAATCCTGCTCGATGCAGCACTCCTTGAAGGGAGAACCTTTCTGCGTGGAGTTGGAGAGCAAACTCACCCAGGCACTGGACGAGGTGCGCTTCATCGTGATGGGTTCTTCGGAATCTGAGTCATTCACATGATCGATCCAGGTACGCAGAACCCTAGACTCATGGGCGGTCCACTCACTGAACCCGTTTTCAGGAAGCCGTGATGTCAACATAGGGACAAAAAGTACGCGGGAAGACATGGCATCACGCGTCACATCGTGATAGGAGACTTGGATCAATGTATAGTGGGTGTTTGGATGGATTTCTATGGACATGTTTAGACCAGGTCGGGCGATCTTCAGTTTCAGCGTGTCGTCACCTTAGTCCGAATCGTCTCGTCACCCTGGGCCTTTCGCCCTCTGGCTCTGGAGGTAAACGCAGACAGAACAGGTGAGTACACCAAGGTAGAGGTATCGATTGTCATTCTTTGTCACTAGGGACCAGGGTAAGGCAGCCACCATCAGGTTTTCTTTATGTAAGCAGAGGTCTTTTGCACGCTCGTCCTTTAGAAAAATATTGGATTGGAAAACTGTCTATAAGATTGGAAGGGAAGATACCCTTCTTTAATTTGTATAAAAAATATTGAAAAAGTTTGATTCGACAAACTTCTGTGTGAATGAATGTTTTTGTGTGCAGATATAATTTGCGGGTGGGAGCTTACATGAAGGTGATGGCGGCTGTAGTGAGTCGACCGCGCCTAGCTGCAGCCCGGAGCCGGCCGGGTGTTGTTGGTTCAACTTGAACTCGTTTGAAACGGCAAGCGGCTTTCTCATGTCTACAACTGCTTCGTCTCCCACTGGCAGCACAAATTTTCTGGGGAAATTCTCACTCCCTCCTTATGCTGATATTATTCTCCGTTCTTCTGACTCTCATGATTTTCGGGTCCAAAAACACTATGTGGTCGACAGCTCTCCTGTTCTTGGAGAGCAAGTAATGGCCGCTACGTGCCGTGGTCTGGGGCCAGAAAGTAAGCCTCATCCCACAAACTGCTTTCAAAAAATGAGATAAAAACAAATAACAGCTACTTCTGAAGTATCTTGTGAGGCCACCAGTGTCAGTGGTTGGTGAAACCAAGGACACTTTACTTCCGGTCGTTCAGGTTGCTGAGGACCACGCAATCGTTTCCAGCCTCCTAACTTTCGTGTTTCCTGTACCCCCCATTCTTCCTCCAGCTGTCGAGCAAATATTAGAGCTCCTATCTGTAGCTGAAAAGTACGGGATGACCACTGCTCTAATTCGAATCCGACAATGCGCTTCCGCCCGTGACCCACCGTTTATCTGTCCCGAAAATGCATTGCATGTTTATTGTCTTGCATTGAATTACGGGCTCCTTAAAGAGACACTTGAAGCAGCGGAAGTAACGCTCAAATCCCCAATGACTATCGAGGATCTCGAGGACAAGCTTGACACCATTCCCAGCGTCACTCTTTACAAACTTTGGAAATATCGTCAACGAGTTCTTGGAAACCTCGATGTGATCCTCGTCCAAAAATTCTGCGATTCGGAAGTATACCGAATCTTGAATGATGCAGCTCTATACTGCGTGGAGCTTAGTGGTTATGGCGATAATTGGGGAATTCCGCTGTGGCTTGATGAATACATTAACTCGGTCGCAGAAGATCCCTCTTGTTTTGATCTCACCACATTTCATCTCGCCCAGTCCTCTCATGTTTCACCCGCGGTTTCCCGCTGTGAAGATTGTGCATCCATTCCCCAGGAGACTATTCGTGAACTTTGGACTGCTTTGACTGCAGTTGTCCGCGAGTGTACAAGAAAAGTAGGCTTACTTCCCTGAATCTGACATGTGACGCGTGACGAATCCCACCGTATCCACAGGCTGAATTAGATTTCTCACTCACAGAAGGGGAGACACGTTCTCAAAGTTCTACCCTTCTTGCCACAGCGGAAGCCTTGCCCCTGCCCAAAGGCCTAAACCTGCCAGGAGCGGATGTCGTCCTTCGATCTTCTGATCGCTGTTTCCTTCCACGTCCACAAGTCGATCCTGGCCATGTCATCACCATTTTTTACCGATTTGTTTTCGCTCCCTCAACCCCCTGATGGTGAAGTCATCGAAGGTCTTCCCGTTGTGCAGGTACCCGAAGACGCAGAACTGTTGCACAGCCTCCTCACAGTGCTTTACCCTATTCCCTCTGCGATACCTGAGTCCTAGTCACGTATGAGAAGACTTTGGCTCTTCTCGCTGCTTCGCAAAAATATAATATGACCACGGTTCTATCTAATGTCCGTTCTGAAATAGGTCGCCAACTACCAACCACGAAGGCTTCCTTTCGTGCCTATGCAATTGCGTATAGCAAACAGCTCACACCGGAGATAGGAAACTACGGCACGTCTCACTCTCGATCACCCCATGACGTTCGAAGTTATCGCGGATGCCTTACCGTTGTTCGAGGGCTCAGCACTGAGCGACCTTGTCCGCTTCCGCAAGCGTTGCCGCGACAATCTCCTCTCATTCTTCGATGGCTTTGTTGACGGTAGCGACAGCCTATCGAAAATCTGGTTTGGTTGCTGTAAAACCAAACGCGACCAACACGATAAACCGATCCTCGCTAGATGGGTTCGTGACTTGATTTCGCGACGTACCGATAAACTGGAAGAGACATATTCCAATGCATTGCTCAAATCTTCATCCCTTCGCAAGGGATTTCTCGCTGCTCTTCGCACTCATGTCTCTAGAACCAAGTGCTCCTCCTGCTCAATGGTGTGCGCTAAGGAGGGAGAGGTCTTCCGTAACCAATTGTACCGTGGAATATCGAGGGCAAGAGGCAAGGTACGTACCTTCCCTTCCCTCTTCCTACGATTGTGGGTTTTACATCACGTATAGGAACCTTTCCGACTTGCCGCTGAGGCTGAGGTATCTTCGAAATAACAGGAAGCCAGTACTCGGAGAACGGATACTGATTTGCGGTAATGGAATGCGCTGGTTTAGTTGTTGGTATTCAACGAGGTGACTCGACGAAAAGTCGGGATAAGTATGGGGATAAGTGACTAAGGATGCAATGATGAGTGATCACCCAGCTCGGTGGTAGATGTGTCGATACGTCGAAGTTACAGCGGCCCATGCGCCTTCCAACTCTTGAGTTCATTTTTGGTTCCGAGTCGTTCCGGGCGTCAGGTCTACAGAAAAATCTGCAGCCGGTGAGACTGCCGCCGTAGTCCATTTGATACTTCTGGACTATGGCTAGGAGCCTCATGATGTCCTCTGTGGTTGAAGAAAGGACGGGCAGTGTCAGGGAAAACGAAAGTGAAGAGGCTGTGACGGATCGCCCCGCTCTCCGGAGTCCCAAGCGGAGTCCAGTAGGTTGACCACCGGAAACGATTCTTGTTCGTTACCATTGGACTCCAAAAGTGTTTGAAACGGACCCTAGGAGCTCTCGAAGTACTGGAGAATTGTTAATGATGTAAAGTTTGGGCACGCGAAAATTATGAGAGTTGGACGAGCGAAGAATGATATCCGAGCCGGGGTAGTCGAAGCGAAGGTCTCGCCTGAGACGACATCATTACAGTACTAGGTACAGGGGTTTCGGGAAGGACTGTAGACATGATGTTCAAGTCATGCAGCCCCAGCCTTAGCACTTCCAGCCATGAACGACGTTCGTGTCAAATCATTTTGGACTTGCGGTATTTTATCTGGTCTTTAGGTACCCAAGGCGCACAGAAATGGAAACCAAAAAACGGCGACACTTCTGTACTAGAGTTGCCTAGGCTCAGACGGCGGGGTTATTTATTTTTTGTGGTTCCACGAATCCCCTATACCGTACGTCAGGAGCAAAAAGTTCGACCCCGGGTATTTTTTCGGGTTCCGCCATCTCGTATACAGAGGTGGACAATTAGATTCCGTTTTCGATAGACTTATCGGCATTGCGTCGCTCTAATTCTTACAGGCCGATATATTGAAACTTGATACTCCAACTCGGACGTAACGGTAACTATCGGTCGACGTTCTTACGACCTGGTTCGATCTTCTACCACAACAGAATGACGCGCTGTGTAGCCTTTGTGTATAACCGGTTGTTCCGCCATGTCTGGCCAACTCCCCTGGAACTCTTACTTCCGGCGGCCATTCCGGCGTGGCGTGCACCAGACGGATTCCGCACCCATATAAGACACCGATACCTAAAAGTAGGATGAGTTAAAACACAAGTGCGATCTCCCGTCAGAGCATACCTAAGTCATACGAGCAGTCGAAATCAGTCGCGCTTAAAATATTCAAAATAGAATGGGGTATTCACCTCATCTAGTTTCCGTACCAACTCCCTCTCGAGCTCCTTGCAGAAGGTCTGCCCCTCCATATGCACACGAACGCAGGAATAACAACCTGATTGCATGTGATCCTTAAGAGCTACTTGGAAGTCCTCGAGAATAGTTGAAGGTGAGGAAATTGCCCGCGTAAAACCCTCCGAGTCGTTCATCCCTGCACTCTTGCTCGCAAAGAAGTTGACCAGCCAGGTGTACGAAGACCCTTCCCGACAGCCTTCCCAAATCTGTTGCCTAGAATGAACATCGAAGAATGAGTTTAAACATAACATGAGGTTGTCTCTGCAACGTCTGCGATAGCGAATCAGGTCGCACAGCGCCGGTCCTTTGAATGACCGCAACCCATCTCCAAGAGATTCGAATGTCATCGGGTAACCCAAGGTGAGACGAGCTGCACTCTCCATTTCTGGAATGAGCTCCATGCTACTCGCGATGGCATATGTACGGAAGGCTCCAGCTTCGCTTGGCGGATGCCAACGTTTGATCTCGGCACGGATATAGGATTGAATCGATGTCATGTCGTATTTCTGGCAGGCAGCGAGTAAGGCGAACGCATGTTCATAGGAACCGGGTAGGTGAGAGTTGTGGTAAAGCAATGAGATGAGGCTGTTCAGCAAGTCAGCGTCCTCGGACAATTTGATCAAAGGAAGGTCGTCAACAAGTTCGCCATCGGGTGGCTGGGGGAGAGAGAGTAGATCTTTGAAAAATGGTGACGACGTGGCAAGCAAGGACTTGTGGACACGAAAGTCGACTTTGTCGGACGACCGAATTATAATATTTGCATCGGGTATGTCCAAACCGGTTGGCGCGAATGGAAAACCCCAATTTTCGGGGGTTGGCTCTTCCTCCACGAGAGTCAGAGCCGAATCTGCCTGTGGGGCGTTCATATTCGTCATCGCGACAACTGAACCCCGTCACACGGGCTCCACTTACCTTTTTTATCGCTCCATGAACAGCAGCCGTTAGCGCCTCCCAGAAAGTGCGTATGGCCTCGCTGGATATAGACGGACATATGCCACATCCATGGAGCTGAAAATGGCGTGCCCGTGCATTTTCGAATTCGACGAGATCGAAGAGACGAGGAGCTTGCGGTAAGGACTCGATGTAATCATCAAGCCATTGCGGCATAACGTTAGGGATACTAGAGGGAGGATATCCACAGCTCTCGACATTCGAGCCAAGCTCCCTAAACTCAGGAAGGCTTGAGGCGAGATCCTGTCTAACTCTCTCGTAATACTTCCAGAGCTCATGAAGATAGGTTCCTGGCATGAAACCGATCTTGTCTTCCAAATCCTTAATGGTCATCGAAAGGCGTAGGGTGCTTCGCGCGGCCAGAAGCGCTTCTTGGTGAAGTTTATACTTTTGTGCGAGGAAATAAACGTAGAGTGCCGTCTTTGGGAGAATGAATGGCGGATCCTGACGAGAGATGACGCTCCGGATATAAGTCAAAACTGAGTCCATTTGATACTTCTGGGCCACGGATAGGAGCTCCATGATTCTCTCGGTGGTTGGAGGAAGGATGGGGGCGACAGGGAAAATGAAGGTGAGGAGGCTGTAAAGGATCACCCCGTTTTCTGGTAGTTTGACCACCGGAAGCGGTGGCTGTTCCTTGGTTTGTTCTTCGCCGTTGGGGACGCCGGAAGTGTTTAAAACGCTTCGTATAAGCTCTCGAAGTACTGGGAGAACCATTAGCGAGGTAGAGCTGGGGAACGCGAAAATCATACGAGTCGTACGAGCGAAGAATGATATCCGAGCCAGGGAAGTCGAAATGTAACAAATCTTCTGTGATCAATGGAGGCTTATGTGGAAGCCTGGATGGAGGCTTGGATGGAAGCTCGAGTGGAGGGGTTACAGGACGCGACATCATGGTACTTGGACGATGCAGTATGACAATCTGTCGTACCTTATAAAAGAGCCTACAGCGCCGCAGCAAGCCGTAGCATGAGGTAGCCGTGTGACGAGCCGTGTTCGAGCCCCTACGCAGCAGGTGTATACGGTCACTGGCACGGTCTCACAGAGAAACCATTCAAATTAACTCGCATCGAGGGAACTTGGATTGGGACTGGGCACTGTGACGTGCGCCCGCGGTCGCACGACATCACCTAACATAGCAAACCGCAAGTAGTCAGGTGAGCTACTGCGCAGGTATAATCGTATCGCAGCAGGAGTTTTAGATAAGATAGTAATCAATCCTAGCGTGTCCAATTTTTGTTTATGGCCAGCTGCGGACAGAATCCCGAAGAAGTTGCAACCAAAAAGGTACGTGGATCACGGTGTGGGAAAAGATGCGTGCGCAGTTCAGAGATTCGTGACTCTCAGCACCATAAACGTTGATTCGACTTTCCCATAACTAGGTATTGTAATTTGTTGGGGGCAGGACAAGAGAATATCGGGAGTAGTGATCGAATATATATATCTCATTTTTCACGCAACGGGGGCTGCAAGAGAATGTTGGGGGTCATAATTGCAACAGGTCCGCCAATGATGCATTCCCTTACGCGCCCACTACTTCAAAACGACATGATCTACAGATACGCCTATTTTACACCGTCAGAGGAGGCCCTTGAGTTGAGTCCCACGATCCAGTGTGTATAAACAAGATAAACAAGGGGCACACTTTGCGGCTCGGGCAGTGCGTTCAGGTACGGTTTCGGTAACCGCCGCGTCGAAGGGCGCCCATGACAACAACAACCATTGATGTGAACCTCAGATTTACTGACTCGGACCCAGACTTTCCACTTTGACCTTGTGAATGCCCATTACTGTCGCCACCGAAGGCTCTGAATCCGTTGCAGCAGAATGTGTCTCGGATCACCCTCGCGCAGACATTATTCTTCGCTCTTCCGACTCCCGTGAATTCAGAGTGCCAAGGATTTATATCATCGATAGTTCCCCTGTCCTCGCCATGCAGATACAAGTCCCTAGTCCAGACATTTCCAATCCTTCCACCTCTAGTGCCGCCATTCGTTCTGACACCTCAAGAGAATCACTCCCCGTATACCATCTCCCAGAACGTGGTGACGTCCTTTCGAGCCTTCTCAGCTATGTTATCATTTCCATGACCCCCAGTCTTCCGCCAACGATCGAAAAGATCTTTGAGCTCTTATCAGTGGCTCAAAAGTACGAAATGGTCCTGGTATTGGCTCATATCCGAGACCATATCTCCCGACAGAACCCACCACTCATCCGGAAATCGACCGCTTTCCATGCCTATTCTCTTGCCCAGAAGTACGGCCTTCGCCAAGAAGCGCTTCTGGGTGCGCAACTCACGCTGAACCTCCCACTGACTATCGAGAGTTTGGAGAGCACTGCAAAGTTGGACATCATGCCCAGCCCATTCCTCTATGAGCTTTGGCGCTATCACGCGAGGGTGCAACAGTTCCTTGAAGACGACCTCGTGGCATTTATAACGTCTGGAACTGCGGCGCGTATAAATGTTCGGTGTAGGGAGCTCGACAATTGGGACGTCCCAGTCTGGCTCGGTGATTACATCGACTCCATAGCAAGATCTCCGGCTCTCTTCGACCTCTCCGAATTCCACATGACCTTGACGCGCCACATCATGCCTTCAGACCCCCGGGTATCCGACTATTGCCAATCTTGCGCGTCAATAGAAAGCAAAACAATAGACACCTTTTGGACGGCCTTGAAAGGCGTCGTCCAGAGTAGTATGGAAGACGTAAGCGTAGTCGTCCCGAGCGTGCTGCGTTACAGATCGTTAATCCTTTTACAGGCCGGAGCAGATTTCGTGTTGGGGGGAGAAAGGCAGAGACGAAGTTCTACCAAGTCGAAAGTTTCGCCTCCTGAATGCTTGCATACCAGCGGCGCGGACATCATACTCAGGTCATCCGATCTTGTCGACTTCCGCGTTCACAAATCAACATTGTCCATCTCTTCGCCGTTCTTCAGCGACATGTTCTCCCTTCCTCAACCACCACTGGGACTCGACGAGGTAGTGGATAACCTTCCCGTGGTCCAGTTATCCGAATGCGCGGAAGTTCTACTCGGCCTCATCACTATCCTCTACCCGATTCCTACCGTAATACCTGACTCGTATGACAAGGCCTTGGACCTCCTCGCCGCTTCTCAGAAATACGACATGCCTACCGCCCAATCGACCATCCGCTCTGAGATGAAGAGCAGGAACCTCACTACGCCAACCGGTGCGTTGGCATACCGTGCGTATGCCATCGCCAGCAACCATGGGCTCATCCCAGAAATGGAGGCTGCGGCTCGCCTCACCCTGGAATACCCCATGAGCTTCGAGTTCATTGGAGAACATTTGGCCGCGTTCGGTGGATTTGCGCTGCGCGACCTTGTACGGTATCGCAAGCGCTGTCGAGATAGCCTTACTTCGTGTCTTGAATCATTACTCGATTCTCGCCTCCCCCCATCAGATATCTGGGTCGGTTGCCCCAATACAACCCAATCCCACCTCGCTGGGTGGCTGCTTTCACTACATCTCAAGTCGCTCAAAGTGGCATTTACGCGTCCTCTACCCCGACCTTCTAGTTTTTCCACCGAATACCTCGCTGCTCTTCAAGGTCACATCAATAGATACGACTGTTCGTTCTGCTCGAAGGTGCACATCATGCACGGGGAGACGTACCGCGAACAAGTCGAGACCAAAATGGCGAAAGCACTGGATGAGGTGAGTACTACCGTGGCTTCTCTTCGTGGAGTCTCTAGCCATGATTGCTCGTAGGTACGCTTCAACCCCGAATCGACGCAGGACGCGATTGAGCCGCCAAGCTCCGAGTGATCGGTGACCGTTCGATGATGCTTTATGAGTAGGCGTAGGCACACTGTTCCAGTACTGTATTGAATGTATAATAATAGATCTTGTCGCCCCAAACCGATTAATTGGTGCCATTTGTACCCAGGTTCGGCGAATCCCGGTAGATCCGCTGGCAGGGGGGAAGGAGATGCGCGTCATCGCATTCGATCTCCAGCGCCCCGCTTTGACCTATAGCTAAAACATCGTATTAATATCTTGTCAAGTTCGATATGATGAAGGGCGCAAGCGTGATAAACACATCACTGGTCCACAGTCGACGCCTGCCTAAAGCTAAGTCACTGAGCGCAGAGGAAGCGACGTAGGACATGAGAAACAGACCACACAGAGAACCTGAGCTAGCTGGCCCCAACATCGCATATGTTGTCACTAGTGCCAGTTCCACGAGAATTCCGGCGACGCGCGTTGGAAAGCCACACGACGTACCATACGTATCCGAACGGAACAACCGATTGTGCACTGGCATATGGGCTTGCGGAAGGAGTCTCTTTGCAGGAGTACAGGCACTCCATCTCGTGTTACATCTTCCTGATCCTGGAGGAGAGCAGGAGGAGAGGTCAGAGACCCAAGGCATCATCTCCTTCTCGAGCGCGGAGGTGGAATACATTGCATGTACCCACACCATGTTGTGCACCAGACTTTGGCGCGGAGGCAGGTACCCATTCCTGCCACTCGCCGACGAATTGTCGGCGATCGCACTCACGAACTTGAAGCTTTAAGCTTTAAGCATGAACTTGAAGGATAACGGCTTTCACTCTCGAGTCCTTGCTCGAGTCTCACCAAAATATAGACACTACGTTCCCGATGCAGAGAGTGGAAGCACGATGGTTCGTCCTGATGGATATATTCCGCGACGGCGCAAGCCCTACCGAAGATCGAAACGCTCACGCGTAGCCTTGGTTGGTCTCAGGTGATTGAGGGGGAGTGTTGGAGGACGGCAGGCGGCCCGCCGACTCGGAGAGAAGTGCAGACGGGGGTAGTATGAGTACATGAATTAGCGGTGTGATGTTACAAATTGCGATAGCCAAATGCACACCCAAGGGACGCAGAGCCGTACAGTGGGAAAAAAAAAAGGTAGGTAGCGTAGATCGTATGCACTTTAGTTACGACTGAGCTGAATAGAGACGGCGTAGAAGATATGACAGACTTACACTTCGTCAACAATCATCGTCTTGTAGATTTATTTCCACTTTTGCGATAACGAATGAGGTCGCACAGTGACCGCCCTCTAAATGATCGCAATTGTTCTCCAAGGGATTCGAATGTCATCGGGTAACCCAACGTGAGACATGCCGCATCCTCCAATTCTGGATCCAGCCCCATGCTGCCCGCGATAGCACACGCACGGAAGCCTTCAGCCTCAACTGGCGTAGGAAACATTCCAAGTTTGGTGGCGGCCCGAATATTGGACTGAACTGATTCCATGTCGTATTTCTGGCAGGCGGCGAGTAACGCGAACACCTTTTCATAAGAGCTGGGTATGACAGGGGAAATGGGGTAAAGCAATGAGACGAGGCTATTGAGCAGGTCAGCGTCCTCGGACAAATGGATTACAGGAAGGCCGTCTACAAGTTCGTCATCGAGTGGCTGGGGGGAGAGAGAGAAGATCCTTGAAAAATGGTGACGATACGGCGAGCACAGACTTGTGGACACGGAAGTTGACCCTGTCGGACGACCGAACTATAATATTTGCGTCAGGTAAATCCAAACATAATGACGCAGATGAAGGATCCGAGTTTTCGGAGGTTGACTCTTCTTTCACAAGAGACAGAGCCGAATCTGTCTGTGGGAGTTCGTATTAGTTATCGCGAAGACGCCTACACCAGTTCAGAGGCTACGTACCTTTTCTATGGTCCCACGAACAACAGCGGTCAGGGCCTCCCAGAAAGCGCGTATGACCTGGCTGGGTATGTGGATACATGAGCATGAATAAACCTCATCCCTGATGTGACGTGCCCGGGCATCTTCGAGTTCAATGAGATCGAAGAGATGAGGAGCTTCCGCTATGGAGCCCATGAAAACATCAAGCCATCGCGGAAAAATATTTGAACAGCGGCGGCTAGAGCGGCAACGCAGAACATTTACGTCATGGGGTAGACCAGAGTTTTTAAACTCAAGAATGTCTGATTGGAGATCGCTTCGAACTCGCTGGTGATACTTCCAAAGCTCAAGGAGATAGGCACCGATCATGCCAGGGAAATCGAGCTTGTCTTCCAAACTTTCGATGGACATCGGAAGGCGCAACGTAACACGCGCAGCCTGGAGCGCCTCTCGATGGAGTTCGTGCTGCTGTGCAAGGAAATAAACGTGGAATGCCGTCTCTGGGCGAATGAATGGCAGATCCTGTCGGGAGATGGCACCCCGGATATGAGTCATAACTGAGTCCATTTGATACTTCTGAGCCACAGCTAAGAGCTCCATTATGTTCTCGGTGGTCGAAGGAAGGACGGGGGCGACGGGGGAAATGAAAGTGAGGAGGCTGTAGAGGGTGGCCTTGCTTTCCGGTAGTTCGACCACCGGAAGCGCACCATCGGGGACATCAGGAGGGTTTGAAACGCTTCGGATGAGGTTTCGAAGTATCGGGGAACAAATGTCGATGTTGAGCTTAGGCACCCGGAAATCATGGGAGTCACTTGTGCGAAGAACGATATCCGATCCAGGGTAATCGAAGTGTGATGTCTCGTCTGAGACGACCTCGTTCGTTTCAGGTGTTTCAGGACATACTACTATAGGCATGGTGTTAGAATTGTGCCGTATGTCGATCCACTGGCTTTTACAGTAAAGAGCCAGGTCAAGTACTACGGCCTACACCGCCGCATTGGTGACTTGACAAACAACCCCATTAGGAATCTCGCCGGCCCGGGGCTACACACCGTCGTCCTATAACAACGACTCGGACGCCAATTCTCGCCCAACGGACGACTGGGACCACGTCTGTGCCCACACCGTCCAGTACCACTGCATTCGTGGATATGTCCTGGCTAGCGGCATTACTCAGGTTGTGTCACTCGTCTCTTCCGAGTCCAAAGAGCAAACATCGTCACCAAACCGGACGTCTATGTCACTATTTCGGCATCTCATGTTTAGCCCAGGGTTTAGCTACCACTCTGAAACTCTCTGGTCCAGGTCATGTGACAGATTACAAATCCAACAAGCTACTGGGGAGGGAAGGAAATCCGCATTGTCGTCTTCGATCTCTGGTGCTCCCCTTCGATCTAATGCATCTGTACGGCAGCGCACCCGTACTTAGCTGAATCTGAAGCATTATACTAGTTATCCCACCTCTTCTTCCAACCACGACCAATGCGATAGCGCACGCTGTTGCTGTGCCAGGGAGCATACATCGTCTTGATTCTTGCGAGGTTCAACATGAATGGCGCAAATAGTCTGTTGACGGCTTGGAGAAGGCAATACAGTAGACGCGTACAGCGTCTAGAGAGCCCGAGAAACGTTACGATTGCAACGCACCTCGACATCGCATCCTGTCCCAATTTCGCCGTGTGCATCGGAAAGCTACACACAGTGCCCTACGGCGTCTGGAGCAGACAGCCGGTTATATACTGACATAGAGGTCTACAATGCAAAAGGAGCCGGGACGCCGGAGTGGAAGGCGGTCAGAGTCAGACGCCGATTCTGCTTCGCCGGGGTACAGGCACTGTGTTCGCGATAGTGGACGCGGGAGCACTATGGCTCGATTACGTCCCAGTGGAAGCCAATGTTGCAGATATATTCACCAAGATGTTGTCTTAGCCCGACTGAAGATCGAAACATTCACGCGTAGCATTGATTTGTCCCAGCTCCCAGTCAATCGAGCGGGAATGGACCACAGTCGGTAGACGTGCGGACGGGAGTAGTATGGACGCGGACTGGAATTGTGATGTTATAGATTGGGACAGAGTACGACCGAATGCGCAGTCATCCAACGGGCAGAACTGTACAGCAGAAAGAAGGATACAGTGCCTTAAAAACGGTAGCGTAGATTGTCCGTGCCTTAGTTGAACTTGTCTCGACTGAGACCTGAGGTGAGCGGACACATATTGAGACGACGTAGAAGACCCCACTGGCCGGATTCCAAAATAAAAAAGATCCTACTGACTTTTACTTAGTCGACAATCGTCTTTTTTAGGTTCATCACACTTTATTGCCACGTTTGCGATAGCGAACGAGGTCGCAAAGTGACCGCCCTTTGAATGACCGCAATTGTTCTCCAAGGGATTCGAATGTCATCGGGTAACCCAACGTGAGACGAACCGCATTCTCCAATTCTGGATCGAGTCCCATGCTACCCGCGATGGCACATGCGCGGAATGCTTCAGCCTCAACTGGTGCAGGAAACCTTCCAAGTTTGATCCCGTCACGAATATTGGATTGAACTGATTCCATGTCGTATATCTGGCAGGCGGCGAGTAATGCGAATACCTTTTCATAAGAGCTGGGAATGACGGGTGAAATGGGGTAAAGCAACGAGATGAGGCTATTGAGCAGGTCAGCGTCCTCGGGCAATTGGATTACATGAAGGCCGTCTACAAGTTCGTCATTAGGTGGCTGGGGAAGAGAGAGCAGGTCCTTGAAAAATGGTGACGATATGGCGAGCACCGACTTGTGGACACGGAAGTTGACCCCGTCAGACGATCGAACTATGATGTTTGCGTCAGGTAAATCCAAACCTAATGACACGGATGGAGGATCCGAGTTTTCGACGGTTAGCTCTTCTTTCACGAGAGACAGAGCCGAGTCTGCCTACGGGTGTCCGTATTAGTTATCGCGAAGAGGCTTAGTTACACCAGTTCCGAATCTACGTACCTTTTCTATAGTCCCACTAACAACAGCGGTCAGGGCCTCCCAGAAAGCGCGTATGACCTGGCCGGATATGACCGCACATGAACATGTTAAATCATCGGTCATAACCTTGACGTGGGATGCCCGTGCATCTTCAAATTCAATGAGATCGAAGAGATGAGGAGTTTCAGCTATGGAGTCGATGAAAACATCAAGCCATCGCGGAAAAGAGAAGCGACTGGATTGAATAGTAGGACGGCGAGGAATACAGCGCAGATCCTTTTTTACCTCATAGGGTAAACCAGAGATTTTAAACTCAAGAAGAACACCTGATTGGAGATAGGTTCGAACTTGTTGGTGATACTTCCAAAGCTCGTGAAGATAGGCACCCGTCATTCCAGGGAAATCGAGCTTGTCTCCCAAACTTTCGATGGTCATCGGGAGGCGCAACGTAACTCGCGCAGCCTGAAGCGCCTCCTGAGGGAGTTCGTGCTCCTGTGCGAGAAAATAAACGCGGAGCGCAGTCTCTGGGCGAAGGAATGGAGGTTCCTGTCGAGCGATGGCGCCTCGGATATGAGTCATCACTGAGTCCATTTGATACTTCTGAGCCACAGCCAGGAGCTCCATTATGTTCTCGGTGGTCAAAGGAAGGACAGGGGCAACGGGGAAAATGAAGGTGAGGAGGCTGTAGAGGGTGGCCTTCCTTTCCGGTAGTTTGACCACCGGAAGCTCACCGTTGAGGATATCGGAAGGGTTTGAAACGCTTCGGATGAGGTTTCGAAGTATTGGGGAACAAATGTCGATGTTGAGCTTAGGCACCCAGAAATCATGGGAATCGCTTGTGCGAAGCACGACATCCGATCCAGGGTAATCGAAGTGTGATGTCTCGTCTGAGACAACCTCGTTCGGTTCAGGGTTTTCAGGACATACTAGTATAGGCATAATATTAGAATTGTGCTGTATGTCGACAACCACGATTGCAACCCAAAGGGTGAGTACTGGTGAGTGAGGTAATTAATTACCTCATAGAAGTCTCGCCGGCCCGGGGCTACACCACGCCTACAAGCCTCCGTCGTCTCCCGTCGTCCTCTTCTAACCCCGGGCCAACGGAAGATCGCGACCACACCTATCCCCACATCAAAATGTAGCAAAAGTCCAGTACCACTGCATTGGTGAATTGGTCGACATAGATTACTTAGGTTGTGTCGCTCGTCTCCTCCGAGTCCAAAGAGAATACTGCCAACATCGTCACGAAACCGGACTTCCGACGTCTATGTCGGCATCTCAGGTTTAGCCCAGGGTTTAGCCAACCCCGATAGGACCTGCAGGGGAGAGAAGGGGATCCGCGTCATCGTCTTCGACTGATATCTCCGGTGGCTCGCTTTGACCTACTGCAGCTGTATCATTCTACAGTGTGTGAAGGAAACTGCCGATTATACACTGGTATATACAGTAGGCCCGCAGAAGGAGCCGGGACGCCGGAGGGTCAGATTCAGACGCCGATTTTTCTTCGCAGGAGTACAGGCGCTCAATCTCACTACGTTCGCGATGGTGAAGGGGGGAGCACTACGGCTCGATTACGTCCCAATGGAAGCCCAATGTTGCAGATATATTCACGAAGGTGCTATCACAGCCCGACCGAAGATCGCAACGTTTACGCGTAGGTATCTCCCAGCTGATTGGGCGAGAGTGTCGGAGGTCGATTGATATGATCATATGTGGATGAGTACAACTGTATGGGCACATGGTCCAGAATTGTGATGTTACAGATTGGAAATGCGTACGACCGGATGTGCAGTCACCCAACGGGCGCAGAACTATACGGTAGAAAGAAGGATACAGTGCTTTAAAAATGGAAGCGTAGATTGCATGTACCTTAGTCGAACCCGTCCCGGCTAAGGTGCTGTCTCATTACATCCAGTCTTCAAGTTCGTTTTGCGGGTACACGGTATTGCTACCTTTGCGATAGCGAATGAGGTCGTACAGTGCCCGCCCATTGAATGCTCGCAACTGTTCCCCAAGGGATTCGAATGTCATCGGGTAACGCAGGGTGAGCCGAGCCGCATTCTCCAATTCTGGATCCAGCCCCATGCTGCCCGCGATGGCACATGCGCGGAAGGCTTCAGCCTCAACCGGCGCAGGAAACCTGCCAAGTTTGATCCCGTCACGAATATTGGATTGAACCGATTCCATGTCGTATTTCTGGCAGGCAGCGAGTAATGCGAACACCTTTTCATAAGAGCTGGGAATGACGGGGGGGATGGGGTAAAGCAACGAGATGAGGCTATTGAGCAAGTCAGCATCCTCGGACAATTGGATTACAGGAAGGCCGTCTATGAGTTCGTCATCGAGTGGCTGGGGGAGAGAGAGCAGGTCCTTGAAAAATGGCGACGATACGGCGAGCACTGGCTTGTGAACACGGAAGTTGACTTTGTTAGACGACCGAACTATGATATTTGCGTCAGGTAGATCCAAACATGATGACACGGATGCACGCTTCAGTTTTGGGGGGTCTGGCTCTTTCATGAGAGACAGTGCCGAATCTGCCTGTGGGTGTGGGTATTAGGTATCGCAAAGAGGGTTAGTTCGAGTCTACTTACATTTTCTATAGTCCCACGAACGACGGCGCTCAGGGCCTCCCAGAAAGCACGTATGACCTGGCTGGATATGTCCGCGCATGAACATGTTTGAGAATAATTGGTCTCCTCCTTGAGATGGCGTGCCCGGGCATTTTCGAATTCAACGAGATCGAAGAGATGAGGAACTTCTGCTACGGAGTCGATGAAAGCACCAAGCCATCGCGGAAAAGAGCGGCGACCAGTGCGAGGAGCAGTACAACGCAGATCTCTCACGCCATCGGGTAAACCAGAGTTCTTAAATTCAAGAAAGCCTGATTTGAGATCGGCTCGAACTTGCTGGTGATACTTCCAAAGCTCGTGAAGATAGGCACCGGTCATTCCAGGGTAATCGAGCTTGTCTCCTAAATCTTCGATGACCATCGGAAGGTGCAACGTGACTCGTGCTGCCTGAAGCGCCTCCTGACGGAGTTTATGCTCCTGTGCAAGGAAATAAACGTGGAGTGCTGTCTCTGGGCGAATGAATGGCGGATCCTGTCGGGAGATGGTGCTTCGGATATGAGTCATAACTGAGTCCATTTGATACTTCTGAGCCACAGCTAAGAGATCCATTATTTTCTCGGTGGTCGAAGGAAGGACGGGGGTGATAGGGAAAATGAAAGTGAGGAGGCTGTAGAGGGTGGCCTTGCTTTCCGGTAGTTCGACCACCGGAAGCGCACCATCGGGGACATTGGGAGGGTTTGAAATGCTCCGGATGAGCTTTCGAAGTACTGGGGAACAAATGTCGACGTTAAGCTTATGCACCCGGAAATCATGGGAGTCGCCTGTGCGAAGAATGATAGTATCCGATCCAGGGTAATCGAAGTGTGATGTCTCGTCTGAGACGACCCCGTTCGGTTCAGGGTTTTCGGGACATATCACTATAGGCATGGGGTTAGAATTGTGCGGTATGTCGATCTACGACTATCTTTTAAAGAGCCTGAGCTTGCCTGAGCCACTGGCAGTACAAGTACAGCGCCGCTGTATTTGAGAAGCCAAAGGATGAGGTAATGGCCATATCACGTGCACAACGTCGTCCGACTCCGGGCCGGCTGGACTAAACTAAACTACATGAACTCAGTTGCTCGATCGTTATGACTCCCATGAGACTAATTTTCCCTTGTTAACTTTGCGCGTTCACGCGCTCCTACAGATAGAAGGTACATACTGTACCTATTGCGCAGCAGGTGTTCTAGATAAGATGATAATCCGAGAGTCAAGGGCATGTGCTCATGCCAGTGTCCGATGTTTCGAGTCCTTTGTTGTGCCAGCTCCGGTCAGAATCCGGAGAACCGTTGAATACTACTCATCACAGATTAATACTGCCGGTGTCACAGTGTAAGTATTTATGTGCCAGATGCACCGAAGTTTCCGCGATGAAGAGAAAAGCAAATTGAACAGAAAGGCATCCTTCAGACGCAGCCAATCACATGGAGACCGAACTTCGACGTATCTGCCTACGTTCTCTCATTTACGACGTACCACAGCACCATTCTTACCATATATCCTTTTGCAAAAACTGCCCCACCGAAGGGAACCAAGTCTCATAAAACTTTTACTCCCAGCACAGCTTGCGCGGCCGTAAGTCTTTATTACACAATACCGATACCATGTACAAGCTGTTGAGATTAGTTGGCTCAAGGAATTCGGCTTTCAATTTGTCCAGTGCCTGCGTCGACTAGCCTTCCTGTTCCCCTCAGGCTGTAAAATATCCTTCCATACGAGAATAGTTGAGGGCAAGTTAATTGATACGTAAATTCAGCTCAACACTCTTGCTCGTAAAGAAGTTGGGCAGCCAATTAGTAGGAATATTCTGGGGGGTGGCCCAGACAGCTTACCCGCATCTACTGCCTATAATGAATGTCGAACAATTTAAACATAACATGAGGTTGTCTCTGCCATGTTTGCGATTGATAACTTGAACGTCCAGCTCGTCGACCAAATCCTCGATGATCATCGAGAGGCGTAAAGGACCTCGCGCAGCGTGAAGCGCCTCTGGATAGAGCCCATGCTGTTGTGCGAGGAGATAAACATGGAGTGCCGTCTCCGAGCGAATGAATGGCAGATCCTGTCAAGAGATGGCGCCTCGGATATGAGTCATAACTGAGTCCATTTGATACTTCTGGGCCACGGCAAGGAGCTCCATGATTTTCTCGGTGGTTGAAGGGAGGATGGGGGCGACGGGGAAAATGAACGTGAGGAGGTTGTAAAGGGTCGCCTTGCTTTCCTGCAGTTTGACTACCGGAAGTGGTTCTTGTTCTTTACTGTTGAGAACGTCGGGATTGTTTGAAACTTTTTGTATGAGCCCCGAGTCTCGAAGCACTGGGGAACAAATGATGTAAAGCTTAGGCACCCGGAAATTATAGGAGTCGCTCGAGCGAAGAACGATATCATCCGGCGAGCCGGGGTAATCGAAGATTGATGTCTCCGAGTCGTCCGAGACGACCTCGGCGTTCAGTCTAAGAGTTCCAGGACACGGTAGAATCGTGTGGCGCTGCAGCTCCGCTACTCAATGAGGAAATGGCCATATCTCACGCTGCCAGTGGCCACCCATGGCACCCCTATCCAAGTCTTCTCACTTCTCACCCAACGGAAGACCACGTCTGGCTCCCACACAAACAGTAGCAACCACGTCCGCCCCAAGTACCACTGAATCCGTGGTCATCCAAAGAGAATACCGCCGACATACTCACGAAAACGTGAGAAATCTGAACTTCTGACGCCTATGGGCTATCTCGGCGTCTCAGTTTTAGCCAACCCTGGTAGCCCAATACTAGGACCTGCCAGGGAGGGAAGGAGATCCGCATTGTCGCCTTTGATCTCTGGTGCTCCCCTTCGATCTAATGCATCTGTACCATAGATATCGCATCCGTACTTAGCTGAATCTGATACAGTGATACGAGTATCTCACCTCTTCCTCCAACCACGGCCAATGCGAAAGCACGCCGTCGCTGTTCCAGGGAGCATACACCGCCTTCATTCTTGCCAGAATCAATATGAATAGCCCAAACACGTTGACGACTCAGTCACTGAGCACGGAGAAAGCGACACAGGAAATGCATAAAGCGGCCAGAGAGACTGGGCCATGTCACGGTTGCGGTCGCAACTCGCCGCGACGTCGCACGAGCCATCACTATGCTGCCACATATTCTTGAAAACCCGGGCTGTGTGCATTGGCAGGCCGCACCCCGTGTCGTACAGTGTCTGAAGTAAATAGCCGATTACTGTTTGCGGGAGCACAGCCAATCTAGGCTTACGTGTTCCTAGTGCACAGAAGAGCGGTCTCATGGTCAAGGACACAAAGGATCATCGATCATCGCCCACTTAGGTATGGCGGTGGGATATGTACTCGTGAGGAAAAGGACGCCAAGTGGTTGGCCCTGTTGTCCGCGGGCTTTGGCGTGGAGGCGCCCCGACCCTTTCTGTTGCTCGTCGACCATTTGTTAGAAATCGCACTCACGAAGGGCATCTCGCCCTAAACATCGACATTCAATATCACTGCGTTCGCAGTAGAAGAGGGAGAAATATATGTCCTGAGGAAGCTAACGTTGTGGATATATTCACAAAGGCGCTAGCCTGACCGACGATCGAAACGCTTACGCGTAAGTTAGCATTGGTTTGTCCCGGCCCCGCGGGAGTTAGAGGACGGCAATCGGTAGAAGTGCGGGCGTTACAGATTGGGAAAGAGTATGGCCAAATGCGCAGTTGCCTGGTGTACAGTGGAGGAAAAAGGATACGTAAAAATGATACCGTAGATTGTATGCGCCTTAGTCGAACCTGTCCCAACGGAGGTGAGTAGCCGCATCTTGAGACAAAATAGAAGACCTGACTGACTCGTACTTAATTTAGTAGACAAGGTTGTCGTCAGGTACGTCACACTTTATTGCCACGCTTGCGATGGCGAATGAGGTTGGAAAGTGCCTGCCCTTTAAATGATTGCAATTGTTCTCCAAGGGACTCGAATGTCATCGGGCAACCCAAGGTAAGACGAGCCGCATCCTCCAGTTCTGGATCGAGCCCCAAGCTGCCCGCGATGGCACATGCACTGAAGCCTTCAGCCTTAACTGGCGCAGGAAACTTTCCACATTTGATCTCGGCACGGATATGGGATTGAACCGATTCCATGTCGTATTTCTGACAGGCGGCGAGTAGGGCGAACACCTTTTCATAAGAGCTGGGTACGACGTGGGGGATGTGGTAAAGTAACGAGATGAGGTTGTTCAGAAGGCCAGTGTCCTCGGACACTTGGATTACAGGAAGGCCATCCACAAGTTCGTCATCGGGTGGCTGAGGGAGAGAGAGCAGATCCTTGAAAAATGGTGACGAAATGGCGAGCACCGACTTGTGGACACGGAAGCTGGCTTGGTCAGACGACCGAACGATAATACTTGCATCAGGCATGTCCAAACACAAGGGGACGGATGGAGAATCCGAGTTTGCGGAGGTTGGTTCTTCCTTCACGAGGGCCAGAGTCGAATCTGCCTGTGGTGTGTTCGTGTTAGTTGTCGCTGTGAGGTATAGCCTCACCAGTTCTGCGTACCTTTTCTGTCGTCCTATGAACGGCCGCCGTTAGAGTCCCCCAGAAAGTGCGTATGATCTGGCTGGATATGCCGACACATGAACATTTCGAAGAGGTGTAGCTGTTGTCCTGGATGTGGCGTGCCCATGCACTTTCGAATTCGATGAGGTCGAAGAGATGAGGAGCTTCCGCTATGGATCCGATGTAATCATCAATCCACCGCGGATAAGAGTTGGGGCTGTGGTGGCTGCCGAAACCGCCGTTGTATTGATTTTTACTACAACGTAGATTTTTCACGACATCGGGTAAACCAGACTTTTTGAACCCAAGAAGACCTGATTTGAGGTCAGTTCGAACTCGCTGGTGATACTTCCAAAGCTCAAGAAGATAGGTTCCCGTAGTGCCAGGGAATTCGAGCTTGTCTCCTAGATCTTCGATGATCATCGGGAGGCGCAGTGTAACTCGCGCAGCCTGAAGCGCCTCTTGATGGAGTTCGTGCTCCTGTGCAAGGAAATAAACGCGGAACGCTGTCTCTGGTCGAATGAATGGTGGATCCTGTCGAGCGATGGCGCCTCGGATATGAGCCAAAACTGAGTCCATTTGATACTTCTGAGCCACGGCTAGGAGCTCCATAATTTTCTCGGTGGTTGAAGGAAGGATGGGAACGACGGGGAAAATGAAGGTGAAGAGGCTGTAGAGGGTCGCCTTGTTTTCCTGTAGTTTGACCACCGGAAGCCGTTCATGTTCTTCAAGTTTGCCATCGGGGACATCGGGAGTGTTTGAATCGCTTCGGATGAGCTTTCGAAGGACCGGGGGACCAGGTCTCGATGAAGAGCTTAGGCACCTGGAAATCATGGGAGTCGCACGAGCGAAGAATGATATCCGAGCCGGGGTAATTGAAGTGTAATGTCTCCTCTGAGACGACCTCGTTCAACACAGGGATTCCAGGACGCACTGTGGCCCGGGGCATCATGATTGTGTTAGACTCGGGATTGTGCCGTGTGATGTCAACCCACCTGTAGCTTTTAAGCGTGTCACAAGTCGAGTTCAGGTTCGAGGCGCTCGTGCGCAGCAGGTACACAAGGTCTCACAGAGAAACCATGCAGATTTCCCCGCATCAATAGAACTTGGATTGAAAAAGGGCGTTGTTGATTCAATGTTGAATGATTATTAATGTGACCTGCCTGCAGTTCAGTCACGGTAACGTTCATCAACAACGTCAACTGCAGTGAATGTAATGTGCACGGCACAAGTTCATGCACACCAACATGGCAAACTACTACCAGTCAGGTGAGCCACGGCGCAAAATCTAGAGGTATATTCGTATTGCGCAGCAGGAGTTTCAAATAAGATAAGAATCAAGCGCGTCCACTGCGCGTCCAGTTTTTCTCAGTGGCGAGCTGCGGTCCGAACTACAGAAAAAACGTGTACTACTCGTAATATTACTAGATATATCGGATACTACAGTACTAGGTGCGATAAAAGTTGGTTAATGTATCAATAATCCTCACTGGCACATCCAACTACACTTTGCTATTCCGGTTCTAGAAACTAGTACTCCGAATGTTTCTTCGCTTACTTTTCGAATTGGGTTGTAGTATTCGGTCCGAAGTGATCTACCAGATTCTAGACACTGCTGTACTCTATTACGACCGTCCTGGGCAGGTCGTGATGCCACTGAGATCTCTGGGATCAATCTCATATCAACTGTGGTCGCCGGAATCAGATGTCGGCTATGGAATAGGATAACCGCTGTAGCTGTAGCACTGGCATTGCGCCGATAGCTAACTGACTGTGAATCTGTGATACGCCGCGCCGGACCTTTTTTACGGTACTGTGATCGATCATCGATCGAATACACTGACGTACATCTCGCCTCAGCGCTGTTCTGGCGAATCTGGCTCCGGGTTGGTGACACAATCTGCATCATTCGGACCGATCTCGGGCTCTCCTTACTGGACATATGACCCGCCAAGGTCGACGCATGTCCAAGTAGCCGAGTCGTGTACAGAAAACCTCGATGTTCTGTGCGTGCTGCAGCCGTTCACTGGATTGGCCGTAAGTCACAGCGGAAACGAATTAACTGCGACGGTGACAACCAAGGAGGACTGAGAGCGAGGGTGCGTACCGTAACTACAATCCGTCGCAACAGCGAATATTCAATTATGCCTCGCCAAAAGTCCGCGCTACACTCGTAATACCCTTCCCACCATCAGATCTGCCTTTAGTCTCCAATCAGCCAAGGAGTGGCTCTCAAAGATCGTCATACCGGCCCACGTCTCGCTTCACTGCGACGTGATTCAAGCTTCAAGCTTCGAGACTCGACCAGGGCAAAATCGCGTGAAGTGACAGAAGTGTAACTTCTTGGTGCCGTTGCCATAAACGTTCCACCACAGTTGGATATCGAGGGTTTTACACCGGCGCAGCTTACGCCCTCTAGCACCTTGGTCCTTATTAAACGATACTGAGGACGAGTTGGAATTCAGTACGATCTGCCATCAAATAATACCGAAATCACATGCTGAGCAGCCAAAAATCAGTTACAGATCATCCACAGAGGGATGGGGATACACCTTGTCCAATGCCTGCGCCAACTTGTCCTCCAGCTCTACAGAGTGTCGCCCTTGCCATGGACTCCGAATGCACACGGAAGCGGGAATTGCAGTGTGGTTCTTGAGAGTCACTACTAGTACGTACTCCAGAATAGTTAAAGGCAAGCAATCGAATGCGTAAATTCAGCTCAACGTCGCGACGCTTGCTGGTAAAGAAGTTGAGCAGCTGGTGGGAGAACTCTGTTTGACCTCCAAGCTTGCCTACATTTAGTTCCTGGAATGAAGGTCGGAGAATGGGTCTAAACATGACACGAGGTTGTCTCTGCTATGTTTGCAATTTCGGAGGATGGTAATAGGTAGAAGTGAGTAATATGGACGCACGGACTGGAACTATGATGTTACAGGTTGGGAAAGAGTATGACCAAATACGAAGTCGGCCAAGGGGCGCAGAACCGCCAGTGTATAGTAGAGAAAAAGATACGTAAAAACGGTTAGCGTAGCTTGCATGCGCCTTAGTCGAACCTGACCGGACGGAGGTGAGTAGCCACAACGGGACGACACAGAAGACTCGACTGACTTGTACATAGTCGGCAATTGTTGTCGTTAGCTACCAGGCTGCGTCACACTTTATTGCCTCCTTTGCGATAGCGAACCAGGTCGCACAGTGACCGCCCTTTGAAGGATCGCAATTGTTCTCCAAGGGATTCGAATGTCATCGGGCAACCCACGGTGAGACGAGATGCGTCCTCCAATTCTGGATCGAGCCCCAAGCTGCCCGCGATTGCACAAGCACTGAAGCCTTCAGCCTTAACTGGCGCGGGAAACTTTCCACGTTGATCTCGGCACGGATATGGGATTGAACTGATTCCATGTCGTATTTCTGACAGGCGGCGAGTAGGGCGAACACCTTTTCATAAGAGCTAGGTACGACGTGGGGGATGGGGTAAAGCAACGAGATGAGGCTGTTCAGCAGGCCAGCGTCCTCGGACAATTGGATTAAAGGAAGGCCGTCTATGAGTTCGTCGTCGGGTGGCTGGGGGAGAGAGAGCAAATCCTTGAAAAATGGTGACGACATGGCGAGTACTGACTTGTGAACACGGAAGGTGGCGTGGTCAGACGACCGAATAATAATACTTGCGTCGGGCATGTCTAAACACAATGGGACGGATGGAGGATCCGAGTTTGCGGAGGTTGGTTCTTCCTTTACGAGAGCCAGAGTCGAATCCGCCTGTGGGTATCCGTATTAGTTATCGCGATAAGGCCGCGGCCTGGCCACACCAGCTCCGCGTACCTGTTCTATCACCCTATGAACGGCCGTCGTTAGAGCCTCCCAGAAAGGGCGTATGATCTGGCTGGATATGCCGACACATGAACATTTTGAAGAGGTATAGTTGTTATCTTGGACGTGACGTGCCCATGTACTTTCGAATTCGATGAGGTCGAAGAGATGAGGAGCTTCCGCTATGGATCCGATGTAATCGTCGATCCATTTCGGAAAAGAGTTGTGGAGGCAGTAATTGTAGTATTGATTTTTCATACAACGCAGATTTTTCACGACATCGGGTAAACCAGAGTTTTTAAACTCAAGAAGACCTGATTTGAGGTCAGTTCGAACTCGCTGGTGATACTTCCAAAGCTCAAGAAGATAGGTTCCCGTCGTGCCAGGGAATCCGAGCTTGTCTCCCAGATTTTCGATGACCATCGGGAGGCGTAGTGTAACTCGCGCGGCCTGAAGCGCCTCTTGATGGAGTTCGTGCTCCTGTGCAAGGAAATAAATGCGGAACGCTGTCTCTGGTCGAATGAATGGTGGATCCTGTCGGGAGATGGCACCTCGGATATGAGTCAACACTGAGTCCATTTGATACTTCTGGGCCACAGCTAGGAGCTCCATAATTCTCTCGGTAGTCGAAGGAAGGACGGGAGGGACAGGGAAAATGAAGGTGAAGAGGCTGTAGAGGGTCGCCTTGCTTTCTGTAGTTTTACCACCGGAAGTCGTTCTTGTTCTTCAAGTTTGCCACTGGGGACATCGGGAGTGATTGAATCGCTTCGGATGAGTTTTCGAATGACCGGGGAACAAGTGACGATGTAAAGCTTAGGCAGCCGGAAGTCATGGGAGTCGCACGAGCGAAGAATGATGTCCGAGCCTGGGTAATTGAAGTGTAATGTCTCATCTAAGACGACCTCGTTCGGCACGGAGACGACCCCGTTTGGCTCAGGGGTCCCAGGACGCACTGTGGGCATCATGGTGTTGTTAGACTTGGAACTGTGCGGTGCCAATCCACCTGTAGCTTTTAAGCGTGTTGCAAGCCATGTCCGAGGCGCTCGTGCGCAGCAGGGGTATAAGGTCTCACAGAGAAACCATGCAGATTACCTCATATCGATGGAACTTGGATTGAGAAAGGGCGTTGTTGAATGAATGATGTAACGTTACCTGCACGTCCGAGTCGTTGGTGAGTGGTCAACTGAATGTTGTGTGCACGTGTGCACCCTCACACTGGGCTGGCACAAGTTCATGACGGCATCATTGATTGACAAAAAAAACTGCTACCAGTCAGGTGAGCCACGGCGCAACTTGAAAGTCTCGAAGTAGATTTGCATTGCGCAGCAAATAAGATAAGAATCAAGTGCGTCAAGTTTTTCTCAGTGGCGAGCTGCGGTCGAGACCACTGGCATCCGGATACAATGTGTATTAGCTAGATACCGGATCGTTAGCCACGATCATATCAATAATCCACCCCACCTTCGACTACGCTATGCTATTCCGCCTCTAGTACTTGGACACTTTGAGTTTTTCTTCGCTTGCTTTCCAAGTGTTCGGTCCGAGTCCATCTACTACTCTATTATCGTATGCACTGGCAGGTCAGTCAGACCTCCAAGGCCAATCAACCGTGGCCGCCGTAATCAGATGCCGGCAGCACTAGTATTGCGATAGCTACTGTGATACACTCTGAACTTTTTATTACTGTCCGGCAGTCTACACCTCATTCGGGCCGATGACACAATCCGCATCATTCGAACCGATCTCGGGCAGGTGTGTAGGTCCGGGAAAGAAAGAAAAAAAACTTCGGACAGACGGACGCACCTTGGTCCAAGGCAGTAGCGTCGGCGGAGGAGGGCCGACAGATCCTCTGAGCCCCCCTGAAGGGAGAGGGACGCCGACTAGGTCGGACGGTGGAAGGCGGGCGATGTGAGGGGGGGAAACACCGGGCTTGTGGTTGGTAACAGTTGGTTGTGTCAAGTCTCGACCGGGGCGGTATCACGTGGAGTGACAGGAGTGTAACCTCGAGGTGTCATTGCCAACGTTTCGCCACGGTTAGACATCGAGGCTTTTACACCACATTGGTCCTTATTAAACGATACTGAGGCAGAACTCAGCACGATCTGCCATTACAGAATACCAAAGTCACACGCCAAGCAGTCAAAAATCAGTTGCGTACAGATCATCCACGGAGAAGTGGGTATTCGCCCAATACCTGCGCCAACTTGTCTTCCAGCTCTACTGAATGTCATCCTCGCCACGGACTCCGGACGCACACGGAAGCGGGAATTTCTGAAAGTGTGGTTATTGAGGGCTACTACTAGACACTGGAGAATATTTAGACCCCTCCCAACAGCTTGCCCACATCCAGTGCCTTGAATGAATGTCGGCTATGAGTCTAAACATGACGCGAGGTCATCTTTGCAATGTTTGCAACTTCAAGTTGACTCGGAAAGGGAAAGAGATACCGTGACTATGCTTGGCAGTATGCACTTGTTTACCCGCTTCTATTGATTACTAAGCTTACACGTCTGCGTCAACGATTTCTGTGTCAACGATTTCCATCCGCCTCGGTCACTTCTTCCCCTTTTTACGCTTTCCCTTGGGCCGACGAATTTCACTTTCACTACTTGCTACACTGACAGTAGCGGCTCCGTCGGGTGCACGGCGATAGCGAAGTAGGTCGCACAGCGCCGGTCCTTTGAATGAACGCAGTCCCTCTCCAAGGGATTCGAACGTCATCGGGTGGCCCTGGGTGAGTCGAGCTGCACTCTCCATTTCTGGGATGAGTCCCATGCTGCTCGCGATGGCGTATGCACGGAAGGCTTCAGTCGCAACTGGCGCTGGAAACGTTCCAGATTCGATCTCGGTACGGATATAGAATTCGATCGATTTCATGCCGTATTTCCTGCAGGCGGCGAGTAAGGCGAACACTTTTTCCCAAGAGCCAGGTATGACGGGGGGGATTGGGTATAGCAACGATATGAGGCTATTGAGCAGGCCAGCGTCCTCGGACAATTGGATTACAGGGAGGCCGTCTACAAGTTTGTCATAGGGTGGCCGATGGGAAGAGAGCTGATGTTTGAAAGACGATGACGACATGGTGAGCACCGACTTGTGAACACGGAAGTTGACTTGGTCAGACGACCGAACTATAAGACTTGCATCGGGCATATCTAAACACAATGGAGGATCCGAGTTTCCGGAGGTTGGTTCTTTCTTTACGAGAGCCAGAGTCGAATCTGCCTGTGGGTGTTCGTATTAGTTCTCGTGATGAGGCCTAGCCACACTAGTTCTACGTACGTTTTCTATTGCCTTATGGACAACCGCCGTTAGAGCCTCCCAGAAAGTGCGTATGACCTGGCTGGATATGCCCACACATGAACATTTTGAAGAAGTATAGCTGTTGTCCTGGATATGGTGTGCCCATGCACCCTCGAATTCGATGAGGTCGAAGGCATGAGGAGCTTCCGCTATGGATCCGATGTAATCATCAAGCCATCGCGGAAAAGAGTCGCCGTAAGAGTAAGGAATGTTACAACGCAGACCTTTCACGACATCGGGTAGACCAGAGTTTTTAAACTCAAGAACACTTGATCTGAGATCGGCTCGAACTCGCCGGTGATACTTCCAAAGCTCATGAAGATAAGCGCCTGTCATGCCAGGGAAATCGAGTTTGTCTCCCAATCCCTCAATAGTCATCGAGAGGCGCAATGTAACTCGCGCAGCTTGAAGCGCCTCTTGGTGAAGCCCATACTTTTGTGCGAGGAAATACACGTGGAGTGCTGTCTCTGGGCGGACGAACGGCCGATCCTGTCGAGAGATGGCGCCCCGAATGCGGGTCAAAACTGATTCCATCTGATACTTCTGAGCCGCAGCTAAGAGTTCGATGATTTTTTCGGTGGTTGAAGGGAGGGTCGGACGGACGGGAAAAATGAAAGTGAGGAGGTTGTGGATGGCTGCCTTGCTTTCTGGTAGCTCGACCACCGGAAGCGGTCCGTCGGAAGTGGTTGAAACGCTTCGTATGAGTTCTCGAAGTACCGGGGAACAGATGTCAATGTAAAGCTTAGGCACCCGGAAATCATGGGTGTTGCGCGAGCGAGGGCAGGGAACTTCAAGTTGAAGGACAATGTCTGATCCAGGGAAATCGAAGTCGTCCGAGATGACCTCGTTCGGTTCAGGGCTTCCAGGGCGCACTATAGGCATGGTGTTAGACTTGTGCGGTATGTCATTTCCGAGTCACCGTAACTTTTAAAAGAGCCACTGCAGTACAGTGTGATGTTACACTACGAGCGACTGAAGCCACTAGGATGAGGTAATAGTCGTCATGATGCTCACACGCGAGCTGGGTTCGAGCCCTCGTGCGCAGCAGGTGCACACAATCTCGCACGCACTGTATCGATGGAACTTGGATTGGGAAGGGGTGTTCGATGTGTCGTGCACTCCCAGTTACAACCTCATGACGGCATCACTTAACTGCCAGCGGTCAGGTGAGTGCAAAGCGAGGCATGAAGCAAGGCAAGGCGCAAAGATAGAAGGTACGTATTGCGCAGCAGGAGTTCTAGATAAGCGCACCGTCCTCATGTGTTCGTTTGTGGTCGGCAGACCAAGGTTGCAATCAGAATTGGCAAGGCAGCCAATTGGATGCAACCGGTGACCGCTCTGGGGTGCCGGCTCCGCCAGGACCTCACCTCACGACTGTTCTACGTCGCTTGCGACAACCCTCATTCTGCGGCTGGTTACGAGTCTACGTGGAGGCCTTTGAAGTGTTAACTTCGTTTCTCGTATAAGTTGTATATACTTAGTCGCGCGTTCCCGTCATTTTCCGTCCCGCGCCCCATTTTCATTATGTTTGCCTCTCACGCACCTCTTGTTACGGTCTCGAGTTTCGATTCACTTGCGAATCGCTGCCTGATTCTACCTCCCTCAATCAGCTATATATATATATATCACACTATCCTCTTCCTATGTGGCTAGGCAACTTTCTGTCGCGGCATATCAAAACTCTGCGACAGATTTATTCACTCTTTGCTCAGACATTTAGGTCTTTACGCAGAGTACATCGCTGCACTCCAGGTTCACATCAAAAAAACAGACCATGTGTTCTACTCGAAGGTGTACATACTGCACAGGGGACTTACTGTGAGGCTACCTGTTCTTCATTGGTTCTCTGGATCTCAATGTGTGACGTACTGTTTCGAAATTATGGATCTCGCCACCGTACCCTGCACACCGATTGCCATTTCATGTAATTTCCACTGGTATTGGTAGGCAACGTAGACCTAATAATCTTGATAATGTCGCGGTTCGCCTTCTCTAGCTTTTGCAATGGTACAGTACCATTCCCAAGCAGAGTAGAGACCTTTTTTTTTCTTCCCGCGTAACACCAATCAATCCAACAATAGCATAGCACACTTCTAGCAGTGATCGCTACTCGTGTACTAACTATTGGCCGTATGTAAATGTAGAAACTCAACTCTGACATGCTGGCCGCCCGCCGGCGCTCCTACGACGCGGTTCAAGTCTCCACTACAGCAGTACGCGGCCTTAGACGATACCAATACCTAGAAGTAATACGAGTTAGAACTCAAATACGATCTCCTGTCAGAGCATACCTAATTCCTACGAGCTGTCCAGTTCAGTTGCGCTTGGTATTCACCTTATCCAGTGCCTGCGCCAACACGTCCTCCAGCTCCCTGTAGAATGTCTGCCCCTCCATATGTACACGAGCGCAGGCACTGCAGCCTGAGTTCGTGTGATTCTTGAGAGCCACCATGAACCCCTCAAGAATAGTTGGAGGTGAAAAAACTGCATGCGTGAAACCCTTTTTCAACTCGGCGGTCTTGTTCGTAAAGAAGCTGGGTAGCCAGCCGGTAGAAGTAGTCTGTGAGGTGCACCACGAGGACAATTCCCGGCAGCTCGCCCAAATCTGGCACCTGGAACGAACATTGAAGAATGAGTCTAAACATGAAGCGAGGTTGTCTCTGCAACGTCTGCGATAGCGAACCAGGTTGCATAGTTTCCCGTCCTTTGAGTGACCGCACTTGTTCTCCAAGGGATTCGAACGTCATCGGGTAACCCAAGGTGAGACGAGCTGCACTCTCCATTTCTGGAATGAGCTCCATGCTGCTCGCGATGGCGTATGCACGGAAGCATTCGGCCCCAGCCGGCGCAGGAAACGTTCCACGTTTGATCTCGGCACGGATGTTGGATTGAACTGATTCCATGTCGTATTTCTGGCAAGCAACGAGTAGGGCGAACACCTTTTCATAGGAGCTGGGTATGACGGTGGCAATGGGGTAGAGCAATGAGACGAGGCTGTTCAGCAGGTCAGCGTCCTCAGACAATTGGATGACAGGAAGGCCTATGAGTTCGTCATCGGGTGGCTGGGGGAGAGAGAGTAGATCTTCGAAAAATGGCGACGACACGGCAAGTAATGACTTGTGGACACGGAAGTCGACTTGGTCAGATGATCGAATTATAAGGCTCGCATCGGGTAAGTTCAAACACAATGGCACGAATGGAGGATCCAAGCTTTCGGAGGTTGGCTCTTCCCTCACGAGAGCGAGAGTTGAATCGGCCTGTGGGTGTTCGTATTCGTCATCACGATGAAGCCTAGTCACACAAGCTCTACGTACCTTTTCTATGGTCCCATGAATAACAGCTGTTAGGGCCTCCCAGAAAGCGCGTATGGCCTGGCTGGATATTGCCACACATGGACATGTAGAACGACGAGACTCATCCTTGATGTGGCGGGCCCGTATATTTTCGAATTCGATGAGATCGAAGAGATGAAGAGCTTCCGCTAAGGACTCGATGTAGTCATCGAGCCATCGCGGAAGAAGGTGGGAAGAAGTGCGAGAATCCGCACAGCGCAGACCTTTCACGCCGTCTGGTAAACCAGTGTTTCTAAACTTAAGAAGGCTTGATTTGAGATTGGTTCGAGCTCGCTCTTGGTACTTCCACAGTTCGTGAAGGTAGGCACCTGGCATGAATTCGAGTCTGTCTTCCAGGCCTTCGATAGTTAACGAGAGGCGCAACGTAACACGTGCAGCCTGAAGCGCTTCTTGATGAAGTTCATGCTTTTGTGCAAGGAAATAGTCATGGAATGCTGTCTCCGGGCGAATGAACGGCGGATCCCGCCGAGAGATGGCACCTCGGATATGAGCCAACACTAAGTCCATTTGATACTTCTGAGCCACGGATAGGAGCTCCATGATCTTTTCTGTCGTTGAAGGAAGGATGGGAGCGATGGGAAAAATAAAGGTGAGGAGGTTGAAAATGATAGCCCCGCCCTCTGGTAGTTCGACTACCGGAAGCGATTCTTCGCCATGGGTGGTGTCCGAAGAACTTGGAGCGTTTGTAAACAACTCCCGAAATACTGGAGAAACGTTAGCGATGTAAAGCTTAAGCACCCGAAAATTATGGGCGTCGCACGAGCGAAGAACAACGTCTGAGCCAGGGAAATCGAAGTGTAGTGTCTCATCCGAGACGACCTCGTTCGCTGCGGGGGTCCCAGGACGCACTATCGACATGGTGTCAGAATTGTGCAGTATCAATCAACTTGTAGCTCTGCAAAGAACAAGAACAGCGCCACATACTAGGATGAGGTAATGGTTATCGTGTCAGACCGGCGTGCGGCGGAGAATCCCGGGCCCTTGGAAAATCTTTGAGAGAACCCATCTTGGAACCCATGCAATTACCTCGCATCAATCACCAATGGAACTCGGATTGGAAAAAGGAGTTGTCGAATGGTCGATGTGCACGTCATCGGCGCAGTCAGAATGACACGCCTGCTGCGGCTGAGCTGCCAGCAGTGACTAGGGACCCTAGGGACCGGTCAGATGCCAGTGAGCCATGCCAGTGCGCAAAGATAGGAAGTATATCACGATCATGATAGTGTACGTATCGCGCAGCAGGTTGTATAGAAAGATAAGAGTCAAGCGTGCGTCCTCGCGTGTCCGGTGTTCTTCTGTGACCAGCTGCAGTCGGAGTCCGTCTAACAACCATGTACCAAGCCATGTATTCGAGCATACGTGACTACTTCATACAAATTCATTCGGATGCTCCGAATTTTCCGTGAACATAAAAGGTGAATTGAACAGAAAAGTATTCATAATACACGGATAGTGGTGGGCTAGTCACATAGATCCAACTTCAACGTATCCACCTACACCCTTGAGGTGGTTAAGTCACTTCCGTCAGTATTACACGCTGCGTTACCAAATTGTTGCCATATTGCCCCACCACTTCTGGCGGACAATATCAATTCCGGCGCAGCCGCCGTAAGTCCTCATTATTTTCTTTTTCTTTTCTTTTTTTTTGGAACCTCATTACGCGATACCGATACCTTCATACGAGCGGTTGAGATCAGTTGGCTTAACGATCCAAAAAGGAAAGAAGTGTTCACCTTGTCCAGTGTCTGCGCCAACTGGAATAGGGTATTCACCTCATCTAGTTCCCGCGAAAACTCCTTCTCCAGCTCCCTGCAGAATGTCTGCCCATCTAAATGCACACGAGCGCAGGAATAGCACCCTGATCGCGTGTGATTCTTGAGAGCTACTATGAACTCCTCGCGAATAGCCGAGGGCGAGAAAATTGCACGCGTAAAACCCTCCGAGCCTCTCATCTCTCCACTTTTGCTCGTAAAGAAGTTGACCAGCCAGGTGTACGAGGAACCTTCTCGACAGCTTGCCCAAATCTTGCGCCTAGAATTAGAATCGAGGAATGAGTTTAAACACAATATGAGGTTGTCTCTGCAACGTTTGCGATAGCGAATAAGGTCGCACAGGGCCCGTCCTTTGAACGACCGCAAAACATATCCAAGATATTCGAATGTCATCGGGTAACCCAAGGTGAGACGAGCTGCGCTCTCCGTTTCTGGATTGAGCCCCAGGCTGCTTGCGATGGCGTATCTACGGAAGGCTTCAACTCCAGTTGACGTGGGGGCCCAACGTTTGATCTCGGCACGGATATAGGATCGAATCGATACCATGTCGTATCCCTGGCAGGCAGCAAGTAAGGCGAACGCGTGCTCGTAAGAGTTGGGTATGTAGGGAGAGATGGGGCAAAGCAACGAGACGAGGGTATTCAGCAGGTCAGCGTCCTCGGATAATTGGATCACAGGAAGGCCGTCAACAGGCTCGCCATCGGGTGGCTTGGGGAGAGATAACCGATCATTGAAAAATGGTGACAACACGGAAAGCAAGGACTTGTGGACGCGGAACTTGACTTGGTCAGACGACCGAATGATAATATTTGCATCGGGTACGTCCAAACAGGGTGGCAAGACTGGAAAACCCGAATCTTCGGAGGTCGGCTCTTCCTTCACGAGAACCAGAGTCGAATCTGCCTGTGGGAGTTTCGTATTCGTCATTACGGGGACTGAGCCCGGTCAGGTGCACTCCGAGTCTACGTACCTTGTCTATCGCTCCATGAACAATAGCCGTCAGAGAATCCCAAAATGTGCGCATGGCCTCGCTGAATATACTCGGACATATTGTACAATGACCCGGATAGGGATGAACGTGGTAGCGTGCCCGCGCACTGTCTAATTCGACGAGATCGAAGAGGTGAGGAGCTAGCGCTAAGGAATCGACGTAATCACCAAGCCATTGCGGCATAGGGTTAGGGGTACCAGGGCGATGGGCCCAAGATCCACAGCTCGCGATATTTGTACCAAGCTTTCTAAACTCAGAGAGGCTTGAACTGAGATTGTCTCTAACTCTCTCGTGATACTTCCAGAGCTCGCGAAGATACACTCCTGGCATGAAACCGATCTTGTCGTCCAAATCCTCAAAGGTCATTGACAGGCGCAGAGTGCTTCGCGCCGCCAGGAGTGCCTCTTGGTGAAGTTCATACTTTTGTGCGAGGGAATAAACGTGGAGTGCCGTGTTCGGGAGAATGAATGGCGGATCCTGTCGAGAGATGGCGCCCCGGATATGAGCCATAACTGAGACCATTTGATACTTCTGGGCCACGGCCAGGAGGTCCATGATTGTCTCGGTAAATGAAGGGAGGATGGGAGGGACGGGAAAAATGAAAGTGAGGAGGCTGTGAAGGATCTCCCCGCTTTCTGGTAGTTTGACCACAGGAAGCGATATTTCTTCCTTGGTTTGTTCTTCACCATTAGGGATGTGCCTGTCGGGAGTGTTCAAAACGCTTCGTATAAACTCTCGAAGTATTGGGGAACAATTGACGAGGTAAAGCTGGGGCACGCAAAAATCATGCGAGTCACACGAGCGAAGAATGATGTCCGAGCCAGGGTAGTCGAAGTGTAACGATTCGTCGGCGATCGATGGAGGCTTGGGTGGGCCCGGTGGGGGCTTGGATGGAGTGGTTGCAGGACGCGGCATGGTGCCTGAACGATGTAGTATGTCGATCCGCCGTAGCTTTAAAAGAACTAGTACAACACCGCAGTAAGCCCTAGCATAAGGTGGCCATGTTACGAGCCGTGTCCGAGGCCCTCCTACGCAGCACGAGCACAACACGGTCCCATTGAGAAGCCATCCAAATTAACTCGTACCGATGAAACTTGGTTTGGGACTGGGCATTGCGCGTGCGCCCGCAGTCACAGATCACCTAACATAGCAAACCGCAAGCAGTCAGGTGAGCCATTGCGCAGGAATCTTCGTATCGCAGCAGTGGTCTGATAAGATAGTAATCAAGCGCTCGTCCTAGCGTGTCTAGTTTCTGTTTATGGCCAGCTGCAGACAGAATCCCGAAGAACTTGAAGTTCCAACAAAAAGGTAGGTGGACCACGGTGTGGGAAAAGATGTAAATCAGCCTAAACCTGGACCATAGCCTAGTGACTCACTAACTGACAATAGATCCCTACCGACTCGCCTCACGAATTGGTAACATTAAATGAAAGCGACCGGTGGCCGCGGCCAGTGTGGCAAGCGAACAAGCCGTCCGAGACGTGCACTGATCCATGTGGTATGCCCGACGTCATAAAAAAAATGTCCGCACCAAACACTCCATCAAATGGGATATCAAAGGGCGCCTCGAGTGCGTTCTGACTCGGACTGGGAGTGACAGTCACTCACAAACTGTCATGACTACCGGACAGGACGCACATCAGCAGCAATGGCCAAGTGTTCATGATCCAGCCACCTGCACTCGCAAGGGTCTCTGCACTGTGGCGAAATCGAGAGGCCACTGAGTCTTGGCGAAGGTCATTCGTTTGTACAAGGTTATATACGTGGAGTGTCGTCTGTGGGCGAACGAGTGGTGGATCCTGTAATGAGACAACGCCTCGGACATTTGTCACTGTGTGATACTTCTGAACCACGGCTACTAAGAGCTTCATGATGAAGGATGGGAGCGACGGAGAAAACGAAAGTGAGGAGGTGAAGGATCGTCCCACTTTCCGATAGTTCGAGGCAAGTTCGAGGTTGTCTTTTTCTTTACCACCGGAAACTCCGGAAGTACTATTTGAAACCCTAGGAACTCTCTAAGTACTGGGGAACTGTTGACGATGTAAAGTTTGGGCACGCGAAAATCATGGGAGTCGCACGAGCGAAGAAAGATATCTGAGCTAAGGTACAAGGCGGTTATTTATTTATTAGGGGTTCCCCAATAGCCGTCGAAAACAAAGTCTGGCAAAAAGTTCGACCACTATCACAGAGGCGGACGACAGAACTCCGTTTTCGATAGAACTTAGGGCCTGTTCGGCGCACCCGGTGCGCCGCGGCGCATCTGCCAAAAAAAAAACATTGCCCCTCCTATGCGCCAGGGGGCAAACTTGCTGTTCGGTGCACGTTGCGCCGAGGGGTTGGTGAAGAGACTCCTCGGCGCAGCCCTATTAAAACGGCGCAGCGAAAATACCCGTTTCCCAGCTCTCATTCTCTGCCCCAACACCACCTGAATCGCGATTGTGACCACAAAACATTGTTAATAATACACTTATTGAGATATTAATTTAATTTGGTAATAAATTTATGGCCTTATTGGCTTCAGAAATGTGCATAGTCGCACGCGCTCGTATGCACGCGCTCGTATATGTGCCAGGTATGCACACAAAATGACTCGTATTAATTCACTACGACCAATGGCATTGTTTTTATGCATATGACATGGGCTGGTACGACGACGAAACTGAATGGTGGACCTTTCAATTGGGGAACATTCAGGGGTCGGAAAATCAACGTGCTCTTGTGGGGGTTGAGTCACTGGCAGTTGACACGTTAACGTGTTGATGCACGTTGATGGCTTGTGGTGTTGTTGGCATGAGTCCCCTGACATACTAGAATGTGTCATGAAGAGCACAACCTGTGGCGAAACAGGCCCCCCATGTTTCAGGTAGCTTCAAGGATAGCTTGCCGTGCACGCCGATCGAGATGGTGAGCTTGAGGTACTTAAGCTTTGCTTGGCAAAGAACTGTACAGGTGTGGGTACAGACCGTGATGCATAGAGCCGTTCCTGTGTAGGAGTCACTAAGGGGATGTACAGTAACTGCGTGAACGCTGGCATTGGCACTACTATCATTGGATAACAGTCACGCAATGTAACGCTTTGTCACTCCACGTGATGGATTCATGGGACGAAAATAGTGTATTTGCTTTTGGGGCAGAGGGGCGTTCTCCGAGACACGGAACGTCATCCCACGGGACCTCATTCCCCCGACCGGGGGAATGCATTCTCACGTTGCGTCGTGACGCTGCATTCCCTGCACCGAACAGGCCCTTAAATCAATCCAACGGGCTGCCAACGGCATTGTGTGATTCCAACAACACAACGCCCGTACTTACTGCAGGTTGTACATAACAATTCTAACTCAGACGTACTACAGTAACATTCCGCCGACATTCCTACGACGTAGTTCAGTGTACACCACAGCAGGATGACGTGCCGCGTAGCCTTTAGTGTTACTGCCTTAACCGTTCCACCGCGTCTGGCAAACGATATCCGTCCCCTGAAACTTACTTCCAGCTCTTCTTGCGCGAGTTGCGTCCCGACGTAGGCAACGACACCGATACCTAGAAGTAGGGTGAGTTAGAACTTAAGTATGGTCTCCCGTCAGAGCATACCTAAGTACGAGCAGTCGAGATCAGTTGCGCACAATAAACCCAAAAGGGAGTAGGGTATTCACCTCATCTAGTTCCTGTGCCAACTCCTTCTCCAGCTCCTTGCAGAATTTCTGCCCCTCCAAATGCACACGAACGCAAGAATAACAACCTGATTCCGTGTGATCCTTGAGAGCTACTTGGAACTCCTCGAGAATAGTCGAAGGTGAGAAAATTCCACGCGTAAAACCCTCCGAGCCTTTCATCTCTGCACTCTTGCACATAAAGAAGTTGACCAGCCAGGGGTACGAGGAATCTTGCTGACAATTTGCCCAAATCTGACGCCTGGAATTAACGTCGAAGTATGAGTCTAAACATAACACGAGGTTGTCTCTGCAACGTTTGCGATAGCGAATCAGGTCGCATAGTGCCTCTCCTTTGAACGACCGCAACCCATCTCCAAGAGATTCGAATGTCATCGGGTAATCCAACGTGAGACGAGCTGCACTCTCCATTTCTGGAATGAGCCCCATGCTGCTCGCGATGGCATATCTACGGAAGGCGTCAGCCCCAATTGGCGTAGGGGGCTAACGTTTGATCTCGGCACGGATATAGGATTGGATCGATATCATGTCGTATTTCTGGCAGGCAGCAAGTAAGGCGAACGCCTTTTCATAAGAGTTGGGTATGTAGGGAGAGATGTGGTAAAGCAACGAGACGAGACTATTAAGCAGGTCAGCATCCTCGGACAATTGGATCACAGGAAGGCCGTCCGCAAGTTCGCCATCGGGTGGCTGGGGGGGAGAGAGCAGATCTTCGAAAAATGGTGACGACATGACAAGCAATGACTTGTGGACGCAGAAGTCGACTTGGTCGGACGACCGGATTATAATACTTGCGTCTGGTACGTTCAAACGAGATCGCGCGAATGGAAAAACCGAATTTTCGGAGGTTGGTTCCTTGGTTGGTTCTTCCTTTACGAGACTCAGAGTCGAATCTGCCTGTGGACGTTTCATATTCGTCATCACGGTGACTGAGCCTAGTCACGCGCGATCTACGTACCTTGTCTATCGCACCATGAACAACAGCCGTCAGAGAATCCCAGAAAGTGCGTACAGCCTCGCTGGATATATATGTGCATGATTTACAACAACGAATGCGGCGTGCCCGTGCATATTCGAATTCGACGAGATCGAAGAGGTGAGGAGCTTGCGCTAAGGATTCGACATAATCACCAAGCCATTGCGGCATAGAGTCAGGGGTACCAGGGGAATATCCACAGGCCACGATATTTGCACCAAGCTTCTTAAACTCAGAGAGACTTGAGCCGACATTATCTCTAACTCTCTGGTGATACTTCCAGAGCTCTCGAAGATAGACTCCTGGCATAAAACCGATCTTGTCCTCTAAATCCTCAATGGTCATTGAGAGGTACCGAGACTTAAACGGCAGAGTGCTTCGCGCGGCCAGGAGTGCCTCTTCGTGAAGTCCAAACTTCTGTGCGAGGGAATAAACGTGGAGGGCCGTGTTCGGGAGAATGAATGGCAGATCCTGTCGAGGGATGGCGCCCCGGATATGAGCCATAGCTGAATCCATTTGATACTTCTGGGCCGCGGATAGGAGCTCCATGATTCTCTCGGTGGTTGAAGGAAGGATGGGAACGACGGGGAAAATGAAAGTGAGGAGGCTGTGAAGGATCTCCCCGCTTTCTGATAGTTCGACCACCGGAAAAAATTCTTTTTCTTTACCATCGGAGACTCCAGAAGTATTTGAAACGGTCCCTAGGAGTTCCCGAAGTACTGGGGAACTGTTGACGATGTAAAGTTTGGGCACGCGAAAATTATGGGAATCGCAAGAACGAAGAATGATATCCGAGCCAGGGTAGTCGAAGCGGAAAGTCTCGTTCGAGACGACTCGGACAACATTGGGTGCAGGGGTTTCGGGAACGACTTTAGGCATGGTGACCATGGTGTTCAAGTCCACTGGACATGAGAATGAGAACGTTGCACAAGTTACGCCCAACGGGTTATTTATTTATTTACTGCCCAATAGCTATCAAAGACAAAAAGTTCTGGTGGTTCTGCCTCGTGGCCAGTCTGAGGCGGAGTAAGAAACGAGCGGAGTATAGAGTGTAGTCGTCTTTGCGCGAGCGGATAGGGCGGCACGTGCTCAGCTTCCTTTTTCGTGCCGCCACCTCTCCGCCCATTTTGCAACCGGTCTGAAAAACCGGAATTCTTTTATTTCGCCCACCCTTATATATTTGAAAGGATCGATGATGAGATCTGCTGAGCCTTCTGGCGCGCATCAGGTCGCTCCGGGGGATCCCACCCGCCCGTCGCGACCTCGCCTCGGCCAACAGTGTCCATTTTCGATCGTGAAGCGCTTCGCGCTTTCGCCCATCCTCTACGCACCTACCCCCTTTTTTCTAATATGCCTTTCTCGTTACCTAATAACCCTGGGAGTTCTTTTATTCCACGCGTTTTAAATACAGCATCTATCTACACATATCAAATGATCAGTCGCGCCTTCCCTGCTTATTCATGCGTTCCGTGTCGCGCGTTCGTCTCTCTCTCTCCCATCGGCTACCCCAAGCGCGCACGGAATGCGATGCAGACGGGAGCCAAGTAGCGACTCGCAAAGACTCGTACATACTCGTTTTCAAACTTATCCACCCAACAATGGCATTGCGTAACTCTTTTTTTTTTTTTTTTGATCCATGTTTATTCCGGGGTACATAACCTGGTTACAGACCGGTCGTAGCGTTGCGCCTACATTTAGGAAACACATTCGAGACCTTGTATAGTAAGGTGCCCTCACAGCCATAAGCATTGCGCAACTCCAACAATGATCACAACTCCTGCACTGTGCTCACTACAGGTCGTACATAAATCTCCAACTCAGACCAAGACTCAGACACTACCAAGCACACTACATTCCGCCGATGTTCCTACGATATGGTTCGGTCCCTACCACAGCGGGGCGTCACGCCGTGCAGCCTTTAGTATCACTTCCATAACATTTCCATTGCGTCTGGCGAACGATATCCGTCCCCACGAACTCTTACCCGGCCCTCCGGCGCTGCGCCGGGGTGCGCTTGCTATTACGCGTCGACGGGACGGACCACGGCTTATAAGATAACACTGATACCCAGAGGTAGTGTGAGTTGTACTCAAGCACGACCTCTCGCCAGAGCATACCTAAGTCATACGAGCAGTCGAGATCAGTTGCGCTTAAGATACCCAAAACGGAATGGGATATTCACCTCATCTAGTTCTCGCGAAAACTCCTTCTCCAGCTCCCTGCAGAATGTCTGCCCATCTAAATGCACACTAGCGCAGGAATAGCACCCTGGTTGCGTGTGATTCTTGAGAGCTACTATGAACTCCTCGCGAATAGTCGAAGGTGAGAAAATTCCACGCGTAAAACCGTCCGAGCCTTTCATCTCTCCACTCTTGTTCGTAAAGAAGTTGGCCAGCCAGGGGTACGAGGAACCTTCCCGACAGCCTGTCCAAATCTGGCGCCTAGAATTAGGATCGAAGAATGAGTTTAAACACAACGTGAGGTTGTCTCTGCAACGTTTGCGATAGCGAATCAGGTCGCACAGTGCCCGTCCTTTGAATGACCGCAACCCCTCTCCAAGAGATTCGAATGTCATCGGGTAACCCAAGGTAAGACGAGCTGCACTCTCCATTTCTGGATTGAGCCCCAGGCTGCTTGCGATGGCGTATCTACGGAAGGCTTCAACTCCAGTTGACGTGGGGGCCCAACGTTTGATCTCGGCACGGATATAGGATCGAATCGATACCATGTCGTATCCCTGGCAGGCAGCAAGTAAGGCGAACGCGTGCTCGTAAGAGTTGGGTATGTAGGGAGAGATGGGGCAAAGCAACGAGACGAGGGTATTCAGCAGGTCAGCGTCCTCGGATAATTGGATCACAGGAAGGCCGTCAACAGGCTCGCCATCGGGTGGCTTGGGGAGAGATAACCGATCATTGAAAAATGGTGACAACACGGAAAGCAAGGACTTGTGGACGCGGAACTTGACTTGGTCAGACGACCGAATGATAATATTTGCATCGGGTACGCCCAAACAGGGTGGCGAGAATGGAATACCCGAATCTTCGGAGGTTGGCTCTTCCTTCACGAGAACCAGAGTCGAATCTGCCTGTGGGAGTTTCATATTCGTCATCACGGGGACTGAGCACAGTCACATGCACTCTACGTACCTTGTCTATCGCCCCATGAACAATAGCCGTCAGAGAATCCCAGAAAGCGCGTATGGCCTCGCTGGATATACTCGGACATGTTGTACAATGACCCGGATGGGGATGAACGTGGTGGCGTGCCCGCGCACTTTCTAATTCGACGATATCGAAGAGGTGAGGAGCTAGCGCTAAGGATTCGACATAATCACCAAGCCATTGCGGCATAGGGTTAGGACCAGGGGAGTGGGCTCGAGACCCACAGCTCGGGATATTTGCACCAAGCTTCCTGAACTCAGAGAGGCTTGAGCTGAGATTATCTCTAACTCTCTCGTGATACCTCCAGGGCTCGCGAAGATACACTCCTGGCATGAAACCGATCTTGTCGTCTAAGTCCTCAATGGTCATTGAGAGGCGCAGAGTGCTTCGCGCGGCCAGGAGTGCCTCTTGATGAAGTTCATACTTTTGTGCGAGGAAATAAACGTGGAGTGACGTGTTCGGGAGAATGAATGGCGGATCCTGTCGAGAGATGGCGCCCCGGATATGAGCCATAACTGAGACCATTTGATACTTCTGGGTCACGGATAGGAGCTCCATGATTCTCTCGGTAATTGAAGGAAGGATGGGAGTGACGGGGAAAATGAAGGTGAGGAGGCTGTGAAGGATCACCCCGCTTTCCGGTAGTTTGACCACAGGAAGCGGTGTTTCTTCCTTGGTTTGTTCTTCACCATTGGGGACGTGACTGTCGGGAGTGTCCGAAATGCTTCGTATGAGCTCTCGAAGTAGTGAAGAACAATTGACGAGGTAAAGCTGTGGCACGCGAAAATCATGCGAGTCACACGAGCGAAGAATGATGTCCGAGCCAGGGTGAACGATTCGTCGGCGATCAATGGAGGCTTGGGTGAGAGCTTGGGTGAGGGCTTAGATAGGGACTTAGATGGAACGGTTGTACGAAACGGTGGCAGCAGCATGGTGCTTGAACGGTGCAGTATGTCGATCCACTGCAGCTTTTAAAAGAACCGGTACAGAACCGCAGTAAACCCACGAGCCGTGTTCGAGGCTCTCCTACGCTGCACGAGCACAACACGATCTCACAGAGAAACCATTCGAATAAACTCCCACCGATAGAACCAAGGATGGAACTTGAATTGGGACTTGTGACGTGCGCCCGCAGCCACAGGTTCATGACGACATCACCTAACACTGTCAGGTGATGTACTGCGCAGGTATCTTCGTATCGCAGCAGGAGTTTGATAAGATAGTAATCAAACGCTCGTGGCGTGTCTGGTTTTTGTTTATGGCCAGCCAAGTGGCCAGCTGCGGACAGAATCCGAAGAACTTGAAGTTGCAACAAAAAAGGTAAGTGGATCACAGTGTGGGAAAAGATTCGTAAGGTTAGACAGGCAGTCTTGCAGGCAGTGGTGGATCCAGAACTCGCCCCAAGCCACTCTCTTGATCGCCGCCGACTCGAATTGACATGTGAACCTCTCACGAATTGGTATCACTAAATGAAAGCGACCAGTAAAGCGAACCAAGTGGTATGTCCGACCTCATAAAGAACGTCCGCACCAAACACTTCATCAAACGGGAAATCAAGGGCCGCCTCGAGTGCGCTCTGACTAAGCCATTGCGGTATAGGGATGTGGTTCACTAGAGGGAGGCTGCTGAGCTCCACAGCCGGCGATATTGGCACCAGGCTTCTTAAGCTCAAGAAGGCTTGAGGCGAGATCCTTTCTAACTCTCTCGTGATACTTCCAGAGCTCACGAAGATAGATTCCTGGCATGAAGTCGGCCTTGTCTTCTACATCCTCAATGGTCATCGAGAGGGACAATGTGCTTCGCGCAGCTAGGAGTGCCTCTTGGTGAAGTTCATACTTTTGTGCGAGGAAATAAACGCGGAGTGCCGTGCTCGGGAGAATGAATGGCGGATCCTGCTGTCGAGATGGCGACCCCGGATATGAGTCATAACTGAGTCCATTTAATACTTCTGGGCCACGGCTAGGAGATCCATGATTCTCTCAGTGGTTGAAGGGAGGATGGGAACGACGGGGAAAACAAAAGTGAGAAGGCTGTGAAGGATCGCCACGCTTTCTGATAGTTCGACCACAGGGAAATGTTCTTGTTCTTTACCATCGGCGAGTCACTCGGAGACCCCAGAAGTATTTGAAACGGTCCCTAGGAGCTCCCAAAGTACAGGGGAACTGTTGATGACATAAAGTTTGGACACAAAGTTATGGGAGTCGCACGAGCGAAGCGAGCCAGGGTAGTCGAAGTGGAAAGTCTCGTTCGAGACGGCGTTGTTGGGAGTAGGGGTTTTGGGAAGGACTGTAGGCATGTTCAATTCATGGCCCGGGTGTGCCAGTGATTCTTGAGCGGGGTTATTTATTTATTTATATTGGGGGTTCCCCTGTAGCTATCAAATACATAAGTTCGACCACATTCTGTCACCGCTACAGAGGCAGACGATTCAGAATGAACTTCGTTTTCGATAGAACTTATCAATCCAACAACGGCATTGGTGGCCTCGACGCAACTCGTGCACTTACTACAGGTCGTACATAGAACTTCAACTCGGTCGTACTACAGTCACATTCCGTCGGCGTTCCTACGAGTCTCTATCACAGGATGACGTGCTGTGCAGCCCTGCCATAACCGTTCCACCGTGTCTGACGAACGATATCTGAGACTCTTACTTCCGGCTCTTCTTGTTGCGTCCCGACGAGACCTTGGACGTGGACGAGACGGCGGACCACGGGCTCATATAAGACGACACCGATACCTAGAGGTAGGATGAGTTGGAACTTAAATACGATCTCCCGTAAGAGCATACCTAAGTCATATGAGCAGTCGCTAAAGATACCCAAAATGGAATAGGGTACTCACCTCATTTAGTCTTTGGTCGTCAGAGCATACCTAAGTCATGTGAGCAGTCGAAGTCAGTTGCGCTTAAGATGGGTATTCACCTCATTTAGTTTCACCTCATTTAGTCTCCGCGAAAACTCCTTCTCCAGCTCCTTGCAGAATGTCTGCCCATCGAAATACACACTGGCGCAGGAAGAGCACCCTGATTGCGTGTGATTCTTGAGAGCTACTATGAACTCTTCGAGAATAGTCGAAGGTGAGAAAATTCCACGCGTGAAACCCTCCGAGCCTCTCATCTCTGCGCTTTTGCTCGTAAAAAAGTTGACCAGCCAGATGTACGAGGAACCTTCCCGACAGCCCGCCCAAATCTGACGCCTGGAATTAACGTCGAAGTATGAGTCTAAACATAACACGAGGTTGTCTCTGCAACGTTTGCGATAGCGAATCAGGTCGCATAGTGCCTCTCCTTTGAACGACCGCAAACCATCTCCAAGAGATTCGAATGTCATCGGATAATCCAACGTGAGACGAGCTGCACTCTCCGTTTCTGGAATGAGCCCCATGTTGCTCGCGATGGCATATCTACGGAAGGCGTCAGCCCCAATTGGCGTAGGGGGCCAACGTTTGATCTCAGCACGGATATAGGATTGAATCGATGTCATGTCGTATTTCTGGCAGGCAGCAAGCAAGGCAAACGCCTTTTCGCAAGAGCCGGGTATGTAGGGAGAGATGGGGTAAAGCAACGAGACGATGCTATTGAGCAGGTCAGCATCCTCGGACAGTTGGATCACAGGAAGACCGTCCACAAGTTCGCCATCGGGTGGCTGGGGGGAAGAGAGCAGATCTTCGAAAAATGGTGACGACATGGCAAGCAGTGACTTGTGGACGCGGAAGTCGACTTTGTCGGACGACCGAATGATAATATCTGCATCGGGTACGTTCAAACGGGATCGCGCGAATGGAAAACCAAAAATTTCGGAGGTTGACTCTTCCTTCACGAGACTCAGAGTCGAATCTGCCTGTGGACGTTTCATATTCGTCATCACGGTGACTGACCATAGTCACACGCTCTACGTACCTTCTCTATCGCCCCATGAACAACAGCCGTCAGGGAATCCCAGAAAGCGCGTACGGTTTTGCTGGATATACCCGGACACGTTGTACATTGACCCGGACGGGGAAGTGTATGGTGGCGTGTCCGTGCATTTTCGAATTCGACGAGATCGAAGAGGTGAGGTGCTTGCGCTAAGGATTCGACATAATCACCAAGCCATTGCGGCATAGGGACAGGGGCACCAGAGGGAGGAGACTGAGTTCCACAGTTTGCGATATTTGCACCAAGCTTCCTAAACTCAGAGAGGCTTGAGCTGAGATTGTCTCTAACTCTCTCGTGATACTTTGAGAGCTCACGAAGATACACTCCTGACATGAACCGATCTTGTCGTCTAAATCCTCAAAGGTCATTGAGAGGCACAGAGTGCTTCGCGCGGCCAGGAGTGCCTCTTCGTGAAGTTCATACTTTTGTGCGAGGGAATAAACGTGGAGGGCCGTGTTCGGAAGAATGAATGGCGGATCCTGTCGAGAGATGGCGCCCCGGATATGAGCCATAACTGAATCCATTTGATACTTCTGGGCCACGGATAGGAGCTCCATGATTCCCTCGCTGGTTGAAGGGAGGATGGGAACGACGGGGAAAACGAATGTGAGGAGGCTGTGAAGGATCGCCCCGCTTTCTGATAGTTCGATCACCGGAAAATGTTCTTGATCTTTACCATCGGAGACTCCAGAAGTATTTGAAACGGTCCCTAGGAGCTCCCGAAGTACTGGGGAACTGTTGATGATGTAAAGTTTGGGCACGCGAAACTTATGGGAGTCGCATGAGCGAAGGATGATATCCGAGCCAGGATAGTCGAAGCGGAAAGTCTCGTTCGAGACGACAACGTTGGGGGCAGGGGTTTCGGGGGGGACTTTAGGCATGGTGACCATGGTGTTCAAGTCCAGCATGAGAACGTTGCATGAGTTGTCTAACAAGTTACGCCCAACGGGGTTATTTATTTATTTACTGCCCAATAGCTATAAAAAACAAAAAGTTCTGGTGGCGATGCCTCCGAGTCGTACATACTGTCTTCGAATTTATCCACCCAACATTGGCATTGCGTAACTCCAACAATGATCACAACTCCTGCATTGTGCTCACTACAGGTCGTACATAAAACTCCAACTCAGACCAAGACTCAGACACTACACTACATTCCGCCGATGTTCCTATACGACATGGTTCAGTCCCTACCACAGCGGGGCGTCATGCCGTCCAGCCTTTCGTATCACTTCCATAACATTTCCATTGCGTCTGGCAAACGATATCCGTCCCCACGAACTCTTACCCGGCCCTCCGGCGCTGCGCCGGGGCGCGCTTGCCATTACGCGACGACGGGACGGACGGGACGGACCACGGCTTATAGGACAACACTGATACCTAGAGGTAGGGTGAGTTGTACTCAAGCACGACCTCTCGTCAGAGCATACCTAAGTCATACGAGCAGTCGAGATCAGTTGCGCTTGAAATACCCAAAATGGAATGGGATATTCACCTCATCTAGTTCCCGCGAAAACTCCTTCTCCAGCTCCTTGCAGAATGTCTGCCCATCTAAATGCACACGGGGACAGGAATAGCACCCTGATTGCGTGTGATTCTTGAGAGCTACTATGAACTCCTCACGAATAGTCGAAGGTGAGAAAATCCCGCGCGTAAAACCCTCTGAGCCCCTCATCTCTACGCTCTTGCTCGTAAAGAAGCTGGTCAGCCAGGAGGAACTTTGGTGACAGCCCGCCCAAATCTGGCGCCTAGAATTAGGATCGAAGAATGAGTTTAAACACGACGTGAGGCTGTCTCTGCAATGTTTGCGATAGCGAATCAGGTCGCACAGTGCCCGTCCTTTGAATGACCGCAACCCCTCTCCGAGAGATTCGAATGTCATGGGGTGAACCAAGGTGAGACGAGCCGCACTCTCCGTTTCTTGATGAAGCCCCAGGCTGCTCGCAATGGCATATCTACGGAAGGCCTCAGCCCCAATTGGTGTAGAGGGCCAACGTTTGATCTCGGCACGGATATAGGATTGAATCGATGTCATGTCGTATTTCTGGCAGGCAGCAAGTAAGGCGAACGCGTGTTCGCAAGAGCCGGGTATGTAGGGAGAGATGGGGTAGAGCAATGAGACGAGGCAATTGAGCAGGTCAGCGTCCTCGGATAATTGGATCACAGGAAGGCCGTCAACAAGCTCGTCATCAGGCGGCTGGGGGAGAGATAATAGATCACTGAAAAATGGTGACGACATGGAAAGCAATGACTTGTGGACGCGGAAGTCGACTTTGTCGGACGACCGAATGATAATATTTGCATCGGGTACGTCCAAATAGGGTGGCGAGACTGGAATACCTGACCTTTCAGAGATTGGCCCTTCCTTCACGAGAGCCAGAGTTGAATCTGCCTGTGGGCGTTTCATATTCGTCATCATGGGGACTGAGCATAGTCACATGCGCTCTACGTACCCTGTCGATCGCTCCATGAACAACAGCCGTCAAAGAATCCCAGAAAGCGCGTACGGTTTTGCTGGATATACTCGGACACGTTGTACATTGACCCGGATGGGGAAGAGTGTGGTGGCGTGTCCGTGCATTTTCGAATTCGACGAGATCGAAGAGGTGAGGAGCTTGCGCTAAGGACTCGACATAATCACCAAGCCATTTCGGCATAGGGACAGGGGCACCAATGGGAGGAGCCTGAGTTCCACAGTTTGCAATATTTGCACCAAGCTTTCTAAACTCAGAGAGGCTTGAGCTGAGATTGTCTCTAACTCTCTCGTGATACTTCCAGAGCTCGCGAAGATAGACTCCTGGCATGAAACCGATCTTGTTGTCTAAGTCCTCGATGGTCATTGACAGGCGCAGAGTGCTTCGCGCGGCCAGGAGTGCCTCTTGATGAAGTTCATACCTTTGTGCGAGGGAATAAACGTGGAGTGCCGTGTTTGGGAGAATAAATGGCGGATCCTGTCGAGAGATGGCGCCCCGGATATGAGCCATAACTGAGACCATTTGATACTTCTGGGCCACGGCTAGGAGATCCATGATTCTCTCGGTAAATGAAGGCAGGACGGGAGGGACAGGGAAAATGAAAGTGAGGAGGCTGTGAAGGATCACCCCGCTTTCCGGTAGTTTGACCACAGGAAGCGGTGTTTCTTCCTTGGTCTGTTCTTCACCATTGGGGACGTGACTGTCGGAAGTGTTCGAAACGCTCTGTATAAGCTCTCGAAGTACTGGGAACAATTGACGAGGTAAAGCTGTGGCACGCGAAAATCATGCGAGTCGTACGAGCGAAGAATGATGTCCGAGCCAGGGTAGTCGAAGTGTAACGATTCGTCGGTGATCGATGGATGCCTGGATGGGGGCCTGGATGTGGGTTTGGATGGGGGCCTGGATGGGAACTCGGATGGAACGGTTGCAGGAAACAGCAGCAGCGGCATGGTGCTTGAACGGTGCAGTATGTCGATCCACCGTAGCTTTTAAAAGAGCCAGTACAGCACCGCAGCAAGCCGTAGCATGAGGTGGCCAGGCCCTGTTACGTGCCGTCTTCGAGGCCCTCCTACGCAGCACAAGCACAACACGGTCTCACAGAGAATCATTCAAATAAACTCGCACCGATGGAACTTGGATTGGGACTGGGCATTGTGACGTGCGCCCGCAGTCACAGGTTCATGGCGACAATACCCAACATAGCAGACCGCAAGCAGTCAGGTGAGCCACTGCGCAGGTATCTTCGTATCGCAGCAGGAGGTTTTAAATAAGATAGTAATCAAACGCTCGTCCTAGCGTGTCCAGTTTTTGTTTATGGCCAGCTGCGGACAGAATCCCGAAGAAGTTGCAACAAAAAAGGTAGGTGGATCACGGTGTGGGAAAAGATGCGTGAGGCGTAAATCATAGCCTAACTGACAGGTGTGGATCCAGAACTCGCCCCAAGCCGCTCTTCGTCTTTGGGCTTGAGTCAACGGATTCAAATCGTCCTCCTTAAAAACTCCCACACTGATGTCGGCGTCTTTAGTTTCTAAGATGGAAGCATCAGACTCAGCTAGCGCTCAAAGCCAACAAACGACGCGTTTTAAATTTCCTCATTCTCACTTCGATTTCCTGGCGCAAGTTGCACCCGCTGGGATAAAAACAAAAACACGCGATGTGCGTTGGCTCGTGACCCTATGACGCGACCCAGTGGCCATTTGGAACCATGACGGCGCGAAATTTAAGAATGCCACATGCCGATCTCGTAGAATGGAGGAAAGATATGGAATGTGGAGCGCCCAACAGCACGGCCCTCATTCTCCCTTGAGATTGTCCCCCTACTGGCACAAGCCCCATTGGAGCGCGTATCTGCCTTCTTTTGTTCGTGCTTTTGTTCGTGAGGGATTCTCGCTTGTGCCACGGTTCCAGTGTGTCCCTCTCAGTCTCCATTTTTTTACCACATTTGGGATCCACTCCGTGAAATCGACAGACCACATCCGGTCCAAGTCGTTCTAACGACGTGAACCCAATGAGTGTCTGATCCGGTATCGCCTTCCGCAGTCGTGGACTTATTTTGTTTTGAACTCCGCACTTTTGGGTACGCTTTGTCCTCCTTCATTCCTCCGATCTAATTCTGAGGCCTCTTCTTTCGTGTCATGGCCTCCTAGGGCCTAACCTTGTATCGCATGCATTTGAGGTTTCAAGTGGCTGCCACCCGTGTCAGTCCTTGGACGATCATGGCAGTGCGATATGCCCCGACATCAATCAGCGTACTGTACATCGAACGAACGAAGTCCTGTATCTAACACAGGCTTCTCATCTACCAATCCAACTACTTCCGGTGTCTCTTCTCCCCGGCCTCGTCCTCCGCATCCCCGTCCACGTCGGTCTCCGCAGTAGCAGCAGCAGCAGCAGCTACGGCCGCAGCCTTAGCCTTGGACTCTTCAGCCTCCCTCAAATCACCGACGATCCGCTCGAACCACTCCTGCGTGAGCTGATACTCCGGCAATTCGCAATTCGCAGAGACCGGCAGCTCGTCGAGCGCCACCATCGTCGCGCCTGCCACGTCCAGAGCCAGAGTCGGTGCCGGACCGACAGAAGTCGGGAGGGGCCAGTCGAGCGCGCGCGGTGCCGTCGCCTGCACTTGCGGGCTTGGTCTTGTCTTCACGCTTGTACCTGGGTTCGGGCGCGAGCTCGCGACGCGACGCTGGCGCTCCAAGAGGCGCCGCGCGACGCATGCGTAATGCTGGTATATCGTCGCAGGCGAGATGGTGCCATCAGGGTCCTGCTCGCACCGGGGTCAGGGTCCGCTCGATCTACAATGCTGCGCACTGACCTTCTTCGCTTCCGGGACGGGTGAAAGGGGACTCTGTGGCGGCGATGAAGGTGATGATGATGATGATGATGATGATGATGGTGCCGGACTTGAGGCGCGGCTTGGCGACTCGGATGCGGGTCTCCGCGTCGGTTGCGCTCCGTCGTCTTTGCTGCTTGCAGTCCGGGGACAACTTTCACTTTGGCTGCGGGTCGCGTGGCGCTGCTTGTGGCAACAACTGGGGGGCGCCAGACTGGCAGCTTGGTGGGGCAGAGGCCTTGTTTTCCTTAAAACAACAGTCGTCGTTCCCATCAAGGAACTGCGGAAGGCAGAGAGGTGCGAGCGAGAAAAAGGTGGGTTCGGGTGGCATCAGAAATGCAAGTGCAAACGCGTGAAATGGGTACAAAGCCGAGGGAGAGAGGGTCTGGCCTTTAATAAGGTAGACACCCGTCTGTGCGTCCGTTGGTCCACGGTGAGGTAAGTTGCCAACATAATTGGAGTTTCTGTTTTGAGGTCACTGGAGCGTCCATTTTCTGCACAACAATGGGGGTAAGATGAGTCACTCATGTGATCATTGGTCGCGCGTAGTCTGCCTAACTGGCCACACCGCAGCCTTCCTTTGATGGCAGTCCCTTTGACTGGCCTCGTGTTCTTGCAGTGGGACAAAGGAGAAACACGGGCGCATACCTAAATGGGGAAAACAATAATAGCCGGGGCTCCTTCGGGCTCCGTCAGGCGTGTATACAAATCCACATAGTAGTAGTATCCACACCTCACACAAAAAGGATTTATGAGTGAGCTTTGCATCATTCCTGGGCTTCTGAAAAGCGGCATTGCCTAGATTCCAGGTGTTGACTATCCCGCGGAAGCAAATAGCGAGGGAGGAAAGGAGTGAGAGTGAAAGAGAGTGAGCGAGCACAAATCAAACGACGGATGACAAAGCGAGAGCAGAGAAGAATGGAACACGACAGAGTGAAAGGCAGACAGCATCGTATAGAGATATGGTAGATACAAAACGAAAGGAAGAACAAACGAAAGGGATAGGAAAGGAACGAAAGGGAAAAGCAGAGCACAGATCGAGATGGGGCAGGAAAAGCGAGAGGGGATTGGCCGTGTGGTACAGTAGGATAAGGTGTGAGAGTATCGGCGCGTGGGTGCGTTTCTTGGTGTGTATTGTACGTTTAATATTGTGTATGCGTTGTATAAGCAGCAGAGATGGCGGAGGATCGTGAGGGTACAAATGGGGTGTGCAGGACGGGAGGTAAAATGAATATTGCAGCCCAGAAACAAAGAGGGAACGGGTATTGGGAGAGAGGCCAGAGCGTCCAAGGGGAACGAAAGAACAAAGGGCGCGGCGAGGTCATGGCGAGACCGACATCGTCCCGACGGGCCGGTCACCGGATAAGGCGCCCGTAGTCGAGTCGGCTTTCCCTGCGCGATTCCCCACCCTCGCGCTTGGGAAATGCGTTCCAGAAGCGAAGCGTCTCGTCCCCAGCGCCCGTGACGATCGTCTCGCCGTCGGGACTCATCGCAAGGTAGAGCACACGGCTAGTGTGGCCTGTGAGCGATACGACCATGTCTAGGGACGGGTACTTCCAAATGCAAATTTGGTTCTGGGCTGCCGTCGAAGAGAAACCATGTGTCGAAACGATCTCGTGCGACGTGAGCGACCATGTCAGGTTGCAGACCTATGCGTCAAGTCAGAGGTGGTAAGAGTAAGGGTGATAAGGCGGACGCACCTGGCTGCCAGTGTCCAGTTCGCTGAGCATGTTCCCAAACTGCACGTTCCAAAAGCGGATGTGCTTGTCCTGCGTTCCTCCGCCGGTTGCGAGGACGCCTGCAACGTGAGGGTCCCATGCAAGCGCCTTGACGGCTGCTGTGTGTTCGTGGAACTTCCACAGTGGCGAGTCTCCCGCTGGCAGCGGCAGCGCTGCGGCGCCGCCTGTACTGCTCCCACCCTCTTCTGCGTTTCCTGAGCCACTCCGCGTTGCGTGTCGCCGCGAGCTCCGTAGGTCCCATATGCATACCTTGTTGTCGTTACCTCCGCTCGCGAGCAGGCCGCCTTGTGCTGCACTGTCCGAGTTCCAACGCAGGCCGCACACCTCCTGACGGTGTCCAGCGCTTTTCCGGAAGGCTCGTGTTCCAGGCTCGCGTACGTCCCGATGGTGCACCATGCGGTCGCGCGATCCCGAGCTCAACACGTGAGAGTTCCACGCAAGTGCACCTATTCGTTGTGTGTGTGCCTGTTGGTACGTTCGTTGCAACTGCAATGTATGCGCGTCATATATGTGCAGTCGTCCAGCAAGCGTGCCAACTGCGAGTGTCGAACCCTTTTGTACCCACGAGACGGAAGAGACTGTATCGTTTGCTTTAGACAAGTCACACAGCTTCGACACGACGGCGGTATGCGCCGTCCAGAGGTAGACGGAGGAGCCAAGGCCGACACCAAGCACGTTCGTGCTCGACCAGTCAACCAGGTTGAGATAAAAGTCATCGGCTAACTCGGGCGCATCGAGCACGCGGTACGGCGTTTTGGATACACTACGAAGTTGACGTCGCGGACTCTCGAGAATTTGTCGACTTTCTTCGCGCACAGGACTCATTGAATACGCTTCGTCTGTCGGCTTGTCTAAACGTCGTTTTGGTGTAGAAGGATTTGAACCAGAGGGAGAGTTGTACGAGAACAGTCGACGGCGGCTCGGGGTGGAAGGGGCCGTGGTAGCATTGGATGAGGAGGCACTTGGGCGGACTGGGGATACTGGGCGACGAGGTGATGGGGGCGTGACTTCTGTGTGTAATATTGATGTGAAATCGCGTTGGCTTGTTCTACACGAGAAAACGGGTCAGCAGATGATAAACCGCATATATGCAGGTACAATGAGGAAAGGAACACGGGAAAACAAAAATTGAAGACGTTGTCTCTGGCAATTGAATGAGGTGGCTGCAATCGATGTTTTTAAAATAAAATTCGCGACCTGCGGGGGGACGATAACGCGTCCCGGCCCGTCATTTCCGGAATACGAGGGATGTTAACGGCCAATCGAGGGCACGACGGGGGTGTGAAGACGAGGAAATAGGGAAATGGAGAATACATGTGGGTCGATGAGGTCGAATCGACCCCACTGGTCCGAGCTGGGCCGTGCGAAGGAAGGAAGCAGAACGCTCACCTTTGGCGGCATCCGACTCAGTAGGCATGGCCCTATGTCGCGATGGGGTGGATGGCCCGCTCTCCTCCATAAGATTGTAGGACGTCCGCAAGTCACCCGCGTCGCGCGATGGGATGAAACGGTCGCCATAGTCCTTATTAGGACGGTGAAGCTCCGTTGGGGACTCCGGTCCCGTGCTTTCGCTGGTGCTAGGTCGTGACGAGTCGAGAGAAGGGGTCGATACAGGTGCGACGCCAAAGATGTTTGTACGTGGCCGACTGCGACGTGGGCCTTCTTCATCAGGATCTTGCTGAGTTGCCCGGAGCCGCTTGCCGAAAGGCGAATTCTTGAGACCGGACATTGGTTTGTAGGCCGAATAGGATGGGGCTGTTGCAGGTGTAGAGTTGGTGGAAATTGGACGTTGTTGTTGATTAGCGATATCGAGAAAGCAAGAGAGGCCTATTCTGCTAGCATAGATGAAGAATGGCGGCAAAAGCAAAAGCACAGAGATAGCGAGAGTGTCGAAGGATAAAACAGCGAGATGAGAGCGCTATTCGACTCTCCCCTTGGCACTTTCAACTTTTGACTTTGGCCGAGCGAGCGCGGGTTGGGTTAAACGACGGACTCGACGCGACGACGCGCGACTGGACGCGGCGGCAGCTTAATTATGTCAGCAATCATTTATCTCCGCTTGGGCTTGGAAAACATCTCGACACCATGCAATGGCCTTTTTCTCTGCTTCATATTTTATTATATTCGCTAGAAAGGTATCGAACAGGTAATCCAGCTATTCTGTTGGCATTGACCATGATGTTGGAAATAGACCGCGGATGCCAAGGGCCCGGTAGTTCGCGGATGAATTAAAGCGGAGACTGAAACGACCGAGCTCGCTCACGGATGGCGCGCCGCTGGATACAAGGCTGAATGGTGCACTGAGCCATGAACGTGAGTCAAACTATGCCATCCACCACCAATTTCTGCGCTCTGACGTCGTCCAGAACCTTCTGAGGTCCTTGGCCAACAGTCAGGTCAAACCATCAATTCCCGACGCTGATCTCAAGCGTCTCCTTCAGGTGGTCAAGGACAGCCGAGTGAGTGCAATCCAATCGTACATGACACCATGACTGCATATACTCACTTGCCTCTCTAGCAGAAACAACCCCACGATGCAAAACTGGTGGATCCATTCTATGACGCTCTCGAGGACTTGCTGCACGATCTCCGCACCGTCACAATGGTGTGTCTCCCCGTTCCGAACTACCGGCGCGCCTCTGACCTCATTTGTCCATCTAGGATAACCATGATGCCGACGCCTTTATCAAGCCCGTATCCAGGGCGGATGTACCGGATTATTATGACAGTGCGTTTCCGTTGTCTTTGACGCCAATCCCCAGATGTTTACTCCCGCCACTTAGTCATAACGAACCCTATGGACTTCCAGACAATGGGTAGGAAAGTCAAGCAGAAGCAGTACAAATCAAAGAAAGAGTTCAAGGACGACCTTGATCTCATCTGGTCTAATTGTTTTGTTTACAATGCTACTGAGGTGCGTCACTCGTGCTTCTCGCCTCATCCGCCCCAACGACTGTCCAGAACCATCCCCTCCGCCTTTGCGCCACGCGCCTCAAAGCCAAGGCCGAACACCTTCTCAAGTATATCACCGACCGTAAAGAGCGCGCCGATCCTCCCGTCCCTGTCGACCCCTCTGGCCGACGCACTCCGTCGCATCCTCCGACCAGGCTAAACGGCATAAATGGCCACGCACACACGCTCTCGTTCCTGGCTTCACGCCCGCCAAGTAGCAACGATACGAGATCGGGCCGCCGCCTCACTCCCGCTCTCACCCCTCCACGACGCATCCCTGGCCAGAGTTTCCCAGACTCTCCAGCTATTGTGCGAACAGCAGACGGAATGGCCGCCATTCTGGAGCTTGAGCGGTCCCTCGATGCAGTTCTCTCAGAACCTGGGCCATCAAACCATGCTGAGGCTCTTGATGCGCTCTTGTGCTCTTATATCGGTGATTCGGATTCGGATTCGGATGCAGATGCAGACGGTGAGGCCGACAGCGATAGTGAGGCACTCGCAGTAGACTGCGCCACGGGCGACAAACGCAAGCTGTTCGTAACCATCTAGTAAAGGAAGACTTCTCTGCACGGCGCTGATAATTTCCTTGTAGAAACGGTATTATCGACATTCGCATCCGTAAGCGCCCCCGTCTCGCCACTCCTCGAACCCCCCACACTGTCGAGCTTTGGTGGGACGCACAATCGTCCGACGCCTTCATTGCGAACTCCCTCCCACCTCTCCCCTCCCTCTCCACCTCCGGCCCGGCCCCTCCATCCTCCTTACCTCGGCATGAAGAAAAGTCTGGCAACTCTGCAACATCAAAGAGGCGGAAGAAACGCCCACGAAAACCCGCCCCACCTCGCCCGCGCTCGCTGCTAGCGGCGATGAATGCGAATATCACCACGCAGCGGCGTATGCGACGAACCCACGCTAAGTTTGTCGCGCTCGGCGCGGCGTCTAATAACGCAGGCGGGGACGATGGCGACGGTGGTGACCTACCAATAGCTGGCGTATCGACGGGGTTGGCAGGTGACGTCGACGGCTCCGAGGACGCGGAAGTTGTTGCTGTAGATGAGGCGCCGTGGCCCGTTCCCCGACCTAGCCGGAAGGCTTTACAGGATGGTTTCGTTGATCCGAGTCCAGATATCGGTGAGATGGCTACGGAGAAGTGCATGCAGTGGGTGAACCGGAAAATCCTGGAGCATATCGGGTTCCAAGGTGCGTTCTCTTCCTTGATAGTGGGACTGACTATACGAAGGCTGTGCACAGGATCGTCGCAATTGGCGCTGGACGTACTTACGGGAATAACCGTGGAATATCTAGCAAACGTTGGGCGAACATTCCGCTTCTACCTCGACAAGTATTCAAATACGATGACTTCCGAGGTGTGTCATACCTTTCGGCTTCTTGACGCCCGCGCATGTTAACGTGAATATTCCTCAGGAAATCATTCTCCATTCCCTTTTCGAGAGCGGGGTATCTCGCATTCAGAATCTCGAACGGTATATCACCGACGACATCGTGAGACACGGGAACCGTCTGAATGACCTCGAGAAGAAGATCGTGAATGTATACCAGGAGTTCACTAGCGCCGAGGCCATCGATGACGATACACTCTTTGCTAACGAGGACGATGAGGAAGAGGAGAGCGCATTTGTCATGTATGCGCTTCTCCATCTTACGTCTCAGCTGATACAGCGCTAACACGGATATGCAGGGGCCAATTCACAGACGACATTGGCGAGGACTTTCTCGGCCTACGCGAGCTCGGAATCGCTGCAGAGTTTGGTCTTTCATCCCTCTCGATACCGAAACGGCTCCTTAAGGGCAAGAAGAACGCAAAGGGGCCAAATGCGACGTACGGTTTCCTCTCCCCCTCCCTTGCCACTTCTACTGATACGCCTCTCTTATGATGATAGCGCCAAGTCCGCGGAGCCTCCACCGCCGTACCCGCCACCACCGCCATTCGTCTTGCTGACAGCGGAGAGCGTGAAGAACCAAATCGGACTGTTGCGCGACTTTTACGAGCGCCGTCTTGCGAGTACAAGCGCGAGCGGCGTGGCTCCCGTCGTGCTCCAGGACGACCCGCCGAATCCCTCCCAGGCGAGGCTCGGCCCGCTCGGGCAGGTAATGCGCCCGAGCAGCGCAGCGATCGCCGCAGCCGCGTCTGGTTCGAAGAAGAAAGCCAAGCCCAAGGATTCTACCGCAACGGTAGCAGCGGCAAATGCTGTGCCCTTGGCGAGGACGAGCGGCGTTACTTCCGCAGACGCTGGGGCTGTACCGGCGGCGGGGACACCAACAGTGGCTATGGGAGCGGCGCCCGGATCAATGGGCATGGTCCAACCCGCGACGCCCGTGCTCAGTCCGCAGATGACGCCGGCATTTGCTCCGGTATCCGCGTCGGTCGTCCTGTCGGCCCCGGGTATGACGACGCCCACGGGGGCAACGCCTGTTCCCGAACAACAGACGCCAAAGAAAAAGGGTGCGAATGGTGCGGGTGTTGGCGCTGCTGCTGCGGCCAACGGCGGGCCCGGCGCCGGAGGTGGCACGGGCAAGAAGCGTGGGCGACCGCCAGAGGGTCTACCGCCTATTGTCGTTGCGAGTGCATGATCGGACGCATGTAGAGGGGAGGGGGGATATATTTTTTTCTCGCTTTGTGTGGTAACTTATTGCTGTCACCCTTGTTCTTTTTGTTTATATATATATCCTACGGTACTCTTTGACGACCACCCCGGCTGCGGTAAGCTATTTTGTATAGAATTTTCTGCTGCGCATCTCATAAAGATTCAAGCAACGATGGGCGTGCGAAGCGTTGCTTGTTTGCGGGAACTCTGTGTTGATGATTGGCTCCGTTTTCATAATAATACCCCTCAAAGACCTCGAGCCTGTAAAGGGTGTCGCACGCTAAGGACTTGCAGTCGATTCTACATGAATTTGAACGTTTGAACTGGTCCCGACAGGCACTGACCAATTCTCAATATAGGCATCTCCGTATATGTTTTTTTTTCTATTGATATTAGATTCGCCGTAGCTATCTACATAGACATTCTACCTCTCGTCCGAGTTGCTACCAAAAGCGCACGGGGTCAGCGGCGCCGTTATTCTTTTCGTCTTTGTCACTGCCATCGTTGTCGGGGCACGCGCGATTCGGGGCGACCGCAGCGAGGTCGCTGTCGTCGTGGGGGGCACACGCAGCAGGGACCACGCGAGTGCGACTCGAAGGAGCCAGAGCTGGTGTGGATTGCCCTCCGTCGTACCCCGTGTCATCGTCGTCAGGGGCGCGCATGGCCGGGTGGTGCCCCTTCCTTTCTGTCACTCACATTCACTTCTCCCTGCGCCAGCACGACAACCACGGTGGTGACCACCTTTCCCTGCCGTGCCTGATGACGACACGGGCCGCGATGCGCCCCGCACCCCGGTCCCGTGCGAATCCCCAATGACAACGGCGACATCAACAGCAATGGTCCCTTGCGCGCGCGCGCACCCCGACGACGACGACAATGGGCTGTAACGGAGAGCACTCCGCCACCGACCCCGTGCACACTCGGCAACGGCAGTAGTGATGGCGTTGGGACCACCAAGGGAAGGGAAGAGGGGGTGGTCGATTGTGAGCGGAAAAAGGGAAGGCAGTGATGTGTAGGGGTAACGCGTACCGTAGAGCACACGTTACCTCTACATACCACTGCCAACAGACCCGGTCCTCGCCTTTCTGAGCCGCTCACAGACGCTACATCAGGCCTGCATCAGGTCGCGCATCCCCGAGAATGACTTGTTCGCTACGACCTCTGGCACGAGTCTGAGCACAATTAGTGGGGTAGCCCTACTCACGGAAAAAAATTCTCTTCGTGGCTTGAGGTAGGAGGGGACGGTCGGGAAGATCATCCACTTGAATTTTTTTTTTTTTAAAAAAAAAAGGTGTGAGAGGGAAAATATTTCTTCCCACGCCCGCGGAAAACGACTCGTCCGAGGCGTAGTTCAAGACCTCCAGCACTCCTCCAGCAAGGCTACTCATTCTGATGCACTCAAACCTGGTCCATTTCCCTTCCTCCCTAGCACTCTCGCCACCAACATCTCCGTACTCATCCCACTGAGGGCTACCACTACCTCAAAGTGGCGTCTCCAGGAGTCTTCCGGGCACACCTCGTCGCCGTTGCCACCTCCTACGTTTCACAACAGTTCCGTGTTGAACAATGATGATACGACTTTGGTAAGCCTTCAGGAATAACCTATGTAGATATTCTAAGTTTTTTTTCTCCCTCCAGAAGCCTGAGTTACACGTTTCTGTGAAAGAGTCTGCTCAGAACCTTCGTCGCTCCTTCTACCTTACCCAATTGCAGCGTAGTTCCCTGCACCTTCTTCAAGCACTCAAAGAGCGGATGGGTCACCTAATACGCAACAGTAGCGCTCAACTTTGGCTGTGCTTGTTTATTACTGACATTCCCAGGTTAACATGGATGAGCATAAACCCTAGAATGCTCCCCTTCGTCAGTGCCTCATTTTTGTTTGCTTTAATAGCGCCGTGTCGCGTAGAGTGTTTCCAGGAGCACACAATGCAACCTGGCCACATGAATGGCACTTTGTAGTGACCTGGATACGCGCAAGATTGAGGCTGGAATATCGTACGTCGAGATAACGAAGATATGGTACGTATTTCTGTTACCCTTCAACGCGCCTTCGATGCTGATAAGGGGGTACTGGTTGGCTCAGAGAAAGCGGGGTAGCGAAGACTGGCAGCCACACTGTCGCGCTAAAATCCACAGTAAGGTGCTGCCCATCTTACAGTCGATTTTTGCACGACAGACGGGTCCATAGTTCATCCACATAGTTCATCCAACCTGCAAAACATACGATGGCAGGCAAGTCAAATTGTTTAGATTTATTCACTATATCCCATCCTAGCATTGTCTCCCGACACACTCTTTAAGTCTGAGATCCCGTTGTTTAGAAGATGTAGAATAAATGACTCGCTTGTATTCGAATCAATCATCCAACTCCTCTCCAAAGCGAGCTCCCAAGTCGCTTTGTTCATTGTTGCGCTCAGCCAAACATTCCCTTCAACTTCTCGCACTCCCGCCCGCCGACTGAACCGGCCCTCTCGGATCCTTGTCGCCTGACTAGCTATCTCGCCCCTGCCCACTTTACATCAAGGTGGCGTCAGATGGGGATAGATCATCATGTATCATACATCACGATTGCACTACCTCAGATTATACTCAACTCAATTGGGCCCAGGGTGGCAGACGTGCGAATGTGCCCAGCCCCATCAGCGCCATTCCTCCGTTCCTGGAGAGGAGGGCGCCCGTCCCGTAATAGTATTCAGTTCTAATTTGAGTGCCCCGGATGACCGACGGCCATATCGTAGAGAACTAAAGAGGTCGCGCGTGATGCAAATATTGCCGATGAAATAGACTAAGCAGCCACGTCACTTGACGGTACGGTGTATTGCGATTGTCTGAGATCTCGACATTTGCCCTGGGTTTGGGCACGCCATGACCCCGATATAATATAATAGTACAACCTCGCGAATCGTATATGCCTCCAGTGCAGAAGAAGATAGTGGCGTGCCCCTTTCCTGGTAGTACAGCATTGGATTCATGGCATCGATTGCCAGCCTGAGAGCGAGTCACCGTGCCAGCATTTCTTCCGAGTAAGTTAGCATAGCCAATCTTGTTACGCGGCCTTTGCTACACGGCCTCGCAGCTTCGCGCTTTAGTCATGTTGCCGAAATCCTCCCTGCCTCAGTGGCAATGAGCCCGTACCCATGATTGTGCTGTGTTGTTTTTTCATGAGCTCGGGTATAAGCCATTCCTTCCCGAGCTCGATAAGCGGTGGTCTCCGGAAGGGCCATGCGTCGGGGCTGTGCGTGCAACTCGGACCCGTGATCGCCTAGATTATCATTAGGGGAGAGCGGCAATGGCCGGGATGGAATCGATAGAGCACAGCCTGGCTTTAAACTCCTCTCTGCTCCTCTCCTCTCCATTTCCACTATTCATAGCGGACGCTGTGTCTGCCAACAGATATCGCCTCAGTGCTAAAGCGCCAGGACAATTAATTTGCCTGTGGCTGTGTCTCAACTCTCCACCTATATAAACAACCGTGCGACGCTTCTCTCTCGTCTATTCGATTTCCGACTTCGTTTACTCACACGAAGACACACGCACACAGCTCACCCTCAGCCCCTGAAACATACGGAAACATGTCTTACGGTGGTGTATGTTCACTTCAGCCTGCGCTGACTCCTGACTGTGCACTCACACATATACACGAGCAGTACGGTCCCCCTGCTGGAGGATATCGTGGAGCCGGAGGCTTTGCGCCTCACCAAGGCAGCCCCGCCCCCCGGTGCTGACCCCCAGTACGTGGAGCGCTCCATATACTCCCGCTGCGAGTATAGCTGACAGCTGTTCGAACAAATAGGCTCTGGTCGTGGTTCTCCGCTGTCGACGTGGACCGATCGGGTCATATCTCTGCAGCCGAGCTCCGTAAGTGGTTTTCGATTTCGTGTTCCCGCTATGCCGCTTATACTTCCCTCAGAGAGGGCGCTGATCAACGGAGATTGGTCTCGTGCGTACCTCCGGATGTCGATCTTTCCGGATGGCGCTGATCGTTGACGACATCGCTTATCTAGCCTTTGATCTCGACACTGTCAAGCTTCTCATGAGCATCTTCGTATGTGTGATTTCATGACCTACCATTTCACACCTGACCTTTCTACTTTCCGCCTGTGAAGGACACCGATAGGAGCGGTACGATCGGTTTCAATGAGTTCGCCGGCCTGTGGAAGTACATCAAGGTGTGCACCCCTTCTTCGTCACAGTCTATACACAAAGAATCTAACGATAATGTACCAGGACTGGCAAGGCGTCTTCCGCCACTTCGACCGCGATCGATCCGGTAGCATCGATGGTACCGAGCTGCAGAATGCTCTGAACCAGTTCGGCTACAGGCTCTCCCCGCAGCTGCTCGACCTCCTGCAGCGCAAATACGGTCTGTACCGCTGATGTCGCTCTTGATATTCGCACTTACTCATACAAGACGTCAAAGCGTCTGCACCGACCCAGAGCTCATACCCGGGGGCCCATCCGGGGGCTCATCCAGGCATCACCTTCGACCGCTTTGTGCGCGCCTGCGTCGTTGTGAAGCAAATCACCGAGGCATTCTCCGCTCTCGACACTGATCGCGATGGTTGGATACAAATCAACTATGACCAGTTCCTCCAGACCGTCTTGTCATTGCCCTGAACGAGTAGTGGCCGAAGGAGCTTGATGACTAGAAGTTTGTTTTTGTGAGAGAATGAGGAAGAAAGCTACCTGTACAGTACGCCTAGTATCTGCAGATCCGGACCCCGTATTGTGAATCGTGTTTGTTGTTTCCTGTTTCCTTGCCTCTCGTCGTCTAAATTACATAATCATGATGACAAATGGAATGATTAACCGACTTTCCGCATTTGTAACGAGGATGCAATGCCGCTCTATTCCCTAAGTGTGGCATTCCGACGCTCCGACGCCCGACCTATCTGCACTGCACCGCTGCACCGCAGCCCTGCCTGGAATACTCTGGCTGTGGCCAAATGACAAGGGGCTGTGTATGGTCGCGAAGTTGAGCACGGGTCGCTCCAGGGGTCCGATGACGCTCCAAAGTGGGTGCATGCTGTGTGAAGTATCCAAATATGTCGGGGCACTCCACTAGCAGCCTTAGTCTTCCGCCAGTACAGCACCGGCGCACCGCTGGCTGTATGGGGTATCTCCGCACTTTCTCGACATGACATCCCCTGAATCATCAGACCCTGAAATAGAATTGGCTGTGCGCTTCGCCCACCTTTTATATTGCCCCAACGTCCTGCAGGGTCGTAGAATCAAACAACACCAACCCAACCAACACTTCCCCTCCAACCACTACAGTAGTACTGTAGTACTTAGCCCCCGTCTATGAAAATGTCCTTCTTTCGTGTGGGCATCTTCCTCCAGCACCTACCTCAGTCGTCATCATACTGACCTGCACGCGTCGTGCGCCGTGATTACAGCGCCACGGTTCACAACACAGTAAACAATACGACACGCAATACGGCACACAATACACCCATACACCTGCGCTCGCCCCTCCCGCTCCTCCCGGCACAAAATATACCCGCGCGAGTGGTCGGTACCCAGTCGGGAGCGGAGTGGGTGGCTTTGCCGTCATGCGCGAGTCAGTCCCGCCGCCCGGCGCCAATCCCAAGTGAGTCAATGTCCTAGACCATCTCGTTCTGTCTCGCTTACTCGACGCCGCTTAGATTATGGGCGTGGTTCGTCTCCGTCGACGTGGACCGGTCTGGGAGCATTTCTGCACCCGAACTGCGTGAGTTGCGCTTTTGGTTATCCCCCATTCTATGCGCAGCATACACTAAGCTAAACGGATGGTTGACAGAGAGGGCGCTGATTAATGGTGACTGGACCCGTGCGTTTTCTTTCACATTGTCTCTGCTTGGGGATCACTCAACGTATTTTGTGACTTGTAGCTTTTGACCTCGACACTGTGAAGCTCCTCATGGACCTCTTTGTAAGTTTGTGGTGATCGCGCATCGAGGCGGCGTTTTTTTTCACTTACTAACATCACACATCACAGGACACAAATCGGACCGGTGACATTGACTTTAACGAGGTGAGCGAGCTTTCCCCGTGTGCCATCCGCAGTCTCTCACGTGCTCCCTTCCAGTTCTCCGGCCTTTGGCGATATATTGAGGTGTGTACAAGTCGAGTCAACGCTGGAAAAGGAAACTTAGTAAACTAAAAATACAACAGGACTGGCAGCATGTATTTCGACGCTTTGACCGGGACGGCTCTGGGACCATCGACGGCTCGGAGCTCCAGAGTGCCCTGAGTCAGTTCGGCTTCAAGCTCCCCCACCACTTGCTCGCGCTTCTCGTGGCCAAGTATGGTACGACGCCCGTCTGTTTTCATATGTCTGACTCGTTTGTAACTTACGATTGGTCTTTTTTTTTATTCGGCAGCTTCCTCGCCTACGGGTTCTGAGGTACCAGGTCGGCCGTCAATCACGTTTGACCGTTTCATGCGTGCATGTGTGTTTGTCAAGCGGTTTACGGAGTCCTTTAGGCGACTCGACGGGGACAATGACGGCTGGGCCCGGCTCAACTATGAGCAATTCCTCACGGTCTATTTCTCGCTTCCCTAGCCGTGGTCCCCATTTCTCTGTCAAACTTGTGTTGTCCGTGGAATCAGCGTCTTGAAAATAATTATAATTACACTGGGCTGTCGCCCACCATCGGAATGGAGTTCCGCTAATAGTTCCATGAAGACGCACTGCGCAGCGTCAATAATGCTATTTTTATGGTACTGTACTGTAGTGCATCTGTAATGGGCTTAATTGTACCAGTTCTCGGGTGTTAATAGATGTTTGGTGGTTGCCTCAGTGAGAAGACCGCCGAGGCGTGATTACTGTAGATCTCTATCTCTACGGCTTCGAAGGCGATAATTGATAGCAGCACAAAGTTGATAATGTCGATGCGGTGACCGATGGGCACTGACACTTGCAGAGGATCTTGACGCGGGCTGGCGCCGTTCCATGCCGACCGACTGGACACAACGTTGTCCCGAAAAACTTCCTTGCTCCAGAAATTTTATCTCAAGGAAAGCGTGGATCGTGCCGCGCGGTTATGCATGAGTCAAGAAATGAATAGAGTGGGTTGGCGCGTGCGGGCAAAAACCGTATTTGGCATGAGACTAACACGGGACACAAATACTACAGCTGGTGGAAAAGTCGTGAGGCATGTGGAGCTGTATTGGACGCTATGGAACCGGAGTTTTTTGCTTAAAATAAAAAGACCGTAAAGCCTTAATTGGCAACAAGAAAAGCTTGGTCCGAATAAGTGCCAAACGGATCATTGCACAATGCAAGGCACAATGATTTACCAAGTGATTTACACGAGTAGTACTGGAATATCAAACGATTTGCCAGTGGTCGGGCATGCCCTCGACCAGGTGCGTAAATCGGGTCCCATACGTCACGATCTATGATCCGTTATTCGATCTGGGATGGGAAAATACTACAGTAATGAACCTGGACAATTCAAATCAGTGAAATCACTGAGCGAGCATGCCGCTTTGGTCAAAAAACACTCATCACCCAGGTCTCAGGTACTACAGAAGATATGTAAGAGAAAATGGGGCATCGGGGTAAATGGAGGGGAGTGCCGAGGGTAGGCATTGGTGGTCAAGAAATGGGAGCCCAGAAGTACTCGTCGTAGACCCTCTTCCAAAAAACAAAACCGCGACACTCAGCACCGCGACACGCCACAAGGAGATCCCTTTATTCGTACATACTCAGTCCTTCGTTCGGCAACGCTTCAGCCTCCGTAAACCGAGGGACCGCCTTACATTCGAACGGAAGAGGGCGACTGTGCTGTCTAAGTAAACACTCGTTGACATAGCACGCAGAAACACGTACGCCGTGGGGCCAGATCTGACAAGAGTACGCACGTCCAGCTCACCCTGCGATCCTTCAGGGCGCTCAAATCGCATCGCCCAAAGCAGTGTCGCAAAGTCGATCACGAGCGTCCCTTCAGCAACGTACCTCCCAGGACACACACGCCGCCCGAATCCGAACGACATGTGTCCCTCCTCTCGGCCCTCCATCAGCGTCTTGACCTGACCTTTCTCATCCAGGTACCTACTCGGGTCGAACTCTGCCGCGTTGCCGCCAAACACCTCCGGGTCGAAGTTGAGCACGCGCATGTTCTGGAGGCAGATCGTGCCCTTGGGGATGAACATGCCTTCATACCAGTCGTCCGCGGTTGATGCGTGTGGCACGCCGAGGGGAGCTACTGGTGACCAGCGCAGTCTCTTTGACCATCGCGCGGATGTAGGGGAGAAAGGGATGTCCGCGGCCTACAACGTCGTCGAGCTCGGCGTGGGCACGGGCTTGTACATCGGGGTACCTGAGCATGGCGAGAATCCACCACTGCAATGAAGCAGACACTGTTTCCCCGCCCGCGGAACTACATGCCTTCAGATTCTCGAGGCCTGTCTCAAAGAATGTGTTAAGGGACATACAGCATGACGCCGACAAGCCAGGCCTGCTCGAGTTCTGAAAGGCCGTGTTTGCTCTGAGTTTTGACTATTGTAGCACCGAAACTTGGTCGATCAATTCCGTTCGCCTGCAGTTGGAATATATGATCCATCTCGTCAGTCGATCAATCATTCAGCCAGGGCGTACCAAGTCGTCGGCAACTTGTCCGAGAAGACGCTGAAACCTGAGTGAGTCCTGGATAAACCAGTACTGTGGGTCGCGCTTCCACTTGGCGAACCTGTATGGCATGATGAGAGGATGACCGACGACCAACGCATAATGTACCTACCTACTTGGGACATATCTCAACCAAGGGAAATACTCGACTAGACGTGTCCCGGGTTGTACCTCGCGCAAAAACCGCCGCACATGGTTTTCAACTCCAACGATACATGGGTCATCCTTTGACTCTACTGGTGAGAGATGGTAATCGACGGGTAACATAATAGACCATGCGTGTCGATGGAAATGCTTCCCCAGATTGGGAGGACTCTTCACCAGTGCAAGCGCCAACATGATCGCCTCGCGATTCTGGATGGGGTGGAAGCGCTGTACGGCTGATTTGGAGAAGCCTTCTGCAGCGACACGACGGAACTGACGTAATCTATATAGGGTCAGCGTGGACAAGACAAGGTGTAGATTGCATACAGGTCGCCATATGGCAAGATGCTAAACGACATGTTCATTGTCATAAAATCGCCCGCAGAAATGTAGTAGGGTCGATCGGAATATATGGTAGATCGCTTCTCAAGTAAATCGATGGCCATGTGTTGGCTATTGATGATTAACATGCCTTTCCCAAGCGCGTTGATATACATCACTTCTTCTGAACGATTCATGAGCGCGCTTTGAGACGTTGAAGGCATAGTATGTCACCATAGTCATCCCTGCGTTGCGGTGAAGCCAGCCATTCGTGATCTGCGATGTGTATAACGTCACCAATGAGGGGAAGCCCCCTCGGACCCGGTGGAAGGTTACGGATGTAACTCTGAGCGAGTCTCGGGATGAGCCAAATACCCGCAAGGAGAAGAAATGCAGCGAGGAGGGTAGTCGTGTCGCTGCTACTGCCAAATATCCTAGTAAAGCCAGCACCTTCAGGAGGCTGAGTAACCATAGGGGAGAAAGTAAAGTGAGATGGGGAGACAACGGTTCTTGCGCCCGATCTTGCGTTTACTTCTAGTATTCGTGCCACATCATGATGCGGAGTGATTGTGTACTCAATAACTGATGATTGAACGTTGATAACCCAGAAAAGGGCCACTGGAATCTGGAATGACGTTCAAATATTATATGGTCATAATTATAGGTGCCGTTAACGCCTGCAGGACCCTTCCTGGAGGTGCCATCGGATGGCTAGGGCAGAGGAGTCGGGAAGCATCAGATACATCTATTTGCTGGTGGGAAATGCGTAATCAGAATTAGAACAAGAACGTAATATAGATCACCTTAGTGATATGGACATGAGACAGACGTGAGACTAAGCACAAGACATGACGACTTCGAAGCACTGCCATTGGTGGTAGCCTGAGGACTGTAGGGTCTCAGTCAGATGAAAAAATATATATTAAAAGCCCGGAAGCCTGCAGGGTATAAAGTATCGAAGTTGGGCCTTGACCAGAGGTATACAGTGGGCGGTCTGTGATACATGATGGACGATGATGATGAGCGGGTGCCACGAACGTACGCATTTCCCGATTAGGGCATATTTGTGACCTTGATTACCGGGCTTTTCCGGGTCCGCGTTATGGATCTCTCACAACACTAGCAGCGCTGCAGCACCTGCCAGCTGCGCCGACCCCTCAGTCGCTTGCGATCCCTCAAAAATCCTCATTCGAACGGCTGGCTACGAGTCTAACCTATAATTACGAGCAGATAACATTCCAGATGCCAGTCGGTTCGGACAGGGGCCACAGACTCGGAGCCGTAGCTCTCGCGTCGAGTACGGCAATCTGTGTCGCCTGTGACGCAAGAGGACGTGCGTGAGCTTGCAGCGGTAGGCCACGGGTCTGCACGGAGGGCACCGCACGTCAGCATGTGGGGCGGGGAGAGTGGGGATCCATGGCCGCCTTGCTTCGTAAAAGGCGTCGCAAGCCGCTCCCAAAAAAACCTCCTGGAGGGCATGATCTCCCACTCCTGTGGCCACTTCTTATTACGGAAAAATCACGTCTCATTATGTCGTCGCTTCTGCATTAACGATCTCCGTCTCCGCCTGCGTCCGTGCATCCGTCTGCTTTCCGTTTTTCTATCTACTCGAACTGAGTCTTCCCCTCGGGTCGACGTCTATTACTCGCTACAACAGTATGGAGCACTGACACGTGATTCACCAATTCCGACAACTGGTCTGTATCTCGGTTTCTGTCGTCTACACCTACACCTTTCAATGTTCTCAATCCGATTGCTATGGAGGAATGATATGACTCTGGACACTGTGGCTGCGCAGCCACCGGCTTGGAGATCTTGTATCCCGTTCGCGCACTCTGTCAGGCAAAAACCTTGACAAAACAACCTTGATCGCTGCCGACTCGCGTGCGAACCATTCATGAATAGTATCACTAAACGATAGCGACCGGTCAAAGCAAACAAGCCGTCCGAGACTTGCGCTGATCCATGTGGTATGCCCGACCTCATAAAGAACGTCCGCATCAAATACTTCATCAAACGGATCAAAAGGCGCCCCGAGTGCGTTTTGACTCGGAGTGACACTCATTCACAAACTGTCATGCTAGTGGCTACCGGACAGGACGCACCTCAGCAGCCATGGCCAAGTATTCATGACCCAGCCACCTGCACTCGCAAGGGTTTCTGCCCTGTGGCGAAATCGAGAGGCCAGGACCCACTCCTGGAAAGTCATTCTCTGTACTTCGAACAGTATGGCACGGGGCCTGTCAAAGTAGTCTTCATCTCAGCGCGAGTACCATGTCCAGATCCTTCTTATCACAATTGATACGATGTCTCTACAGATTGATTAATAGCTTAAACTCATGGGCTGCACAAGTGAAACACTTCAGTCGGCTCCCGCAATACTCCATTCTCGTCTTCGATAATAGAGGCATAGGGAACAGCGACACTCCAATGGGACCGTACTCGTCTGTCCTTTTACCGTCTGCCCCATTCGATCGAGGCTGACGATCTGCTTCCCCGTTGCGCGTGATTTATCAAAACCTTCAGGACGAGTGCCATGGCGGAAGACGTCATTATACTCCTTGATTTCATCGGTTGGACCGAGAGCCGCAGTGTCCATGTTGTTGGACTATCTCTTGGCGGTATGATTGCGCAAGGTGCGTTAGTACCCCAAATCTGTCTGAGTTCCGACATTGTTGGTGTTCACAGAGCTAGCCTATCGCATTCCCGAGAGACTTATTTCTCTAAGTCTTGTGATGACGACAGCCGGAGGTCTCCCTATATTCAACGTCCCTCCGGTGCGTCGAATTAAGACCTATTTGAGGGAGACTAAACTGGAGTCGTGAGTAGTGGTTCGGATTGAAGAGTATCCTAAGGTATAGTACAACTTGAATGCGGTGGCGTACATAACGGACATCTGAAAATGAAACCAGGGTAGTACTCATTAAGGATCCAAAGGGGCGTACTCCCATCATCGTGGAGAGCTGTTTCAGCTCTTCGTGGTTAGATGCGAGAGCCGAGAATGATCCTGAGGGCAGGACAAACCGTGAAGTTCAAATCATGGTGCGTGCTCAGTTAGGTGAGGTCGATCATTGTATTGATGTCCCGCAAGCTATACGATGAACACGCAGCCATAACACGCATCCCCAAACCCGTCGGGGCTGTTTCGCAGATGTGGGCGGGGTTGACGCACCATATGGAAGCCGAGCGTCTGGCACAAATATCCAAGGCCATCCCCAAGGTATTGATCCTGACCGGAGATCAGGATCATATCATCCGGCCATCAAATTCGGCGTATTTAAGCGAACATATGCCCGAGGCGGAGTTCGTAGTGTGGACGGACACCGGGCATTTTGTGCATATGCAATACGTAAAGAGATTCAATGCGCTCTTGGAACGAGTTTTCCTTGAGTAAGGGCCGGGCAAGATCCTAGTAGTAGATCACGTTATTTGTTGTAACATGAAATTTCCACGGTGGTTGTAAGTCTTTTCGGGCGGGGCGTTGGAACTTCAGCGAGTCAGGATCCGAAAGAATACGAGCCGGTCTGAGCATTTCAGTATACGTTGCCCCATGTCGTTGGACGAGAGTGCAATGTCCGATTTGTTTACCATAGGCACTGCGATGCAACTGAGGTCCGAGGTCGTCAATCACCATTAATCACCTGCGATGATGACACTGCGTGCAAAGCAGGGTTTCAGACCAATAAAACCCATAGAAAACCCTATGGAGTGTTAAACATAACCACTTATCAAGGGTTTTTTTAGGGTTTTCTAAGGGTTTTATTGGTCGGAAAACTCTGCTTTGCACGCAGTGTGATGGTATGGTGGATGAACATATTCACGTGACAAATCGCCCGCTGTCTCGTCTCTAGTTCATTCCTAGCACCGGCAACCACTACGGTACTGTGCTACTGGCGACCTCATCGAATCGAAATGATGGCGGTCATCGCTGTCGTTCTTTCTCCAACCTCGCGGCCCCCATCAAGGCTCTCGGCACGGTACCGGCCGGACCGTGACACGAAGCTATCTGATATCTATGATAGGCCATCTATAACCCCGAAATCCACGGCTCCCGGCGCGTGACGCGCGGGGCGGGAGAGGACCTGCCCACAACACCGACACTGGGCCGAGCGACACGACCATGTCTTGGGGTGCGGGACCGTTCGATCACGCGTACGCAATACTGTGGCCGGCCGCACTCATTGCACAAGCCACCGCCACCGCCACCGCGGAGGCCGTAGAGCCGCTCGGTCTACAGCCGCGCCCCTGGCGGCCTGGCCATCTGCGCGGGGGCCGCCTCTGCAGGCGTGCGCGTGCAGCTCACGGACGTCGCGCTGCGGAACGACGACTTTGGGAGCGTCGGCGTACAGACGTGGTGCAGCGCGCACCTGCTGGCAGAGATGATCGCGGAGGAGCCTGCGCGGTTCGGGTTGGGCGGCGATGCACCCGAACCGGCCCCGGAAACGGTGCCCGTGCTCGTACTCGGTGCTGCTTGTCAGCCTCACGCAAATCCTACCGCTGGAGTCAAATGGTGATCATCGCGTCTGACTTTCACCTGCTTGCGCTGGAGAATCTCAATCTGAGAATCAGACTGAACAACGAGAACAACAATTTCTGCCCCGACTCCCACGGTCTACCCGGCCGCTGGTATCTGCACATTTTCTGGACTGCAAGAGGCCGCAGACCCCGAAAATGTACACGAGCATGAACGATGGCCAAGCACCGAGGCGCGGCCTTGGCGCCACCCGCCCCGTATTACCACACGAGACGAGATGTTGGCGCGCAGCCTCTTCCCTGTCCTACAGCACGCTGCTGTTGTCTATTTGTATTTGACGATCCATCGGACTGGGTCAAGTAAGCCATTGAAATCACCAGTCGGATAGTTCTCGATCCATAGAGATGCCAGGTACGGAGTGTGGTAAAGGTTACGGACAACGCCGAAGGAATAGGGGCGGTCACGTGTCGGTGACCGCGAAGATATTAAGTCGAGAAGGAATACGAGCGCGAGCGAGAACGGTTTTGTGTCGAGACACACGGGAAGTGGATGAGTCAACAGTTGGTTCGTTACGTTGTTGGGGCCCATTTAGGCCTTATTTTATAGATACAAGTACAATACTATGAGACGCTTTTTCAAAAACGATCAGAACATGAGTAAGAAAGCTCGGGGAGTCGTACAGTAAGTCGGGCGAACGCACGAGCCATCGGGCATGATACCGAGACAGATACAAGTTGCGCTTGCCTCTGATTCGAGGCTACAAACTGTCCTTCAGACAGAAATGGATACGTGCGGGAAGCTTCGAGAGAATGAGATCATAGGATAGTAACATACATGTCATGGCGCCTCAAGCCGCCTTCCGAGCCTGCAAACATATAGTAATGGAAGCCTGTAGAACGCACGAGAACAGACGAGAGCGTACAAGCCCCAATGGGGCGGGTCCAAAAATTGGCCGAGGCCGAGCGTGGTACGCGCGGACGCTACCGCTGCTCGGCCCTCTGGTGGAACGAATCTGCCACTCCCCCTCAAGCGCGACGTAGCCCGAGGGAGACGATGTGAAAATTTGCCTTCCACTTGGGAAGGGCTTTGGTTAGAATGTCCGCGGTCATATCCTCCGTCGGACAATACACGATTTGCAGCGCGCTGCTCGCTATGATGTGTCTGATGAAATGATAACGGATGTCGATGTGCTTGGTACGGGCATGATAGTTGTCGTCCGTCACGAGTCGAAGGGCAGCTTGGTTATCGCAATAAAGAGTTGTCGGCGATTTGAGTTCTGGGAAGAGCTCGAATATGAGCTTGCGAAGCCAGATGGCTTCCTTTGCTGCGTGCGTTGCGGCAACGTACTCGGCCTCGGCTGTTGAAAGGGTGATCAGCTCCTGCTTGCGTGAACTCCAGGAGACAGCGCTGCCATTTAATTGGAAGACGTAGCCAGAGATAGCATGCCGGTGCTCCTGGGTAGCACCGTCAGCATCTGTGTACCCTATAACATCATGGCGTTCTCCACCATATGTCAGCTCAATATCACGCGTTCCAGCCAAATACTGGAAAATGCACTTCACCGCTTCCCAGTGAGCGATGCCCAGATTCTTGAGGAACCGGGAGAGTGTCAACACAGCGAAGCTAATGTCGAGGTGGGTCGCGACTGAGGCATACATTAGGCTTCCTATGGCCTCTCTGTACGGTGTCTTTTTCATCAGCGCTGTTTCGGCAGGGCTTGTAGGAGAATCGTTCCGGGAGTACAACACTCCCGGCACCATGGGCGTGGCATAAGGCTTGGCGTCGACGAGAGCGAACCGGGCAAGGATAGAGTCGATATAAGACTTCTGGGAGAGGGAAATGGTTCGCGTTGAATGATCACGCGTGACTTTGATGCCTAGTAACCAGTGAACTGGTCCTAGGTCAGTGAGCGCGTAGCAATCATTCAACTTAGCTTTGTATTCAGCAATTAACTCTGCTGAATCTCTGGTAAAAATACAGTTGTCGATGTGAATTGCAAGGATGAGACGATGGCCCTTGATGCGGGTGAAGAATACACCTGGGTCCGCCTGCGAAGTGCGGAAACCAAGGTCAGCGAGTGCGCGGGCAAGGGTGTTGTACCATCGTCTTCCTGCTTGCTTCAGCCCATAGAGAGACTTCCGAAGCCGCTTCACCGAGTTCTCCTGATGTGAGTTGTATCCAGGCGGGGGCTGCATGTAGATTTCTTCATCTTCGCCGAGTTGGCCGTTCAAGTACGTGCCATTGAAGTCGAATGACTCGATTTCCCAGTCATTTCGCGCAGCAACTGAGAGTATTGTACGGAAGCTTGCAAGTTTTGCGACGGGCGAGAAGGTGTCCAAATAATCGACGCCGTAGACCTGAGTGAATCTGTGAGCTACCAGTTGAGCCTTGTATTTTTCGACGCTGCCATCCGCCTTGCGTTTGATCCGAAAAACCCATTTCGAACCTACAATGTTTGTGTTAGACGGACGTGGAACCGTATCCCAGGTTCCAGCTTGCTCGAGTGTGGCGAGCTCGCGATCCATGGCCTCCTTCCACCGGGGCCAGTCTGGCCACGCCTGCACTTTGTTGAGTGTCTTCGGGTCGCCGCCTGCCTCTTGTATGGCTGCAGTAATGAGAGCGTCATGGTCTGCAGAATAAACATAGTCAACTTCTTCAAACTCTTCACCTGTGACGCCCTCTCCGGCAGCGAGGCATTTGGCGTGGTCTGATAGCTTTGGCAGACACTCGGATTTGCGTGTCAGCTGTGTCGCTTCGACACGCTTCTTTTTCTTTGGTGCGCGCGGCGTCCGTCTGGAGGTGGTAGGTTCTTCTTCCTTTTCATCGTCCGCCTCATCGTCATCTTCATCGTCTTCTTCACCAGGTCCAGGAACTGGCTGAGGTGGGACAGTAGGCGGAAGGTAAGAAGTTGTTCGCTGCTGTGGGGTAGATGGAAGAGTCACGCTCCGCATGAACATGGGCCGAGGAGTGATGGTTACTGACTGCGGGACAGTTGGAATGATAGGGAAAACTGCCAGTACAGAAGGCGCCGTAGATGTAACGCCACCACAGGGGCGTTAGGTACGACGTGTACCGCGTTAAGTCAACGGGATCGGAAAAGCACGAGTCGGTTAAGACTCAGTTCGGTGATGCACAAGTATCACTCGGCTTCCCTGGAACCGAGGATAATAGTAGAGAGGCAAGGCTCAAGCGCAGCGGCGAGCGAAAGCGTAGACTCAAGCGCAACGGCGAGTCGAGGGTCGATCGTGAGGCAAAGACGATGTGGTATTTACACAAGAAGTCAAGTCTACCGTACAAGCTAGGTAGGGCGCGACTTATATACTAGTACAGGATGTTTGTGAGCAACAAACATATGGCGCGATCGTGAGTCAAGAGTCCTAGAACGTAAACAAAGGGAGAAACCACGTATAGTATGAGGGAATTCCGCGGGGTCATGTGGGCTTCAGAAATGGTCAGCGGGCAAGGAGAAGCGTACCACAACCTATCCTATCGCCGAGGCGCAAGGCGCAAGATGAGAATCAAGAGGCACGAGTCACCGGATCATATCGTAATCGTACAGCTAAGTCAGAGGGCAGAAATCGTAACATTACCCCCCCGTCAGAATTGAAGTCGCCATGACTTCGACTAGTCGCTAGTATAAGCGTAATCCTCCTCAGCAGGGATGTTAGCAGGTACGGGAGACGGAGTGCGGGGGCAAGTATGACGGTGTAAGAACATAAATTGTCCTCTCTCCCCACAATCCCAACACATCTCGTACATGGGACACTTGATTTCCTCGTGTGTGGCATCGTACCTCAGACACTTCCCGCACCACCGTGGGCGAGAGTCCGGGTCTACGTGCACGGGAGTCATGGGGGATAGGCGGCGGATGAGACAGACATCGAGCTTATGGGCTCGACTCCCGCACCACTGGCACGGCTCCGAGCTCGTCGCTCCGGGCATTGTGCCACAAGGTGTTCCATCGATTTACACTGGAAACACTTGCGCTTGCGCCCGCCGCCCTCCCCATGGAGGCGGGGCATCTCACTAGGTCCAGCATCCTGAAGGGAAAGGGGAACAGGCTCGGGTGAACCTCGGGGACGCACGGGCTTCGCGTGAAGCTCGGCATACTTGTCGGCAATGAGGGGGATAGCCCGAGCGTACTGAAGACGCTTCCGGACCGAGGAGAAATCCATATCGAGGTGAAACTGGTCTCGCGTCAACTCGGTCTCCAGTCGGCGGATGTCCGACTGATGGACACGGATTGCATCGCGACGCACGAGGCATTCGCGCAGCCGAGACACTTCTGCATGAAGACGGGGATTACGGAGCTCGACGAGGACTTCATTCAGGACAATGGTACGAGGGTCGTGGGGGTGGAACATGTTTAATTGATTGTCCATGATGTGCTGCGCCAGCTGACCCGTGTAAACCTCGTTGAGGAAGACTTGCGACGCATAGCAGGGGTGACCCCTACCCATGGTTCCGACGACCTCCTGATAGTTGTGACGGTAATAGATGTACCGCGCAGTCTGTTTGGCGGTTCCCGTCTCTCCGACTTGGAGGGGGAAGAATGTGGGGGCTGCGGGGTCATTGAGGAAAAATGGGATGCTGGGGTCACTGTTCTCCTTGTCTTCCTCGTCATCAAGGAGAGCCAGGGCGGGGTCGGGCTCGACAACGCGGGTTTGCGGAGCTGGTGTGAAGGTGTGATCCATTCCAGCGGGGAATGGTGGGACTGGGATGTGAGCGGCGAGAACAGCGGGGGGTGATAACGGTGGTGGTGGAGTCAGGGGGATGGTGGCTTCATCGGTGACTTCGGGTGGGTAAGTGGGTGTAGCGGGTGTGTGGACGGTAATGGGTGTATCGACGGAGTATGCGACGACAAGGGTTTGGGGAGGCTCAGACGACTCAGCGGGTACTGTGGGTTCTTCGATTAATGATGTGAGAGCGGAGGTGGCAAGCGCGAGTATGGGAAGGGGGGGTGAGTCAGGGATGACCGAGTACGGCGTGCGACCCTCTGGCTCAGAGGGGACACCAAGATCCTGCGAAGGGACGGTCAGATTTTCGAGAATAATCTCGACAGGACGGCGGGTTTGAACAGTGGAAACGATTGGGGTAGTAGTCATGGTGGAATAGAGGATGAGGGAACGGGGTGGTTGTGGTGTCAATGTGGTGCGTTTTATATCTTTCGTCCAGCCCCTTTGGCGGTAGGGTTTAGGCGATAGAAGTCAGCAATGAGATCTGGGGCGTGTTGAACGTTCTCAAGGGGTTCCCACGTGCTGTCACTTATTGGGAAGCCCTTCCATTGGACAAGGAATTGAAGTTTGCGCCCTCGTCCATGTGATCGGGACTGAAGGATGCGCTCCACTTCAAACTCTTCCTCTCCGTCGATCAGATCTGGGGGAGGGCGCGTGAAGTTTGCGCCATGCAGTTCCGTCTCCTTATATGGCGTGAGGAGATTCGCATGGAAGACTGGGTGTATCTTCCACGTGCTCGGAAGTTCTAGTTCGTATGAAACATCGGAGAGGACCCGTTTCACTCAGAACAGGCCGTGGCGTTTTGGGGCGAGCTTTGCGGTGGGGTAGAAGGTCTGAAGATTTGTACCCTCTAACCAGACCATCGCGCCTTCTTGATAAGGAATGAAGCGTGTCTTGCCCCTTTTTGTCATCAATTCTTGCGCGTGTTTGATGCAGTCCTGCGCGTGTTGTCGTCTGATGACCATGTCTTCTAGACATTGTTCGACGGATGGGGATGACGTGGGTTTTGGTGTCCACATGGTACGTGGTTCCCATCCCATGATGAGCGAAAAGGGGGACTCCTTTGTGGTCGCGTTAGGCCAAGCGTTATGCGCGAATTGGGCGACCGGTAAAGCTTCAGCCCAGTTATCCTGCTGCACATTGCTCCAGTGCCGAAGGTACTGCTCCAGCCATTGGTTCGTTTGTTCCGACTGTCCATCTGTTTAAGGGTGATAGGCAGACGATATGTTTTGGCGGATTCCGAGGACTTTGCAGAGATTGGTCATGAATGCGGATGTGAATCGGGGGTCTCAGTCTGTGATAATCTTTCGAGGAATGCCGTAGTGGGGATATACATGATGGAGGTAGAGGCGTGCTACTCCTTCTGCTGTGATCGACTCGTTGCACGGGATAAAGATTGAGGCCTTCGAGCAATCGTGGTCCGTGATGGTGAGTATGGAGTCGTATCCATCTGATGGAGGGAGTTTAGTGATGAAGTCCATAGCGACGACCTCAAATGGTTCAGCGTTCGGGTCTGTGGTGATGGGGAATAGGTGCGGTTTCTGACGGTGGGGGTTAATTTTGTTGGCCTGACATGTCGCGCATGTTGAGCGCAGAACTAACGAGCGAAGAGGATAACAGCAAAAAGCTAGTAAGACAAGTTAACTTCAGAGGTGAAGGGAACTCTGTTACAGCTGCATACCTAGTAAAAACAAGTTACTATAAAGGAACGTCTTTATGAGTAAAGGTATTAAGAGAAGTAAAGAGGAAGGGAACTTACACTTCAGAGGTGAAGGGAACTCTGAAGTGTGAAGGCGTAAATAGCAGTCCTTATATACAGGACGCTTAAGTAAGAATGGTCTGTGCGCACAGGTGATCCAAACACAATACACATGGTCTGTGCGCCAGAGGGAGAAATGCCATTGGAGGGCAGAGAACAATAGCTGCCTAAAGCAGACAATACCGGTATCTTAACAATAGAGAACAATAAGGGCCATATATGACTCTGACAATAAAGATAAACAAAAGCGGTCCGTACAAGTCCGGCCATAGTCCAAATTAGTCCATAAGGGACAGATACCGTATTTAGTATGTGGGCTGACACAATCAGATCCCACGAGACATGTGACTTATGCAGTCGCGTCTCAACATCCCTCCATGATTGGGACAGTCCATGATGATGTAAGAAGATGGAGATAATAATCTTTTGAAGAGCTGAAGCGTCGTACAGAAGTTCTGGATTAAGATTGAAAGATTGGTCCATGATACAGGACTTATCTTATCTGGAGCAGATGAAGCTCCATCCGAAACTTTATCATAAGTACTTCATAAGATCCTTGATACAGGACTACTTTTTGAAGCCTTAGATTCTGTAGACTATTGTTGGAAAGGTCCAACTTCTTCAGGGTCTAAGAAGGGTTTTTCTTAGCTCTTCAGATCAGAGAACATAGTGTGCTTTGGTTTTAAACCAAGGATCGACGACCATTGACTGGTTATCAGCACGATGTTCCTGAGGCTCCATTTACACCATTCCTAGGTCGTTGACCATTTTCTCAAAGGTGTCTCTGGGCAGGGACTTGGTGAGTCCATCTGCAACCATTTCACCTGTAGGTGTACGTATCAGGTCTATGACCTTGTTTTCTACGTATTCCCTGACTACATGGTGTTTGATCAGGATGTGTTTGGACCGTCTTCCAGTGACAGGGTTTAATGCTAAGTCTACAGCACCCTTGTTGTCACAATGTAGGGGAATAGGGGAGGCAACCTCATACCCTAGTTTGCCTAGGAAGGTAGTGTACCACTGAGCTTGGTTTGAGGCCTCAGAGAGGCTCATGTACTCTGCTTCTGTGGTAGACTGTGCAATGGTCTTCTGCTTTCTGGTGCACCATGAAATGGCCCCATTGGCAAGCAAGAAGACGTAGCCTGAGGTGGAGTGTTTCTCTTCCTGATCTCCCCAGGAAGAATCACAGTAGCCGTGGAGGCCTTCTCCACCATTCCCTCCAGCATAGCGCAACGCATAGTCCTTTGTGGTGTTTAGGTATGCTATGACGTATTTTGCTAATCGTAAATGCTGAGGTGAGGGGTTGGAAGCGAATTGGCTAAGGCGCGCAACAGCGAAGGAAATATCAGGTCTGCTTCCAATCTGCGCATAGAGCAGAGACCCAATTATCTGTTGATACTTCTTAATCTCAGAAGTAGAGGCCTGATCATCGAATTTGATCAAGTGTGCCTCAGCGCCAGAGGGAAGAGGGGTATATACAGGGTTGGAATCAGACATTCCAAAGCGTTCAACCACATCGCGGATGTAATCTGATTGGTTGATTTCCATAGTGCGATTTGCACGGTCTCTGGTGATGTTAACACCTAGATAAGACTGGATTTCACCAAGATCAGTCATCTCATATCGACTTGATAGAGATGCTTTCAGATCATTGATCTTTGATAGGGAACTCCCTAGTATAGTGATGTCATCTACATATAAGATCACGAAAAGTGTATCACCCCCCTCTTGAAGATGATACACGTATACTCCTGCATCAGAGTATGTCCGCGTGAAGCCTAGGTCAACTAGGACCCCATGGAATTGCACGTTCCATGCGCGGGAGGCTTGTTTTAGGCCATAAAGGGCCTTCTGTAACCGGCACACAAGGTGCTTGGAGCCAGCTGTGACGAAACCGACTGGTTGCTCCATATAGATTTCTTCCTCCAGTTCCCCATGAAGGAACGCCGATTTGACGTCCATCTGGTGAATATGCCAATCTTCAAGCGTAGCAAGCGCAAGAAGGAGTCGCAAGGACTCAAAGCGGGCAACTGGGGAGAAGGTTTCGTCAAAGTCCACCCCCTCTAGTTGGGTGAACCCTTTTGCCACTAGCCTAGCACGAAAGCGTCCATCTGCTTTCTTTTTGAACACCCATTTGCACTTGACCACCTTCCTTCCTTCAGGGAGGGGTTCAAGTCTCCAGACCGCAAGCTTGTCGAGAGCATCCAGTTCATACTGGCATGCTTCAAGCCAATCGACAGCTTGGTCAGACTCCATGGCCTGCTTAAAAGTTTGTGGGTCCTTGTAGCCAGGAACCTCCGCAGCGTTAAGCAAGTCCATCATCCCCAGCCTACTGCTACCCTGCACGAATTCATCGTTGTCCTCTGTGAAGTAGTGAGGATTCGTGAATCGTACCCTTGTGCTCCGCCTTGGACGTATAGGCGAAGTTACCTGGGTGTTCCTTGGAGATCTAGGGGTTTCCCTAGGAGGAGACACCTCCCTATTGAAGTTAGGGGCAGGTATAGGCGCGGAGACGACCGGAGGCCTAGAAGAGCGGGTGCGGCGACGTGTGGGAGCAGGGTTTGTAGGAGGAGGAGCTTGGGAAGGAGGAGTGTGATATATGGTCTGGTCCGCCTCAGTGGGCGTGACATTGGGTGGGGTGCTAGGCTGTTGTTGTACCACAGGTGCCAGAGGTGGTAGTACAAAGACTGGTGTAGTCTGAGGCACTGTGGGGGCAACAGCTGGTGTAGGCGGGCTAGGCACTACAAAGAATATCTCACCGACGGCAGCGCCTCTTTCGAGTTCACCAGACGTGGGAGGAGCAGGTTCTGAGTGTTGGGCCACAACACTGCGGGATGGGAAGGTGTCTTCATCAAATGTAACATCTCGTGAAGAGATGAAGCACCGGCTATGTCTATCCCAGAGTTTATAACCTTTGGACAAAGGTTCATAGCCCACAAAGACGGCTTCCCTTGACTTAGGGTCTAGTTTGCGCCGCTTGTGTTCGGGTACATGATAGTAGGCTTTACAGCCAAATACTCTAAAGTAAGAGACATCTGGGACTGTACCATCCCAGAGCTCCAGCGGAGTTTTCCACTGATTAGAACGAGTGGGGGTGCGATTGTAGATTTGCACCGCAGTTTGTACTGCTTGTTCCCAAAAGCCGAGGCTAAGGCCAGCATGGTGCAGCATGCTTGTGCCTTTTTCCATTATAGTGCGATTAAAGCGCTCAGCTCTCCCATTCTGTTGTGGAGAATAAGGCATTGTGAGCATATGCTCGATTCCTGCGTCAGACAAGATTGTCTTAAGGTCGTTGTTGACATATTCGCCACCACGGTCCGAGTGTAAGGATTTAATGGGCTTGTTGAGTTGTTTTTCAGCCCACGCCTTGTAGTGTAGGAAGGCGTCCTTAAACTGGTCCTTTGATTTCATAAAGATGACAACTGCTGCTTTCGAGAAGTCATCTATGAATGTGGCGAAGTACTTGTTGCCCTGAATAGAATTACTCTGTAGCGGGCCAACAAGGTCACTATGAACGACTTCTAGGGGTTCTTGTGCGCGTTTCGTGGAAGGAGGGAAGGGTAAGCGTGTAGATTTGCCTAGTTCACATCCAAGGCAAAGTCCTTCTTCCACGGTGGAATCATTAATGTGGAGTCCTTTTACTGACTCCGGAGCATATCTCTTTAGGGCGTCTTTGGACATATGTCCCATGCGCCTATGCCAGACATCAAGGCTAGCAGATGCAGGTGCTCGGACAGCGTTCATAGCATGTCCGTCGAGCCAATATAGCCCGAGAGCCTTGTGTCCTTCCGCAATGGTCTCTCCATTGTGTCTAATGGCAAATGATGTAGCGTCAAAGCTGATTATGGCACCCTTAGATGTAAGGCAGGGTGTTGATAGAATTCGGGAATGAGTGTTGGGGAGGTGAAGCACATCTGAGATTTTGAGGTCAAAGCCTCGATTGGTGCGGATTGTGATTGAACCCGTTCCAGCACTTCGTAGTACAGTGCTGTCACCAAGAAGAACTTCAACACCTTTGTGTGGGGTGTAGGTGTCGTAGTCTTCAATGTGTGGTGTGAAATGTGCTGATGCTCCACTGTCCATCATCCATTTTGACGCTACTTGAGTGCCATTGGCACTCATCATGTAAAGGGAGACCTGAGGTACTTCATGTACCTCCTCTATTTTGCCAGAGCCGTTGACTATAGTAAATAGGCGACTCTTTGGTACAGGTATGCTATTGGCTGCAGCAAACCTGTTTCCCGGAATTGAGTCCGGGGCTTCTATAGTAGTATTCTGTGCAGCTTTCCCTCGCTGCCCAGCCCTTCCCTTTTTAGCGTTCTCCTGGTCCCGTTTGAGCTTGTAGCAGTCTGGCTTTTTATGGCCAGGCCGCTTGCAGTAGTGGCAGATTACGTCGGGGGACGCAGAGCTGCTGGATGCCGTCGACGCATGCTGTGGAGGCGAGTGAGATTTGATGGGGGCTGTCTTGTTAAAAGACGCCGGGGGACCAGCGATACGGGATTCCTCATTGATGAACCTATTGATGAGGTCCTGAGGTACGAGATTTGCAGGGGGACCAGAGGCGAGGATTGTGCCTGCTATGGTACTGTAGGAGGGGGGTAGCGCGTCTAAGAGTATAAAGGACATTTGCATGTCCGAGACGGGCATCCCCTGCTCCACTAGGGTGCTCCTCAAGTCCAACATTTTCTGGAGTTGAGGTAGGAAGGGGCTACCTTCCTGAAGCTTGGTATTTGCCAAGCCGACCCAAATATTGAAGGTGGCCATAGAGCCAACCTGACCATAGAGTGTTTCAAGCTGCTGGTACTTGTCATGGACGCTTGGGTAGAGCGCCATGGATTGAATACTTGATAAGACCTCCGTTGTGACTGACAGGTATAGAAGGCCAGTGATGACCTCTTCCTGTTTGTTCCACAGGGCTATCATCGCCAGACCTTCTGCATTTGGACCCGTGGGTCCTGCAGGCACTGCGGGGTGCTGAGGGACTGCTCCAACATCTGAGTGGGTGAGGTGACGCCTGCACCCATTCATGAGCATGAGGGAGGAAAAGGTCTGGCTCCAGGTCTGCCAGTTTGTCCCGTCAAGCTTGGCGAGGACAAGAGTGGGAGGGAAAGTGATATGGAAAGACATTGAGATGTTTGTAGAATCTGGTTCCGAGGAGCAGTCAGAACCAGCCCAGATCTTGTAAGGGAAAGTAGATGTCCAGCCATAGGAGTGCTATAACTCCGTAACACATATGGTGTCACGCCTCAAGTATGTGCGACTTGGATATAACTATTGTAGTGGAATCATGATAGTGATGGCTGCCTTATACTAGAGTTTCTCCTAGGCCCAAATGTTACTAAGGGCTAGTAGTCATGTTCATCCTGCTGATAGAGGGATCAAGCAAGATCAGATCAGGGTGCAGTGACGGCGAAGTTTGCACGAGTCTGTCTCTACCCTTACAGTATGGAAACTGGGGCTACTAAAGATTCTGAAGTAAAGGGTAGTACCCTAGAGAGGAGCCAACAGCGAGTTCCAGAAGCAATGAAAGGGATCAACTCCCATAACAATTGCGACTGCCGTCTGTGGAGTCTCTAGAACAGACCATTAAGGGTCTTGGTACTAAGCAACTAGACTAGTGATACGTGCCATGCAGCGAATCCTGCACAAAGGGAGCGAATACTTCTCCTGGCAGAGGTCTAGTCATAGTGCTATGTAAATACTATTATGATATGGTAGTGTCTCCTAGTTGTGTCTGAGGGAAGGACTTCTGGGTTTGACTATTAACCAGGCCTTCACACCCCATAAAGTGACCCAGGTATTAACCGAGTATCACCCAACCATTAGAGAGGCCTATAGCCGCAAGGGTCTTCCCCTTTTGGCCTATGAAAGCACTTCCGGACGAAAACCGGGTATAGAAGTTTTTCGTAGGATAGTGCGCACAGAGGAATTTGTGGTTATATAAAACCACTCATGAGAACCTCCTTAGGAGGCTAGCCAAAATGGCACATGACAAGGTCATGGTGGACGAGAAAGGAGTGTGTCGAAAAAATGATAGAGGATGCTCACTGATGATGAAGATGACAAAAAAGATGTGGTCGGCTGAGAGAGCAAGTGACACAAGTAGATCTGATAAAATAACCGCAGGTTAGTTATTAGGCGTCAGGGCCCATAACCTGTTGAGCGCAGAACTAACGAGCGAAGAGGATAACAGCAAAAAGCTAGTAAAGACAAGTTAACTTCAGAGGTGAAGGGAACTCTGTTACAGCTGCATACCTAGTAAAGACAAGTTACTATAAAGGAACGTCTTTATGAGTAAAGGTATTAAGAGAAGTAAAGAGGAAGGGAACTTACACTTCAGAGGTGAAGGGAACTCTGAAGTGTGAAGGCGTAAATAGCAGTCCTTATATACAGGACGCTTAAGTAAGAATGGTCTGTGCGCACAGGTGATCCAAACACAATACACATGGTCTGTGCGCCAGAGGGAGAAATGCCATTGGAGGGCAGAGAACAATAGCTGCCTAAAGCAGACAATACCGGTATCTTAACAATAGAGAACAATAAGGGCCATATATGACTCTGACAATAAAGATAAACAAAAGCGGTCCGTACAAGTCCGGCCATAGTCCAAATTAGTCCATAAGGGACAGATACCGTATTTAGTATGTGGGCTGACACAATCAGATCCCACGAGACATGTGACTTATGCAGTCGCGTCTCAACAGCGCATCCTTTGACATAGTCTTCTACGTCTTTGCGCATGTTGGGCCACCAGTAGTCGCGTCGTAGTAGTTCGTAGGTGTTTGCGATTCCCGGGTGTCCCATGGCGGGTGTATCGTGGAAAAAGGTAATTACCCCCCGTTTAAGGTCGTTGTCGCCCACGACAACTAACGCGTCGTTCTTCCACCACAGCCCCCCCACCTTTTTCAGGTTATGGGGCTCGACCCACCGCAATACGTCCTTCTCGTCAAGGTTTTGCGATATCTGGGTCCAAATGTCCATATTGTGCATGGACATTTCCGTCGCTTGAAGAAAGCGTTCCGTGGGGAGGACAATAATGTCATTGTTGTCCTCCTCGTGTGCTGCATAGTCTGCTCTTTGCGATAAGGCATCCGCGCGACTATTCCTCACTCCGGAGATGTGTTTTAGGAGGAAATCGTATTCTGAGAGTTCTAGGAACTCGCATGCGACTCGTCTACTGATCTTCCTTGGTTCTTTCCAATACTGGAGATTGGCGTGGTCGGTGTGGATGATGATTTTATGGGGGGAGCCAACAAGGTAGGTGCGCCATGTTCGGAGGGCCTTGACCACTGCCAATAACTCTCTATCGTAGATATCATAATTTCGTTCCGCTTGGCTAAAGGATTCAGAGTGAAATGCGATAGGATGTAACTTTTGATCCGGACCGATTTGGTTAAGCATGGCTCCGATGGCGACATTGGACGCGTCGACCTCTAGTTCGAATGGTTTCGTGAGATCGGGGAATAATAACGTGGGTTCGCGTTCGATGCTACGTTTGACATTATCGAACGCGTCTTGTTCTCGTTGTCCCCAATGCCATGGGGTATCTTTGCGGGTTAGGTCATGTAGTGGTTGTGCCAGTGCGGAAAAACTCCGGATGAACCTCCGGTAAAAGTTGCAGAAGCCAAGGAATGCCCGTACTTCGCGCAGGTTTCTCGGGGCTGGCCACTCTCGGATGCCTCGTACTTTAATGGGGTCCATCCGCAGGTTCCTGTGGCCTATGATCAACCCGAGATATTCGACTTCAAGTACCTCGAACTCGCATTTCTCCGGCTTGATGTAGAGATCGTGTTCCTCGCATAGACGGAGCACTTCATGTACTACGGCGCGATGATGGGAGTAGTCGAGGGGGTGTGGCGATGAGGATGTCGTCCATATAGACGATCACTTCATTCGTGAGTGTGAGAGGTTGGAATGTGTCATCCATCATCGCTTGGAATGTGGAAGGGGAATTGGTGAGCCCGAAATACATGACGAGGGGTTCATTCAATCCTTGGTTGGTTTTGAACGCGGCTTTCCACTTGTCTCCTAGTTTAACTCGCACGTTATTGTACCCCCATTTGACGTTGAGTTTCATGTATAGGCGCGCATCACGTATTCGATCAACGAGCTCTGGGATCAGGGGAAGCGGATAATGGTTACGAACTGTAAGTTCGTTCAAGCGTCTGTAGTCTTGAATGGGGCGGAGCTTGCCATCCTTCTTCTTAATGAAGAAGAACGGAGAGGCATACGGCGACTTAGACGGGCGGATGTATCCCTTTGCGAGTTGTTCGGTGAGGAACGTGGTCAACGCCTCTTGCTCGTTCTGCACGAGCGGGTAGACCTTACAGTCCAGGGAGGCGGGGGCATTGGGGAGGAGATCTATAGCGTGATCCCAAGGGCGGGAAGGAGGAAATCGATGGGACGCCTCTTCGTCGAAGATCTTGCGATGGCACCTATACTCTTCCGGGATCATCTCCTCAAAAGTGCGTTCCCTCTTCTTTGCCACCTCCTGTTGCGCTAATTCGGAGGCTGTGGTGGTCTTCCGTAAAAATGCGATTTGGGGCTCTCGCTCATCATCCATAAGCTGCTCCCATGCTTCCTCGTCAAGTTCATACGTCTCCAATGCCCAGATGGAAGCTTCCATGGGCGTGGCTTCGTCTGACAAGTGAAGGCTCGAGATCACGACCGGCTGGAACTCCTCGTTCAGCGTTGCATCTCCCCACTTGATCGCAGGCTCAAAGGCCGTGAACCAAGGGTATCCCAGGATTACTTCGTCCCTTCCTAAGTTGGTGACTAAGAAGCGAAGTGTCCTTTCTTCTTTTCCCGTTCACACGGTAAGGTCCGTGTATTGCATGATAGCACCGTCCTGATTATGGGTGCCATCTACGTTCCAAATACGGATGGGGTGCATCACCTCCCGTGTCCCAACTTGGAGTCACTTTAGAAGTGAGGAGCATATGAAATTGTCTGTGGCTCCTGAGTCGATTAAAACTTGTCGTTCAGCCGTTGCGTGTGCAGATTTGAACAAAACTGGGATTCGCATGGATCGATATCTGCTAGTATACACGTTCAGGTTTAATGCTCTAGCCCAGGCTGCGGGGTTCAAGCGTCGAGAAAATCCTCCCGTCCGAATAACTTTTCCACCATGAGGTCTCGCACCTCCTGGGTCTGTGCCTTCATCGCTGCGATCTGTAGATCCGCCTGCTCTTCATTCGATAGTATGTGACTAGATTGTATGGCGAAAGAAGAGACAGCGGGAGTTGGTACACTTGAACTCGTGGAAGCCGTGGTTGATGATCGTGGGGACATGGGGGCTGGCGCCATGGCAGATGTAGTGGCAGCCACTCGCATGCCTTTTTGAGGACAGTTACGCGAGATGTGCCCTTGCGCACGACATCTAAAACATCGTCCCTCCTTTTGAAGGGAGGCTTTGTCGGCGTCGGTGAGCGCCACGGAGGCTCTGGCGCGTCCAACATCCATGGCGTTGGGGTCGCGGGTTCCTTTGAGGGCTTGGACCCACTGTTCTCTGCTCTGTCCACCCTTTTTGCGCTGGGGCTTGCCTTTGCTGAGGCGATCCTTCAAAATAAGGTATTCAGCCTGTTGCAACTGGGCGGCCGCCTTCCACTGCTCCCAGTTGACAGGGTGCTGGAAGTGGACAGCGTTAACCACTAACTGGTTGGGTAATCCATCCTGGAACAACTCCAGGGTCGTAGCTTCGTCGGGGTTGTACCCTGCTTTTGTGACAAGATTCTGGAATGTTGCGACGTAGGTGTTGATATCTCCTCCCTTCATTGTGAGGGTCTGGAGCGCTTTGCGTGCGTTGGTCTGTTCGGATGTGTCGGTGTAGGCCTGTACGAACCGGTCTCTGACAGTGGTCCATAAAACTTCGTTTTGTCGGAGGACTCCCGCTGCTATCTGATCTTCTAACCATTGTGCCTGTTCGTCGACCCAATCGTTTACTAATGGGCCTCGGATGTACGACAGGAAGGTCATGGCTCGTGAGGCTGGGATCGATAGCTGGTCGACGGTGGGGTTCATTTCCTTGTAGAGTCAAAACGCTCACAAGAAGGCCTTGCTTTCGTCCCTTATTCCGGTGAACTCGGGAGGGGGGTTTCCTCCCAGTTGTCCGTTTCCTCCTGGGGCGGGTGCAGCTGGCGCGGCTCCGGCTGGGGTGGCGCCACCGCCACCGCCACCGCCACCGCCACCGCCACCGCCACCGCTACCGCTACCACCACCGCCGCCGCCACCGCTACTGCCACCGCCACCGCCACCAGATGGTGCTGGTACGCCACCACTGGGCGGGTTGGGTGCTCCTCCTCCTCCAGCGCCGCTGCTGGTGAGAGTCGTGCTAGCTGATGCTTGCTGGGTTTGGGACATAGCATGAGTTTGGAAATGTGTCGTCGGGTTAGGTAGGTTTGTTGTGGGTACTGAGACGCTAGGTGATGGGGAGTCGTTGTTGACGGTAATACCGGGAGAGGTGTGAGTTGTGAGGGGTCCAACTCCGAGTGCCTGAGGTACTATACTGATAGTGTACCACTGGCCTTTCTTTGCGGAGTAATCAATGTATGCCCACTGTCGTAGTTCTTTGAGATAGTGAACCTGTCGGTACTTCTGGGTGTTAGGGTGGAAGAGGAAGTATCCTTCCACTCCTTTGTGTTCCTTCCAGACGACGGCTCCTTTGACTTTATCAGAAAGCTCGTCGTCACTATATCTGTCGATGTATTCTGCCTGAAACTGGGATCTGGCGCGACTATGAAGATTCGCCACTGTGAGAGACTTGACTTAATGTAACGCCACCACAGGGGCGTTAGGTACGACATGTACCGCGTTAAGTCAACGGGATCGGAAAAGCGCGAGTCGGTTAAGACTCAGTTCAGTGATGCACAAGTATCACTCAGCTTCCCTGGAACCGAGGATAATAGTAGAGAGGCAAGGCTCAAGCACAGCGGCGAGCGAAAGCGTAGACTCAAGCGCAACGGCGAGTCGAGGGTCGATCGTGAGGCAAAGACGATGTGGTATTTACACAAGAAGTCAAGTCTACCGTACAAGCTAGGTAGGGCGCGACTTATATACTAGTACAGGATGTTTGTGAGCAACAAACATATGGCGCGATCGTGAGTCAAGAGTCCTAGAACGTAAACAAAGGGAGAAACCACGTATAGTATGAGGGAATTCCGCGGGGTCATGCGGGCTTCAGAAATGGTCAGCGGGCAAGGAGAAGCGTACCACGACCTATCCTATCGCCGAGGCGCAAGGCGCAAGATGAGAATCAAGAGGCGCGAGTCACCGGATCATATCGTAATCGTACAGCTAAGTCAGAGGGCAGAAATTGTAACAGTAGATACAGTCGGTGCTGCGGGTGCCGTGGTAGTAACATAACTGGGAGGAGGGGTGAAGACAGTAACAGTAATGGGCACAAACTTTATGTTCCTCTCGACGGAAATAGAGTTCTTGCCAGGCCAATACACGCGGTGAGCATGCGGACTGTCGCTGTCAAAACCGACCCAGCGGGCTTCGCTAGCCCTCGCGCCTAGCTTGGAGCCCGTGTAACGTTCCACCGGACGTTCTTCTAGTAGCGTCTTGTAGGGAGGCTGCTAGGGACGAGAGACGACCTAACGATCACGAGAGATGTCGAAGTTACTCACACGGGCGGCGATCAGCTCGCAAGTTATGCGTAACAAGGTTGCCCAGAGGATATGAGCAAGGAGAAAGGCGATGTATTGAAGGAGGGCGTCGGCAGACAGCTCGGCGCAAGGAGGATGGTACAAGTCTAGGTGGCGGACAGCACACTTCGACAGGAGAGATGAGAGGAGAAGGGAGAGGACGCCTGGCAGACAGCACAGACCAGCTAAGGACAAACGAGGATGATAGGCACCAAAGGCACAAACAGCACTCTATTGGCAGGCAGCCAAGTAAAGGCAAGTACAATGGGTGGTATAGTCCAAGAAGTCAAGCTTAGGTCTTCAGCGACCATAAGCCCATCTACTTATACAAGTCCAAGGAGGTTTGAACCCCAGCTTGGAACTCCGAAACTCTAGTAAGGGGATCCTAGGAATGAGTCACAACGAGTCAGAGATAAGAGTCGACCAATGGCAGTAAGGCGCAAAGGTATGAGTCAGAGATAAGGGAGTCATATTGCAATCCATCAGAATCAAGGCACTATCGATCAGGAACATACGAGTCATCAAACATGAGGCAGTTGAGGCCGGTCCAGGCACAAGCTCATCTGGGCCCTTCTGGTGCAGGTCTAGCCAGGTCACGTGCCAGGGTCACGTGACGGGCGGGCGCTAAGATCACGTGCGCATTTCGTAGAGTTGGTTAGCTTGGATGATCACGTGACCAGAGTCATGTGACTTAGCAGTGGGAATGCAGTGCATAATCTTGGTGGTAGTTTTCCCGTCTTTGCCGAATCGTACTTGCATGTGTCGTCCAACGGTGTCCGGGGTCTTCGCGAGGGGTGTTCGAGGGTCAGGTGAAGGCGAAAACGTAACAGCCCGTGTCGTCATGGACCCAGACGCGTTGCCCCCACTCGGGCACTCCCCCTAGGTTAGGCTTTCCTCCATAAAGATGTTCGAATGGTGTGACATTACCAAGTACTTTGGTCGACGTGCGATTTTTCAACCAAACAGCGAAGTTGATCGCTTCGCCCCACAAGTTCTTCGGCAGGTCGGCTCCATGCAGCATGGCCCACACGCGCTCGAGTAAGCGTCGGTTGAGTGACTCCGCAACACCGTTGTGCTGCGGCGTGTCATGTGTGGTAAGACGGCGTTTGGTACCTTGCTCTTGCAAGAATTTGGTGAAGTTGCCGCCGGTGTACTCTCCACTGCGGTCAGACCGAAGCCATTTGATGCGTGCGCCATGCTGCGTCTGAGCCCAAGCCGCAAAGGTTTTGTAAGCCTCCAGAGTCTCATCCTTAGAGCATAGGAGCGCAAGTCGGGTGAAGCGAGTATGATCGTCGGTGAAGGTAGCGTAATACTTGCGATTTCCCAGGCTCAGGAGAGGGGAAGGCCCCCACAAATCGGAGTGGATCTTGTCACCGAAAGCGCTAGCCAAGGGTGCAGATCGCTCCTTACGAATAGTCTTGCGGGTCGCCTTAGCATATTCGCAAGAATCACAGAGAAGAGGAGCACCATCATCGATTATTTGCAGCCCAGTGACTGTGTTAGCGCGAATGAGGGCTCAGATTGTGTCAAGTGACACGTGCCCGAGCCTCCGATGGAGCGTGAGAATGTTGACTTGTTCCAGAGCTGCACTAGCTGATAACGTGTGCTCGACCTTGTGTAATGTAGCGGTGCGACTGCCGTGCTACGTTAAGCAAGGCGAGGGTGAAGATGAACTGAACTGGTGACACACCCAACTTAACGCGGAGACAAGTCACACGCTAGATGTGCAGTCGACGTGGAGAGCGTGAAACGTATAAGGCTTTATACAAGCCTTCAATCACAAGTATCACATGGCAGCACACTGAGTGGAGAACCAAGAGGACAAGTTCAGATTGGAGAATGGTAAGGAGTACAAGTGGATACGCACCTGAGTGGAGAACCAAGAGGACAAGTTGGTTCCACTCAGGACGTTACAGGAGGGTTTATATACACCACTACAGCTGAGCTTGAACTGAGTCTAAACACTATTCCTAAGTGTACAGTAAGACTCCTTGACTCAGGAGCTGACGCATCGTGTCTATTAATAGCGCATCTTATTGTGCTGACTGATGCACATGTCATCGTGCTTACAAGCAGCTCCACTTGCTGAGTAAAACCTAATACAGCGAGTAAGCGTATACTACTAATCATGACGTATGTACATTCTAGATCCTTCTAGAGTCTTCCATCTCCTTCCATCCAATCAGAACTGACTAAACGTATAAGGGACTCTTGTCCCATGGTCACGTGCACATGGGTGGCAGTCCGTGTGACTAACTTATATCAGTACTTTTTAGCCCTTATATCTTCATCAAATAAATGTGTAAAAATACGCAAAAATAAGGAAAATAATACGCGTCCATGACATATAAGCCGTTTCCCGTTGAGGGAATGTTGCCAATGATCCAATCTTGTTTGCCGATCTTGCAGTGATCGTCCTCAAAAGATACCGAGTAGCCGGCCTTAGCGATGCGCCCAATAGATACCACAGTGAGTCCAATCTGCGGTGTGTACAGAGCGTCCTTCAGCACAACTGGGGTCAAGACATCTTCGTTCGGCACATCGATCTTCAAGTTGCCGACTCCTTCAGCATAGAAGATACATTTGTTGGCAGCAGCAATAGGACGAGGGGGAATAGGCTGGTACATCGTGAACTTGTGTCGGAATGGGCATATGTGACGAGAAGCTCCCGAGTCATAGAGCTCAGCTTCCATTGCGGTCACTCCAGGTTTTTCTTCGGCCATCTTGAACAGGCTTTTCGGCACCTCGACAGTGCTCTCTTCATCAACTGCCTCGACGACGGCCCATGCTTCAATATCTCCGCCTTGCTCGGCGGCAGCTGTGGCGCCATCTTTCGCGCCTGCCTTGTTCTTCGGCCTTTGGCCCTCCTTGCCGCTGCCCTTCGCCCAGCACTCGGTCTTGATATGACCTTTCTTGTGACAGTTGAAGCACTCCATATCGCGCTTCTTCTTCTTCTGTTTCATCAGGAAAATCTCCATTTTTCTTAATAGCACTTAAGTGTGCTTATTTGTGCTTGAAAAGATTCTAAGCCCTGCTAAGCTTGGGGGTCACTAAGCACAGTTGTGCTTAGTCTAAGCTCAGTCAATTCATTAAAATGACTTAGCCAAGGCTTTATGGCTTATTCTGGACTTAGGGGGCCAAAGCACACACCAGATTTTTGTGAGTAAGCCAAGACTTAAGTTCAATAAGCATCACACAAATCAGTAAGAAATGTACAGAAAAACCTATTCATTGCATACTAGTAGACTACAACACACTAATATACAAAAGAAGTACAGGAGTCCCCCCGCCACCGCCGCCGCCACCGTCATTCCCGCCGTGCTGCCACCGCTCCCGACACGCCGCCGCTGCCATTCCCGCCACCGCCATGTCACCGTCACCGTCGTTCCTGCCTCCATGCTGTTCCTGCCGCCATGTCATTGTCGTTGTTGGTGTCGTAGGGGTGGGGGCTGCGCGCCATGTGGGGTTGCACGCCATGTGGGGGTTGCGCGCCATGTGGGGGTTGCGCGCCGTGTGGGGGTGGCGTTGCGGCAGCTCTTGCATACTGCAAGGGGTGGTGGTGGTGACGGACTTGTGCGTGGCGATTGTTGGAGGAGGCCGCCACGGGCTTGTGTACTGTAAGGTGGAGGCAGAGGCGGAGGCGGCGACATGGAGTTAGATCTGTAACACAAGTAATTAAACGATACAGAACAAAAAAAAAAACAAAAAAAAAGTATCTTAATATAGTGGGCCGAAGCCCAACATCGTGGCGGGGTGTGTGGGGGCCAAGGGACAGGGTGTGGTGGTGTGGTGGATTGTGTGTGCCCGCGACGGTGTTGTCCCTGGAGTAGAGGAGGTGGCCCGCGTGCAAAGGCGATACCTGGAAGAGGACCATTGAAAGAACAGTTAGAAGGAAAAAAAAAAAAAAAAAAACAAGAACAAAAGAAACGCACCAGTTGCTGAGCATGAAGTGTTGAGGTAGTGGTTGGCCGCTGAGGTAGAAGGGTGCCCAGTGTCAACGTGTCAAGGCACATTTTCCCACGCCCACAGATTCAGCCTCCGCCAGACTTTTTTTTTTCTAAGTCGAGTGTGCCTCTGCCGCCACCGTGACCACCTCCGACCCCACCGGCGCCCACCACTGACGCCACTCCCACACATGGACTCAGACCGCAAGCCACCAACACCACTCCGATGCGAGCCCACGTGACGACGCATGCAGCACGCGGCGTGGTGCAAGCCGCGTGATGACGACTTGCACAATGACAACCGTGGCACGAAGATGGCGCGACAACGGTACGGTGATGGCAGGACAACGGTACGATGATGGCAGGATGGCGCAACGATGACACAACCACGGTGCGAGTCGACCGGGCGAAGACAATGGCAACGGCGTGGCCACGACTACAACCGCAACCACATCGACTACCACGACCGCGACCACGACCACGACGAAGCTGACGACGAAGCAGCAGCAGAGGGGACGGCGGGGGAACAACAAGAATGGTGACGTGACGGGATTGGCGACGGCAGTGAGGGGGATGGCAACGGCAAAGGCAGCAGTTCTACTTGATACCTTTCTACCTACTTAATACTGTACTTTTTTAACTACTTGACAAACTTATGTATACTTAGATTCTACTTCTGCTTAATGACTGGTTCACTAAGCAGAAAATAAGCTGCTTGAGAGGCTTAGAAAGGGCTTAGAGTAAATAAGCACTCAATAAGCACTCTAAGCCCACTAAGATTTTGGGATATTTTCCTGATGACTTCTGGGCTTCTGTGGCGAAGGCTTCGACTTGGGAGGACTTGGGCTTTGCCTTGCAGAGGACACGCTTGTCGTACTCATCCGTGATGATGCGGATGACTGTCGCGGGAGTAATGGTAGTCGAGCTCATGTCGGCGTTAGTGGTTATGATGCTGATATTGGCGTCGTATGAAGAAGGTAAGGATCCCAACAGTGTATTCGTATATTTGTAGCGGTGCGACTGCCGCGCTACGTTAAGCAAGGCGAAAGTGAAAGTGAACTGAACCGGTGACACACCCAACTTAACGCGGAGACAAGTCACGCGCTAGATGTGCAGTCGACGTGGAGGGCGTGGAACGTATAAGGCTTTATGCAGGCCTTCAACCACAGATATCACACGGCGGCACACTGAGTGGAGAACCAAGAGGACAAGTTAGATTGGAGGATGTAGGAAGTACAGTGGATACGCACCTGAGTGGAGAACCAAGAGGACAAGTTGGTTCCACTCAGGACGCTACATGGGGGTTTATATACACTACTGTAGCTGAGCTTGAACTGAGTCTAAACACTATTACTAAGTGTACAGTAAGACTCCTTGACTCAGGAGCTGACGCGTCGTGTCTAATAATAGCGCATTTTATTGTGCTGACTGATGCACATGTCATCGCGCTTACGAGCGGCTCCACTTGCTGAGTAAAACTTAATACAGCGAGTAAGCGTAAACTACTAATCGTGATGTAACTGCGTTCTAGATTCTTCTAGAGTCTTCCATCTCCTTCCATCCAATCAGAACTTAGCTAAACGTATAAGGGACTCTTGTCCCACGATCACGTGCACATGGGTGGCAGCCCGTGTGACTAACTTGTATCAGCACTTTGGCCCTTTATATCTTTACCGAATAAATGCGTGTAAATACGCAAAAATAAGATAAAAATAATACGCGTCCGTGACATCACCCCCCTTCTTAAGGGTCGACGTCCGCGTTGGCCTCTGTGTACTGATGAGAAGCTTGCCAAGGCAAGGACGCGTATATGAGAGCAGCTATTTTTCTGGGTGCACCCGGGTTGAGGGAGTGGAACTCCTGTACTTTTTCCGGGGCGTGAGTTAGATTTTTGGCTGGCTCCCAAGTGTCCTCGCCTTCACCGTAGCCTTTCCAGCGAACGAGGTACTTAAGAGTACGGCCGAAGAGTTTGCTATCTCTTATGTGGTCGACTTCGTACTCTTCCTCGCCTTCGACTGTGACGGGGTCTGGTGGAGGTGGCAAAAGCCCATTAACTTTGTTTCCCTTGTAAGGGGAGAGGCGGTCTACATGAAATACATCATGGATCCGTAATGCAGGGGGGAGTGCAAGTTTGTAGTCGACGTCACTTAAGACTTTAGTGACTTCAAATGGGCCTAGTTGCTTAGGTCCTAATTTGGACGACTGCTGGTGAATCTTTATTTGCTTAGCTTGCAACCAGACTTTATCCCCTACGTTGAAGACGTATGGCTTATGTCTTTGTTCAACGTCTGTCTGCATTCGCCTTTTACTTAGGCGTAGAGCGGCCTCTGCATCCTTTCTTGTGGAAACTAGGTTCTGTAGACGTTTATCGAGCGTTGGGATACCGGTAGGCCTACCAGCAGGGATTGTGAAGTCAGGCGTATAGCCGTATAGTAGCTCAAAGGGTGTATGACCCGTTGCAGAGTTGAGCCTGCTATTGACCACAAATTCCGCTGTAGGGAGCAGGTCGGCCCAGTCATCCTGCCTCTTACTAATGAACAAGCGCAAGTAGACTTCTACTTCTTGGTTTTTGCGCTCTACCTGTCCATTAGCTTGAGGGTGATAGGCGGTGGTAAGACCTGCGTCTATCCCTAGTCGCTTGTATAATGCTCGCATGCTCCTTGCAGCGAACTGGGGTCCTCGATCACTAATGATCTTTCGAGGAATCCCGTGCAAGGGGAAGACTTGCTCAAAGTAGATGGATGCTACCCCATCAGCCGTAATCTGAGAAGTCACTGGGAATAGATGGATCTGTTTCGTGTAATGATCCACTATGTTAAGGATCATGTCCTTTCCACGTGACATTGGCAGTGGGCCGATTAGATCGACGCCGACTAGCTGCCATGGGCTCTCAGGTACTTCTTGCGGCTGAATAATAGCTTTGGGGTGGAGATCTTTGCGATAGCGTTGGCATCGATCGCATCCTTCTACATATGAGCTAATAAAGCCTGCCATGCGTGGCCACCAATAGTAGCGACTGACTAGCTCGATGGTTCCGTTTTTACCTGGGTGCCCTGTGGTAATCGAGTCGTGGCATGACTTTACCACGTCTCTACGTAGGGCACGGTCGTTGGGTACATAGAGCTTTCCTCTATGATAAACGAATCCGTCTTCTTCTTCCCACAGCGCAACTCCGTCTGTAAGAGCCTTTGGAGCGGTCTTTTGTAAACTTTTAAGACCCTCTATGACTTCGGCTTCTCTTATAGATGCGAGTTTAATGCGACTGCCTAGGGAATCCACTTCTGGGCGGAAGTGGGCTTGGGCGGCGTTTAGGAAATGCTTAGGTTGTAACACCTGAACCTGGCGGTTATCCTCACTATCTTTGACGTGGTCTTTTGAGAATCTACTGAGTGCATCGGCTTGCATGGAGTCTCCTTTCTTGTAAGTGATTTTAAAGGCGAAGCGACTTAAATATAGTGCCCAGCGAGCTTGCCGGCGATTTAAGTCTTTCATGCTTGCCCACCATTCCATGTTCTTATGGTCGGTGATCACTTCAAAGGAGATGCCTTCGAGGAAATGCCTCCAGTCCTCTAAGGCGCGGATTAAGCCGAGCATTTCTCTGTCGTAGATTTCATAGTTGCGTTCTTCTTTGCTCATAGACTCAGAGCGATACGCAACTGGGTGCCAAAGACCATCTGGGTACTTTTGAGTGAGTATCCCGCCAGTAGCAAATCCAGAGGCATCGGTTTCGACATGCGTGGGGAGGTTTGGATCGTACACCTTTAAGATAGGTTCCTGTACGAAACGCTCCTTAAGCTTGTCGAATGCAGCCTGCTGCTCCGAATGCCAGTGCCATGGAGTATCCTTCTTCGTAAGGTCATGTAAGGGTTGGGCAATGGCCGCGAAGTCCTTAATGAACCGACGATAGAAGTTGGCGAACCCAACGAACGCTCTGACCTCCTTAAGCGTCGTAGGTGTTGCCCACTCCCTTACTGCAGAGACCTTGCCAGGGTCCATCTGCACTTCTCCGGGACGGATTATCATCCCTAAGTACTCCATCTCTTGCCTCTCAAATTCGCACTTCTCGGGTTTGAGGTAGAGGTCGTAGTCTCTTAGACATTTGAGCACTTCGCGTACTATCTGGCGATGATGCTCTAAGTCTTGGCTATAGATGAGGATATCGTCCATGTAGACTGCAACTTCTCCTGAGGCGATGAGATCGGCAAATACGGCGTTCATCAGGGCTTGAAAGGTGGCCGGGCTGTTGGTCATGCCAAAGTACATTACTTTTGGCTCAAACAGACCGCGGTTTGTGACTATTGCACCTTTCCATTCGTCACCAGGCTTGATGCGAATGTTATGGTAGCCCCATCTAACGTCGAACTTAGTGAAGTACCTGGCTCCCTTTAACCGATTAACGATGTTGGCTGCAAGTGGAAGTGGATAGCGGTTTTTAATGGTGATTTTATTAAGCCGCCTATAGTCCTGCACTAGACGTAACTTTCCGTCTTTCTTCTTTATAAAGAATACTGGTGACGCCATTGGTGACTTTGATGGAACCAGGTATCCTTTTGAAATGTGCTCTTGCAGGAATTTATCCAATTCTTCTTGCTCGTTGACCGACATGGGGTACGACTTGACTTTCCAGTGCTTGACTGCGTCTGGTTCCAGGTCAATGGCGTGGTCCCACGGTTGATGTTCAGGGAGCCTCTGGGATTCCTCCTCAGAGAACACTTTCGCGAAGTCTCTGTAGTGCTCTGGCACCATTTCTTCGAAGGTTTTCTTAGGCTTGGCAGCTGTTGCTTTTTCTGCAATTTGTTGCGAGTATGTAAAGCCTGCTAAGCAGAATACTTCGTCTTGGGCCGTGTCGAGCACTTTCTCCGCAAGGAGACGGCGACGTTCCATTCGGTTCGCCATGATGCGCGTCACCTCTACCTCCAACTCTGGTTGCGCTATTTCAGCGGTTGAGTTGAGGCGCATAGTGCCTTCCTGCCAATCTATGTTGGGGTTCCTCAGTCTTAACCATGGCAGTCCCAGAATGACGTCCTCTGGGCCCAGTGAAGTGACTAGGAAGTCATGACTGTCTTCGGTGGGGCCGACTTTCAGAGTGAGTCGAACTTTATGGGTGATACTGCCTGCTTCATTGAGCGTTCCATCAATATTGTATAAGGTGATGGGGTGTTCTAGAGGAACCTGCAACATCTTGTGGCGGTCAGCGTACTTCTTGTCTAGGAACAACGAAGTTGCCCCAGAGTCTACCATTGCTGCTACTTTTACAGTACGATGACGTCCTTTTAAATACACAGAAATATGAAAATGTGATTTTTTGTCCTTTGTTTCGGGAATAATAGTTGAAGACAGTGCTGCATCAGAAATCATCACGTGCGGCGCTGCTTCAGAAGAAAGCGGAGCAATAGAAACACTACTAGTATTGTTCATCTCCGAGGCAGATGTAAATGTGGAGGGACCGGGAAGACAAGAAACGGAACCGACACTACTATCTAACTTACAGGCAGAAACTGTGTGAGTACGAATTACAGAAAATGAGTCCGAAACACGAGAACATATGGTACAGGTACATAAGTCCGCCTCATCTACTGTTAAGGGGCCGGTCGCAGCTACACGCGACCCCTTAATCAAAAAGCCGCCTTGAGGGCCTCCAATTGCTCCTTGCTGGCGGGTTACCATCTCCATCAATTTGGCTACATCTGCCTGTGACGTCTTTGCCGGAGTGGTGCTTGGTGAAGCGGCAGCTACCGCAGTACTTGACGAGGATGGTGGGCTCGGGGATTCCGTGGTAGTGGCCGCTACTTTGGCCTTCCCTGGTTTCCCCATCTTCTTGAGCTGACAGACGGTGGACCGGTGTCCGACCTTTTGACAGTGGTTGCACACATCCCGCTCATGGTTGCCATCCTTTTTGACATGGTCGGGTGATCCACACCCGTAGCACTTTCCCTTCATCCAGCTCTGGTATTCAGCCTTTGTCTTAAAAATGTCCCCTTTCTTCTGGGCGCCTTGCTGACGCGTGGCGTCAACTTGCATGGCGTTAGGGTCGGGGGACGAGGTTTGGTTTGATGAAGTCGGTTTCCCGGACTTCTCGGCTCTTCGTTGGCGCATACGCTGATCAATGGTCTGCGCCGACTGTTTGAGCTCTTCGTAGGTTTTGTAAGGCTTTTCTGACCAGGCCAGGACGTCCTTGATGTCCTCGTTGAGTCCATCGTAGAATCGGGTGCGAAGGTCCTCCTTGGACCACCCTGTCTGTCCTGAGTACTGCTCGAATACCGACATGTATTCCGAGACTGGCTTCTTTCCTTGTTTTGTCTTTTTGAGTTCTTCTCGTGCTATCTCTTGCACGTCCAGGGGGCTGAACCTGCGGTTAAACTCGTTTACAAAACCTTGAAAGGTTCCAGTAAAGGAGTTCCACCTGAGTTGGCTTGCTCCAAGTATGGGAGGGCCCAGGTTTTCGCATCCCCTTCCATCAAATTGAGAACAGCCGCTATCCAGCGGTGTTCATCTGCATACCACGTGCTTGTGGTGGCGTCCCACGTATTCATCGCGTCCCCAGTTGACCCTGCCCAATTGTGGAAGGCGGCAAGGAAGTGACGGGCATCCGTAGAGTTGCCTTTCCCATCCCAGGCTTTGGGACGGGCCACTACTTCCTTCTGCTTTCCAGATGAGGGGCGACTCGAACTGATGGTAACTTGCGTTGTCAGGTCTGCGACCTGTTGTGCAAGCTGGCCCATCGCGAGGCCCAGTTGGTTTATGAGTGCTAGACAATCGTCTAGGGTAGGTGGTGGGGCGGGGGCAGCGGGGGTTGTCGAACTTCCGGCTGGTTGACTCATTCTGTCTAGTTCCCTCTGTCTTTCTTCTCTCTCTGCTTTGTCCTGCGCCTTCTGGAACTCTTGTAGGAGTCCTAGTTGTTCGTCAGGGGAGATCTCGTCCCAATCTTGGATATGAGATATATATTCCCTTTCGGCTTTAGTGGGTGGCGGGAGGTGGAATTTCGAGCGAGCTCCTTGAGGATACTGGGCTTGAGCTAGACGAGCTGTCTGCTTCCCTTTCCGGGGAGGAGCCACGTTCGGAGGGAGGGGGAGAGAGGTGTGGGATTAAAGCTGCAGCGGCTGCTACGAGCTGGGGGACAGTGAAGTCTGTACCGTCTACTAGGTACTGGAAGCCGTAAAGTTCGAGGAGTCCGTTGACAAATCCGGGTTCGTGATAAATTGCCTGAACGTATTGTTCGGCGAGGTTACGTGGGGGGTTCTCTAACTGGAACGTTTGAACTCGGATGTTGACACCGTCTTCGTCTACGAAGCTTTCGCCGGACTGGGCGAGTGTCTCGTTGGAGGAGGAGTGGGCGGAGTGGAACGACTCGGCCGATAATGTGCGGGAGTGAGATGTAAAGATGGGTGAAGGAATCCGGTCTTGTTCAGACTGGGAATCCTGATGTACGTGAAGCGATGCCGAAGCAGAGGCTTGGGTCTGTGGGGGTGTGATAGAAGCTTGTCTCCTCCTAAAGAGACGGCGTAGACGGGTGCGAACGTTCTCGAATAAACGAGGCAGTGTGGTAACGTGTGTAGGAATAGGTGGGTTAAAAGACGACGTGATACGATGAGCGCGAAATGCTAACTCGAAGATGATAGGAGGGTCCGATCAAGCAAGACCAATACACAGTGATTGTTTCACACTGCGCGAGGCTGCGGCGATAACGGAACGCTCAGGAATGGGGTAGGGAGATGTATAGAGCCACAAGGCTGTCTGCCTCAGTCTTCTCGACCTGTTGGCTGCCTCTCACGCCGAAGCGCTCTCAAACTTTTCTGGTTGGTACGCGTACGGACTTCCCCAGGCAAAGGATGAGGTGGATAACACAAGGGACTTGTGGTCGTCAACCACCCAGGGGAGTAAAGGGACTGGTGAGCGTAACGGGGCTCAGGAGTGTGAAAAGGAACTTGTCCTAATGTAGCGGTGCGACTGCCGCGCTACGTTAAGCAAGGCGAAAGTGAAAGTGAACTGAACCGGTGACACACCCAACTTAACGCGGAGACAAGTCACGCGCTAGATGTGCAGTCGACGTGGAGGGCGTGGAACGTATAAGGCTTTATGCAGGCCTTCAACCACAGATATCACACGGCGGCACACTGAGTGGAGAACCAAGAGGACAAGTTAGATTGGAGGATGTAGGAAGTACAGTGGATACGCACCTGAGTGGAGAACCAAGAGGACAAGTTGGTTCCACTCAGGACGCTACATGGGGGTTTATATACACTACTGTAGCTGAGCTTGAACTGAGTCTAAACACTATTACTAAGTGTACAGTAAGACTCCTTGACTCAGGAGCTGACGCGTCGTGTCTAATAATAGCGCATTTTATTGTGCTGACTGATGCACATGTCATCGCGCTTACGAGCGGCTCCACTTGCTGAGTAAAACTTAATACAGCGAGTAAGCGTAAACTACTAATCGTGATGTAACTGCGTTCTAGATTCTTCTAGAGTCTTCCATCTCCTTCCATCCAATCAGAACTTAGCTAAACGTATAAGGGACTCTTGTCCCACGATCACGTGCACATGGGTGGCAGCCCATGTGACTAACTTGTATCAGCACTTTGGCCCTTTATATCTTTACCGAATAAATGCGTGTAAATACGCAAAAATAAGATAAAAATAATACGCGTCCGTGACAATATTGTTCATTGCTGATGGTTTGTCCCATAGCTGCCAACTGCTCACGAAAATTAGCGAGCGATTCAAAATGAGCGCGTACGCCTTCGTCCTCTCCACACTTCGTATTTTGAAGCTTCCTCACCAAATCGATCAACAGGTTCCTCGTCCGCCCCTCAAAAATCTTCTTCAACTCGTCCCATACGGACTTCGCATCAGCTCCGCCTTTGATGCGGTTGAAGATACTGTCTGTTACGATTCCACCTTCGCCGGCACGTGACTCGCCACGTGATGTGTCCCCGACCGCCGATATCCCCGTTGTGGAGTCTGCGTGTACGCCTACAGACCCTTGGTGGGACTGGCAACGTGAGGCGTGGCCTCAAGACGACGCAAGAATCGACGCTGCAGTGGCATGTATTCGAGACGCGCGGTGAGCGATCGATCCCCCTCCCCGCACGAGAACCACTACCAGGAGCCTTGGGAATAGGTCCTGAAGGATTGGCCGTCACGTGACCCTGGCATGTGACCTGCCTAGAATCGTCCAGAAGAGGCCGGATGAGCTTGTGCCCGGACTTATCTTGTGTTTGGCATGTGATTACGCGAATCGAGACTGGTATGACATCACATTCCTGTGGACTTACATGTGGGGCGCCTCTAGGCCCTTATCTTTGTTATCGGTGACTCGTGTTCTGGACACGCGACCCTTATCTCTGACTCGTGCCATGCGCCTTATTGCCATTGGCTACTCGTATCAGGGTTCGCGGCTGTGTATTAGGATTCGATACTTCAGACTGAGCTTGAAAGCTCCTCTGGAGTAGTATAAGTAGAGTCGGCTACGCGTCTTGGAACGGTAGCTTTGATATCTTGTGTAATACCTTCCCCTCGTCTGGAGTCGCGCCACAGTAGTTGGCTATCCAAGTGGGCTTGCGTTATACACTCGATCACCTCTCTGCTCTACTGTGCGACCTCGGAGACCCGTCCCTCCACAGTACTCTCCCTTTCTGCCCCTACGTACACGTACGAGCCGTAGCGGGTTCAGCGTATTCCACTACAAGTCGCGTCGCAGACCGACTTCATCTTTCACCATTTCCCCCCCTCTACCATTTTATTGTCGCCTTCACCCTTGTGGGTCGTGCCCTGCGGATCGCCCTAGCCGTTGCCTACGGGATCCTGAAGACCTTCAACACGCTCAAGGCTCAGCAAACAGACAAATAACCCAAGTCGGGTCGATACGTCCGGAAGGAACATAACACTGTTGGGCACAGACGCAACGATGAGCTGCCTAACCGCGGCTTCATCGACCTTCCAGCGTGTCTCGGGCTTCATGCCCCCTACGTCGCCGGCTGTTGATAAGTGACCTGTGCGCACTTAGCAGCTCAATGGACACGCAGATAACGGACTGCTTTAGATTAGATATACAGGACTTGTAGATTAGATTATTTTGATCTTTACAATCTCAGACTTCTTGTATTCTCTTATCTATGACATCACACATGTACATGACATCATGGACCACTCTGGATTGCCCTTGTACTTCGTCTATGTACTTTCCTTGTTCTTATCTTTATTGTGATGTCACTATGATATCATAGTCTGGACTCTTCTTGTTCTTTACGCCTTGTTCTCTTTGTAGTCCACTCCTTTGTCCGTGTACAGAACAATGCGCCTTGTATTTACTGTGACCTGCTGTTACCAGCGTCACCCTCTGTAGCAGTATAAGTAGAGTACTTTGTACGCTCCTGGTCCACATCAGTTCTCATCTGTTGTGTGCCAGGTATGTCTCCACTTCTCCAATGTATCATCAGTTCTCATCTGTTGTGTGCCAGACTTCACATCTGCTTCACTTGCAAGATCTCTCTGTTGCTGCTTCCAGTCACCCTCTATATCTCACCACAGTCTCCTCTTGTCACTGTGAGTATAGTCCTATATGTGCACTGTTCATCACCGGCATCCTTGTATGCCTGGGTCACAGCAGTGTCCGTCAAATGATCGGACCACCCACGCGTATCGAGCGCATACTTCATGCGGTCTCGGTACGTCACCCAGTTTGACCCATTGGCCGCTAACTTCAAGATGTTCATCTTGTACTCGTCATTCATCATAGCCATTGGTCTCCCATCTCACAACAAAAGTAAGCGTTCAAAAATAAATAGGGGCTCGTACTGATTAATGGGCAGCAGCAGGGCCCATAACCTGGTAAAGGTTACAGACAACGCCGAAGGAATAGGGGCGGTCACGTGTCGGTGACCGCAAAGATATTAAGTCAAGAAGGAATACGAGCGTGAGCGAGAACAGTTTTGTGTCGAGACACACGGGAAGTGGACAAGTCAACAGTTGGTTCGTTACGTTGTTGGGGCCCATTTAGGCCTTATTTTATAGATACAAGTACAATACTATGAGACACTTTTTCAAAAACAATCAGAACATGAGTAAGAAAGCTCAGGGAGTCGTACAGTAAGTCGGGCGAATGCACGAGCCATCAGGCATGATACCGAGACAGATATGAGTTGCACTTGCCTCTGATTTGAGGCTACAAACTGTCCTTCAGACAGAAATGGATACGCGCGGGAAGCTTCGAGAGAATGAGATCATAGGATAGTAACATACATGTCATGGTGCCTCAAGCCGCCTTCCGAGCCTGCAAACGTATAGTAATGGAAGCCTGTAGAACGCACAAGAACAGACGAGAGCGTACAAGCCCCAATGGGGCGGGTCCAAAAATTGGCCGAGGCCGAGCGTGGTACGCGCGGACGCTACCGCCGCTCGGCCCTCTGGCGGAACGAATCCGCCAGAGTGCGACGAATTTTCCGAGCCACAAGTGCCCCAGGAACGAGCTTCAAGCGGGATCCGCCGGCTCTCGTGTAGCTTGTGGGTGACATTGTCAGTCTCCTATCTTATTTCTCTGCTGTTGTTCGGTTGAGCTAAGGAGACCGAGTCCATACCAAGCAGTCTGTGGTCAAATTACATACGAATGGACATACATAGGGGGGAACTAGCTACATGTCACCGGGAATATAAACTGATCAAAAAAAAAAGACATACATAGAGGGGGAAAGCGGCAAAACTATTGTTAAAACGTAACTGGTTCAAGTTGTCTCTAATACGGAAATATTAATAGAATCATTGGCTCGTACAACGCTAGGTTATGAAGGGTAAAACAACCGGTACATGACCTTGTCCTATTTGCTTAGGTGGGGTCTCCTATAGAAATGCCACGGATCGTTGACGATAGTTACAGGACGACCAGAGTCCCGGCGAATTGCGACGAATTTCTTAATGGACGATGACGGTACCGGCTGGCCCACTAAACAAAGCAAGTCGAGGGCTGGCAACACTTCGGCAACCGTATCCCAGGTGACGTCTTCGAGTGCAAGAGCAACATGCCCCGTGAACTCCCTAGACACCCGCAACATCCGCACGGCAGTGAAGGGGCGGAGGAGCTGCAACCATCCGGTGTCGTCCATACCCTCCTGTTGAAAATTTCGTTCGACCTGAGTGATGGCGAGATGGGCTACGTCGGAGAGCATGGCGGAAAACTGGTTGGCCACATGAGCTATGTGCGAAACTTGCCACTCTATCCCTTCACATGAGACGGAAATAGTAATGGGACGCCGATGCGAATGGCTTTCATGACGAAGGCTGAAGGACACCCAGTGGTTTCCAAAGGTTACTTCGGCTTGTTTGAATCGGGTATGCTCGCTGTCTTCTGAGCGTTTGATGAACTCGAGAAGTTGGGAAAATTGAAAGTCAACGAGCTGATTGAAGAACCTAATATTGATTGTGTCAAGTTGAGGAGCTACGATTCGGGCTACGAGGTCCTCCAGATACTCGCAAACACCCCGAAATGTAAAGGAGATGAGATTGGAGAGGACGGCCCGTGGCAGTGTTTGGAGTACCGCCAGACGTGGGGGACGAGGAGTGGGCGATCGGAATTCAATCTGGAGGTCTCTGAGCTGGGCCAATGAAGCTAGACAAGTAATCATCGCTTCCGGTGAAATGAAACCGGTCTTGGGAATATTGCGAAGTCGGAGACTGACAAGGCAGGTAGCTGACGAAACGTGTGTCGGTAACGATGGAAGGGGAATGCCGTCTAAGTCGATTTCTTGTAAACACGGGGCAGATCCACCCAAGAATCCTTCGTCGAGGACCGGAATATTCTCATCCTTGGACGAAAGCCGTAGATGTGTCAGCACTGGAAACGAGTCCTGCATCGCTGTGGCCACTTTCCCTAACTGCGAGCCTGTCGCACGAAGCTGGATACGGCGTACACGGTCAGGGTGCTCAAGTGCGGCGATGATATTATCTTCGTCGTGAGGGGTAAGGTTGTTGTGAAGGGTGTCGTCGATGACAATGGGAAATACTGGCCAGTGACCCAGGACTTCTCTGACGGGCGTTCTGTGTGTGCAGAGAATTTGGAGATCGAGACGGCGTGGTGACGCAAATACGATTTGTCGCCATCTTCGGCTCACATGCGCTAGTCTGTGCCATTCCCATACAGGGCGAAAGGGGGACATGTGATCTTGATAGTGACTAATTCGACAAAAGTCAAATATGTCCAGCAAGCCGTTGTCCGGAAGCGTGTTGATTGTCGTCGTGTGTCGATAACTCTTGCCTATGACATACAAGTTTAGTATTCGTTCTAATCGCCATGGAACTGGAATATGCGCCTTGGATCAGTACTAGTACATCCCCTCGTTTCTTGCAGCGATTTTGACTAATTTCGCCCATCTTCTGATGGCCATATGAAGTAGTGCCACAAGGCGAATTGCTCAACGGGGAGACAGGGGGATCGCTGATTAACGTTTGACGGCTACTACGCGGTCAGTTGGTCGGTGACATGGCAAGTGACGACCTCAGACACACCTGTGAGAGCTCATTGATAGAGTGAACGATGGATTAAGCTTTGTGGACGAAGCAGCCGCTCTTATACTAGTACAGGCGCTACCGGTCGTAGTACCTGTGCGGCTGCCGTAGGGTGCGTGGGAGTAGGCGTGTATACCGCGAATTAGGGAACGTGTCCACCAGTATAACGTCGCCACCGCCGCCTAAGAGTTCCATGACTCGAAGAACTTGGATCTCTTCGTGAGTGTAAAGCGCGCTGGACATATCATTTACAGTAGAGTATGCCACCAGTAAAATCATCCCCAAGGGGAATGTACTACAGTCAAGGTGCGACTCGCAACTTGCGGACCGCACCTTGAATGAAGCGTGGTGCTTAGAAAGGACAATAGAATGGAAACACACAGGTGGAACAGCAAGGTGTTGCACTGGTTCGTAGATACCGCCTTGTGGTCTAGGTGGGGCGACGAGGAAAGACGATGTACCTGGCCGCTCGATCATCCAACATGCGAACCGGGGTTAAGGGTCTGTTGACCGAACTGGACCTAGACTGGCCCAGACCTTGAGACCGCATAAATGCCGCCAGCTGGAACCGGGTCTTATAACCAGTGCCGTGGTACCAGCCTGAGCAATGTCGTAGGACCCAAGTCTCCGTCTCATTACAGTGGGTTTTCCCACGCCACAAGTTGGGGAAATCAAAAACTTCCGGGAACCGGGCACCGGTCACAAGGAAGGTGCTACGTTTTTCTTTACCGTCTTTACCGTGAGTCCGTGACACTGGCATGGTCTCAGTAGTCTGGCCAAAGTCTGGCTCTTGAAAGCAACGCATCACGGACGGCCGATATATAAGCGCGCTTGGGACCGGCGCGTTACAGTAACAATCAACAGCCAACGCGTCGCTCAGACTGTCGATTTATAATTATTTGAGAAGCGATTATATTCCGACCGACCCACTACATCTCTGCGGGCAATTTTATGACAAAGAACATGTCTTTTTTTTTTTTTTTTTGAACCATTTTATCCCGGGATGCGTACCATGGGTACAGACCGGTCATAGCCGAGGCTACATTTGAGAGCGTGTACTAAGTAGTTAAAAGTTTGCAGGCTTTCCCAACACGCGTCCATCAGGCATCCTAATCGGTTGCGCCTATTCGTTAGCAATGATGCTGAGTGGTTGACACCTGGCGTCAGACGCCTAGAGTTTCGTGGATCGTTGTGTGTCGTCCTCAGTCAGGTTCGGGCGGCACGTAGGCTTCTGGTCCGGTTTCGGGCCTGGAGAGTGAGCGGGTCTCCTGCAGAAAGGTGAGGAAGCGGAGGGCGTTTTTCTTGTTGGAAGACAGGAGTTTGTTGTAGGGGATGATGCGGCCGTATCTGACCACTCGACAAAGAACATGTCCTCTAGTATCTCACCATATGGCGACCTGTATGCGATCCACGTTTTGTCTTGTATCCACGCCGATCCGATATAGTGTGCGCCACTCCCGTCGTGTCGCTGTAGAAGGCCTCTCCAAATCAGCCGTTTAACACTTCCACCCCGTCCAGAATCGCGAAGCAATCACACTGGCGCTTGCACTGGTGAAGTATTTTCGTCGACACGGATGTTATTCGTCGACTACCACCTTCCACCAGTAGACTCAAAGGACGACTCGTGTATCGTTGAAATCGAAGACCATGTGCGGCGATTTTTGCGCGAGGTACACCCCTGGATACGTCCAGTCGAGTATTTCCCTTTGTTGAAATATATCCCAACAAGGTAGGTAGTATATCGTTGCGTTGGTCGTTGGTCTTCTCTCATCTTGCCTTACAGATCGCCAAGTGGAAACGCGACGCACAATACTGGTTTATCGAGACTTCACTCATGTTCGAACGCCTTCTCGGAAAATCTATTGATGACCTAGTACGCCCTGAGTGAAGCCCGGCGCGGAGGCGCACAGAGGGAGAGAGAAAAAAACTTTTATTTGCCAGGTATATTATGGTGCCAGCGAGGGGGAAAGGGGAAAGCCACGGGTAGCGAGCATAGAGTGGCCATGTAGACAATGGGTGGAAGAACGAAGTGCTTCTCGATCGAAAATGATGGTTTTGTCCGATCCGACTCCGAGGCGAGGTCGCGACGGGCGGGACCGTCCTGAAGGGGGGCGAATTATACTGTAGCGGCCCGGGGCAGGCGGAATCGGTTCGTTTCTCAAATCGGCGATATTTGTAAAAGTAACGACGGAAGTCGCTGATAATCAAGGAATGGGTGTCTAAACTCAAGTACCCTTCGTGGACCTTCTTTTGGAGAAAAAAAAACCACGACTGTCGCGCGCAAGTTGAATAAGGCGAACGCGTGTCTTCAGAGGCGATTGCCGACAATAAGACGTTCCGCTGGAACGATGATTCACAAGACGAGAGGGGAATCGGTTCGGGGTTTGGTGCTCGTGAAGCCAAAATGTTCTACGTGAAAGTTACTGCAGTCGAATACTACTAGGTCGAGCTTACAGTAAGGTTTGTAGGAATATTAAGTACCAAAAAGGGGTCGAGTGAGTTATACGCCTCCGAGTCGGTACATTGCAAGCGAAGAAGAAAAGAGAGGGTACGACTAATGCAGATCGAGTCTTGAGAAGCGTAACAATGACGAAGATATCTAAGCCTCAAAATGCTATAACACCGCAGGAGACCCTTTATTCGTACATACTCAGCCCTTCGCTCAGCAAGGCCTCGGCCTCCGGGAACCGAGGTACCATTTTGCATTCGAACGGAACGGGGTGACTGTGCTGTCAAATTAGCACGGACTCCGAGTCATGAAAAGCACGCAAAAATACGTACGCCGCCAGGCCAGGGTGGACAAGAGTATGCACATCCAACTCACCCTTCGATCCTTCAGGACGCTCGAATCGCATCGCCCAAAGCAGCGTCGCAAAGTCCATCACGAGAGTCCCTTCAGCCTCGTGCCTACCAGGACATATGCGCCGCCCAAACCCAAATGTCACGTGTCCGTGTCCATCCTGGACCTCACGGCCCCCATCCACCGTCTTGAGCTGACCCTTCTCATCCAGGTACCTACTCGGGTCGAACTCTGCCACGTTTTCGCCATACACCTTCGGGTCGAAGTTGAGCACGCGCACGTTCTGCAAGCACATCGTGCCCTTGGGGATGAGCATGCCTTCATACCAGTCGTCCTCGGTCAAGGTGTGTGGCGCGCCGAAGGGAAGTATTGGTGACCAGCGCAGGGCCTCTTTGAGCATTGCGCGGATATAGGGGAGAAAGGGGATGTCTGCGAATGTTGGTGGACGGTCGCGGCCTACAACTTCGTCGAGCTCGGCGTGAGCGCGGGCTTGGACATTGGGATAGACGAGCATGGCGAGAAGCCACCACTCAAGTGCAGTGGCCGTTGTCTCCCCACCCGCGGTGCTACAATTAGATGACGCCTTCAGATCCTCGGAGCCTGCCCCAAAGTCTATGTTAGGGGACGTACAGTACGTGACCAATGAGCCAGGCTTGCTCGACTTCCGAAAGACCGTGTTTACTCCGATTTTTTATTACTGTAGCAGCGAAACTCGGTCGATCAATTCCGTTCGCCTGCAGTTAGAATAAATGTCCTAATTTGTCTGTGGACCAACACAGCTAGGGCGTACCAGGTCATCATCAACTTTCCCGAGGAAACGTTGAAACATGAGTGAATCCTGGACAAACCAGTTCTGTGCGTCGCGTTTCCACTTCGCGAGCCTGGGTGGCAAGATGAGGAGACCGACGACCAATGCAATGATGTACCCACCCATTCGGGACATATTTCAACCAAGGGAAATACTCGACTAGACGTGTCCCGGGCTGTATCTCGAGCAAAAACCGATCCAGGTGGTTCTCGATTTCAACGATAGTTGGGTCATCCTCTGATTCTATTGGCGGAAGGTCGTAATTGACGGATAGCATAATAGACCATGAATGTCGATGGAAATGCCTCTCGGGTTTGGAAGGGCTCTTCATCAGTGCAAGTGCCAGGATGAGCGCTTCGCGACTCTGGATGGGGTGGAAGTGATGTACGGTTGATTTGGAGTAGATTTCCTGCAGTGACACGACGGAACTGACGCAGTCTATATAGGGTCAGCATGGACACAAGACAAAATGTGCATTGCGTACAGGTCGCCATATGGCAAGATGCCAAACGCCAGGTTGTTTGTCATAAAATCACCCACAGAGATGTAGTGAGGCCGGCTGGAATATATGATAGATCGCTTCTCAAGCAAATCGAAGGCGACGCGTTGGCTATTGATGATCAACATGCCTGTCCCAAGCGCGTTTATATACATCATATCCCCTGAACGATCCATGAGCGGGCTTTGAGGCACTGAAGGTATGGAGTATCACCATATTCCTCCTTGCGTTTCGGCGAAGCCAGCCATTCCGGATTCCCGATGTGTATGACATCACCAATGAGGGGCAGCCCTCTTGGACCCGGTGGAAGGTTACGAAGGTAACTCTTAGCGAGTCTTGTGATGAACCCAATACCGCCAATGAGGATAAATCCAGCTAGGAGGCGGGTTGTTCGGTCGCTGCTATCGCCAAGTATCCAAGTAAAGTCAATGATTTCAGGAAGTTGAGTTACCATAGTGGCGAAAGTAAAGCAAGACGGGGAGACTGTTGGAATATACCCAGTACGTTCTTATAAGCTCGTTCCATGCGGGCGTTGTGCGGACCCGCGTGATTCCTTCGCATTACAGTATGTCTCAGTTTTAATCATTCGGATCCTCGGGCGGGCATCGCTCCCGAACTCGCTCCCGGTCATCAGTGAATCCCATGCAGTAAGTTTCATAACGATAGGCAGTTCGTCGCGCCGCTTGTTTATGCCCTTTGTTTGGCTCTATTCGCGTTCCGTGACTTTCGTCCGGCTTGTCGATGCGAACAGTGAGCCTTGCAGTGATCATGAGTGGTACCAGTGAGCACTCGCGGGGGGGTCCTCATGTTCCTCATCTAGGCAAGCCGGCTTGTGTGGGCACAACGCTAATATAGCAAACAGGTTACAGCAATTGTACCAAGATTTACTTATACTGTGGTTATGTTGTGGTCACGCTTTTATACAGGTTTACCTGCCCGTATCCTTCCTTCCTCAAGGACTCAAAGGTACGGGTTCCCGCGGGGTCGACGGGTTGGTTGGTAGGTTTTGTATTACTGTACTACGGGTAGATACACATTTTCACAGTAAATGGGAAACGCTATTGCATTGCGAGCACGAGTATGGACAACACAAGGTATGATATAATTACATGATATCGTCGCCATCCTCCCCGCCGCCGCCTTCGTCACAACCACCATCCCCTGCGCCGGCGCCATCGTGGTCGTCTTCATCGCCGCTGCCGTCGTGATCTTTTTCATCGACGACGCCAGCGACGGTCGGAACTGCGTATTGCGGCCACACATCTCTGCCGTCACGGAGAGTGGAAGGAAGCGCGCGGGGAGCAGGGCCAGACAGGTATTTCCTGGGCGTTGTCGCTATCCCAGCCACGATGGGCGGCGTGGTGGTATCTATGTGGCCGGTGAAGTGTTCCTCGGGGACCTCGGCTTGTGAAGAGGTCTGTCGGATCTACCGGAGGATAGAAGGACTGTCGACGTGGCAACGATGCCCTGAGGGTGCATGGAATGTGAGATGATATACCGATGATAGGGCACTTGGTGAACTTGTGAATTGAACAACGGGGGTCGAGAGACCGGTCGAGCTTTGTATAGTGCGAATTGAATATCTAAATAGACGCGCTTGTGACCCTGACGGCCTACAGTCTCACTGATAGCAGTACCAGGAGGCCAGAATCGTGAAAGAATTTCGGTGACCTTTCGCGGAGGCAAGGCGGAATTGAGTGGTGGTAATGTCAAGCATATCGCATTTGGAACTGTGGGAAAATGAGCACCAACGCTAGAACGTGAGCGCAGGAGCAAAAGAAAAAAGTACTACCTCAACAACTGGGCTAGTGGCCGCTTTGAATCCACTGCGCTTCTTCTCGTGAATTGAAGAGGAGAAATATAGAGACGGTTGGCTGACCTCGGCAGGTCACGAAACCCATTTTGACGTGAATTAGATAGAGTACATGCACCTCCCTCTCAGCGACTTCTCTCTCTACTTTCTCGGCCCCTTACCCCTAAATGCTGCACACGGTCATCGGCTGAGCAAAAGAAAGAGCCAATACAAAGGACGTAAAATGTCCTGATGCAACGCAGCTGTAATAAAACGAACCGCCACCAACATCCAATCATCTTCATGAGCCAGCACCTTGGACAACTTGCATTTGAGAATGACAAGGGATCGTGAGACTCAAACTACCGTATGGGGCAAGTCAAGTAAGAAATGTCATAGCAAGAAGCACGCACCATACGTCATAAGTATTTGCCCGCTTCCAATTCCCAGAGAGACTTTCCGATAGAGGAACCAGAGTGAGGTAACTTACGCAGGGATAAGAGGAACATTCGCAGAAGCATTTAATTCATGTGTATCGTCCATTTCTGGTGTTCAAAGCGATCAAATTGAGCGACTGAAGAGAATAGAGGTTTTCAAAATGGTATGACAGCGTATTCGTGCCCAACAGAAGTCAAGTCCTAAAAATGTCGACTATGAATGGTTGGGACTTGAAATTTACAGTATTTTTACGGCGAGTTGGTGATTATGATGGTCACAAAGAACAAAAAGGGTGTAACGCATGGGTCGCCTCGCCTACGTTTTTCCTTTTTGAACCTGTATCCCGGAATGCGGACCATGGGTAGTACAGACCTGTCATAGGCGAGACTACATTTAGAGGCATGTAGTACAGTTGGTGGTAATACTTGCGGGCAGCTAAACCGGCACCGGCCGCACCCATCAGGTATCCTAATCAGTTGTGCCTTATACGTTAGCAGTAAATGCGGAGAGGTTGTCGCCTGGCGTCAGACGCCTTGGGTGTCGTGAGGTTGCGTCCCCCTCAGTCAGGTTCGGGTGGCACGTACGCATATGGCCTGGTCTCGGACCTGGATAGTCAAGTGGATAGTGCGCGTGTTTCTTGTAAGAAGGTCAGGAAGCGGAGAGCACTTTTCTTTTGGGAAGATAGTAGTTTGTTGAGAGGGATGGTGCGGCCGTATCGGACTACGCCGTAAGCGTGCCTCTCGAAGTAGTAGCGCTGAGCGTGGATACGATACTTGAGCGCATTGGCTCGCCACACGGGCATCGCAGCCGCGTCCGGCGCGGGACGCGCGGCTACGCCTCGTGACCGATTTTACTAGTTCGGGAGCGATGCCCGCCCAAGGATCCGAACGATAGAAAACTGAGACATCATGCGAAGGAATCACGTGGGTCCGCACAACGCTCGCATGGAACGAACTTATAAGAACGGACTGGGTATATTCCAACAGTCTCCCCGTCCCGTTGTACTTTCGCCACCATGGTTACTCAGCTTCCTGATAATCATTGGCTTTACTTGGATACTTGGCGATAGTAGTGACCGAACAACCCGCCTCCTAGCTGCATTTCTCCTCCTTGCCAGTATTTGGCTCATCGCAAGACTCGCCCGGAGTTCCTTCCGTAAACTGCCACCGGGTCCGAGAGGGCTGCCCCTCATTGGTGACATTCTGCATATCGCAGACCAGGAATGGCTGGCTTCACCAAAACGCAGGGATGACTATGGTGATACTCTATACTACCTTCAGCCTCGTAAAACCCGCTCATGTACTGTTCAGGTGAAATGATGTATATAAGCGCGCTTGGGACAGGCATGTTGATCATCAACAGCCAACGCGTCGCCGTCGATTTGCTTGAGAAGCGATCTACCATATACTCTGATCGGCCCCACTACATCTCTATGGGCGATTACCTGACGAAGAACCTGACGTTTACCCTCACCCCATATGGCGACCTGTATGCGATCTATAATTTATCCTATATGTCCAAGCTGACCCGATATAGATTGCGCCGTTTTCGTCGTGTCGCTGTAGAAGGCTTCTCTAAGCCAGCCGCACAGCACTTCCACCCCATCCAGAACCGCGAAGCAATAATGTTGGCGCTTGCACTGATGAAGAATCCTCCCAATTTGGAGAAACACCTTCACCGCCACACATCGTCTATCATGTTGTCCGTCAATTACCACCTTCCGCCGGTTGAATCAGAGGATGACCCACATGTCGTTGGAGTTGAAACCCATGTAGGGCGCTTGTTACACGAGATGAACCCCGGGACACGTCTAGTTGAGATGCTCCCTTGGTTGAGATATATCCCAAGCAGGCGGGTACATTATCGGCATTCGTCGTCGATATCCTCTCATGTCATACAGGTTTGCCAAGTGGAAGCGCGATGCACAGTACTGGTTCATCCAGGATTCACTCATGTTTCAGCGTCTCCTCGGAAAGGTTGTCGATGACCTAGTGCGCCCTGGTTATATTGATCCACAGACGAAGATGAAATAGATGACGTATTCCAACACTCTTCTAACTGCAGGCGAACGGAATTGATCGACCGAGTTTCGGTGCTACAATAATCAAAACTCAGAGCAAACATGGCCTTTCGGGACTCGAGCAAGCCTGGCTCGTCGCCGATATGCTGTACGTCCCCTAAAATAAACTCCGAAATAGGCGCCGAGAGTCAATCTAATTGTAGCGCTGCGGGTGGGGAAACAACGTCTATTTCACTGCAGTGGTAGATTCTCGCCATGCTCGCCTATCCCAATGTCCAAGCCCGCGCCCATGCTGAGCTTGACGAAGTCGTGGGCCGTGGGCGTCCACCAAGCTTTGCAGACATCCCATTTCTCCCCTATATCCGCGCGATGGTCAAAGAGACACTGCGCTGGTCACCAATAGTTCCCTTTGGCGTGCCACATGCTTCGACTGTGGATGACTGGTATGAGGGCATGTTCATCCCCAAGGGCACGATCACCCTGCAGAACATGCGCGTGCTCAACTTCGACCCTGAGGTATTTGGCAGCAACGTGGCAGAGTTCGACCCGAGTAGGTACCTGGATGAGAAGGGCCAGGTTAAGACGCTGATGGGGGGCCGAGAGGAGGGACACGTGTACATTTGGATTTGGACGGCGTATGTGTCCTGGGAGGCACGTCGCGGAAGGGACGCTCGGGATCGACTTTGCAACACTGCTTTGGGGGATGCGATTTGAGCGTCCTGAAGGATCGCAGGGTGAGTTGGATGTGCGTACTCTTGTCCAATCTGGCCCAGGGGCGTACGTGTTTTTGCGTGCTTCGTCAATGACCTCGTACTAATTGGACAGCACAGTCGCCCTGTTCCGTTCGAATGCAAAGTGGTACCTCGGTTCACGGAGGCTGAGGCTTTGCTGAACGAAGGGCTGAGTATGTACGAATGAAGGGGTTTCCTCAAGGGTTTCCTGGTGTTATCTTGGGTGCTGTGGCGCTGAGCGTCGTGGTTTCATTCTTCGGAAGCGGGTCCATGACGAGGACTTGCCACTGAGTCTGGCACTAACCAAGAACCTGCGTGTCTACGGTAGAGCAGTACGAGCAGCGATCAAGAGCAATGTGAAAGACTGTAATTCGGATTGTCCATTAAAATGGAAGGTACACAATCGGTAGATATCGCACTCGCGTAGGTTGTTATTACTGTATATTGTAGGTGATGATGTCGGCAAAGCGTCAGAAGCGGTGGCGGAAGCCGCGTCGCGAGTTCACGCTCACCACCCCCTGGCAGCGACGAGAGATGATGACAGGGGGAAGGAGACCAGAAAAGCCCTCTTCTCGAGGCGCACCACCTCTACGGCTCTCCAGATCGCGGCGGTGGACCACATGTTCACCCGCTCTTATATTCGCTACCTCAATGAATAATACTTGGCCTCGACAAAGGAGGGTTAACAGGAAATGGTGAATGCTAAAGCACGAAGAGAAGAGCCCAGAATGATTGGCCCTGGAAAGCGGCGGTCGTATGTTAGGTCAGGTGCACCAATTCGGTCAGTTCGGTCAACTCGGTCATCCATGGTATGACGGAGCTGCCGGGGTTGAGCTGAGACAGCTGCCTGATCCGAACGGTGAAAGAACAAATTGGGAGTCATGGAACGAAGTTATAAGGGACTGAAATAGTATCAAAGGTATAGTACTCCAACAATCTCCCCGTCCATGGTTACTACTCAGCTCCCTGAAATCATTGGATTTGGCGATGGCAGCGACAGAAAAACCCGCCTCTTAGCTACATTTCTCCTCCTTGCAGGTGGGCTCATTGCAAGACTCGCTCAGAGTTATATCCGTAACCTTCCACCGGGTCCAAGAGGGCTGCCCCTACATTGGTGATGTCATACACATCGGCAATCTGGAATGGCTGGCTTCACCAAAACGCAAGGAGGAATATGGTGACACTCCATACCTTCAGTGCCTCAAAGCCCGCTCATGAATCGGACAGGGGAAATGATGTATATAAACGCGCTTGGGACAGGCATGTTGATCATCAATAGCCAACGCGTCGCCGTCGATTTGCTTGAGAAGCGATCTATCATATATTCCAGCCGGCCCCACTACATCTCTGTGGGTGAGTTTATGACACAGAACTTGGCGTTTGGCATCGTGCCATATGGCAACCGGTACGCAATCCACATTTTGTCTTGCATCCGCGCTGACCCTATATAGATTGCGTCAGTTCCGTCGTGTCACTGCAGAAATCTACTCCAAATCAGCCGTACATCACTTCCACCCCATCCAGAGTCGCGAAGCGCTCATGTTGGCACTTGCACTGATGAAGAATTCTTCCGCCCCGGAGAGGCGTTTTTATCGACATTCGTGGTCTATTATGTTATCCGTCAATTACGACCTTCCGCCACTTGAATCAGAGGATGACCCATGTCTCGTTGAAATCGAGGACCACCTGAAGCGGTTTATGCGCGAGATACAGCCCGGGACACGTCTAGTCGAATATTTCCCTTGGTTGAAATATGTCCCAGATAGGTGGGTACATCATTGCATTGGTCGTCGGTCTCCTCATCTTGCCATACAGGTTCGCCAAGTGGAAACGCGACACGCAGAACTGGTTTGTCCAGGATTCACTCATGTTTCAACGTTTCCTCGGGAAAGTCAAAGATGACCTGGTACGCCCTGGCTGTATTGGTCCACAGGCGAAATAGGACATTCATTCTAACTTTAGGCAAAAGGAATTGATCGACCGAGTTTCACTGCTACAGTAATCAAAAGTCAGAGCAAGCACGGCCTTTCGGAACTCGAGCAGGCCTGGCTCGTCGGTCACTTACTGTACGTCTCCTAACATAGACCTTGAGGCAGACTCCGAGGATCTGAAGGCGTCATCTAATTGTAGTGCCGCGGGTGGGGACACAACGTCTTCTGGACTGGAGTGGTGGCTTCTCGCCATGCTATTATATCCTAATGTCCAAGCCCGCGCTCACGTCGAGCTCGACGAAGTTGTAGGCCGCGGTCGTCCACCGACATTCGCAGACATCCCCTTTCTCCCCTATATCCGCGCGATGGTCAAAGAGACACTGCGCTGGTCACCAATAGCTCCCTTCAGCGTGCCACACGCATCGACCGCAGACGACTGGTATGAAGGCATGCTCATCCCCAAGGGCACAATCTGCCTCCAGAACATGGGCGTGCTCAACTTCGACCCGGAAGTGTTTGGCGACAACGTGGCAGAGTTCGACCCGAGTAGGTACCTGGATGAGAAGGGTCGGGTTAAGACGCAGATGGGGGGCCGAGAAGAGGGACACGTGACATTTGGATTTGGGCGGCGTATGTGTCCTGGGAGGTACGTCGCGGAAGGGACACTCTCGATCGACATTGCGACACTTCTTTGGGCAATGCGATTTGAGCGTCCTGAGGGATCGCAGGGTGAGTTGGGCGTGCGTACTCGTATCCAATCTGGCCTGACAGCGTACGTGTTTTTGCGTGCTTTGTCTATGACTCAGAGTCCGTGCTAATTTGACAACACAGTCACCCTGTTCCATTCGAATGCCAAATGGTACCTCGGTTCACGGAGGCTGAGGCCTTGCTGAACGAAGGTCTGAGTACGTATAAATAAAGGGGTTTCCTGTGGTGTTGTAACACCTTGGGTGCTGTGAGGCTGAGTGTCGTGGTTTTATTCCTCGGATGAGGGTCCATGGCGAATACTTGCCACTGAGTCTGGCACTAATCAAGAGCCTGCGTGTTTATGTCAGTGGGTCAGTATGAGCAGCGAGAAGCTGTTTCGGACAGGATGCTCCTCATATGATCTGCCACACTGTCATGGAGAATGAGATGCAGGAAGAAGTATACATTTGTTCCACAGAGGGGCAGTGGGATCGCGAGATCAAAAAATATAGATGCGCAAGCAGGTGGAGCAAAACTGGTGCATCCGCATCTGAAGAAGGTTTCTTCTAGAGCAAGTGAGTGCAAAAATTGAGTGAGAAGAGCAGGCATAAACAGATGGGAACCTGGGCCCTAAAAAGGCAGAACACATGTATGTACATGTAGTAAGCGTAGTAGAAGGTATCACAAAGCCAGTCATGGACACGGCCACTGAGTTGGATGTGCGCACTCTTGTCCAATCTGGCCTTACGGCGTATGTGTTTTTGCGTGCTTTATTTATGACTCGGACTCCGTACTGATTGGACAGCACAGTCGCCCTATGCCATTCAAATGTAAGGCGGTCTCTCGGTTTACGGAGGCTGAGGCCTTGCTGAACGAAGGTCTGAGTACTTACGAATAAAGGGACCTCCTGCGGCGTTGTAACATCCTGGGTCGCGGTGCTGAGCGTGGTAGTTTTATTCTTCGGAAGAGGATCCATGGCGAAGACTTGCTTGCCACTGAGTCTGGCACTAACCAAGCCCCTGCGTGTTTATGTCAGTATGAGCAACGATCAAGAGCAATGTGAACGATGTAATAGATAGACCATTAAAATGGAAGGTACACAATCGGTAGAAATCGCACTCGCGTAGGTTGTCATGACTGTGTATTCAAGTTGTAGGCACATATTCGATTGCTCGTCAAATTCGGCGGGCGGTCCGGCGTTCCTCGACCCTTTTCACTGACGCAGCGCTGACAACTCGAACACTACATATGTCGCTTTGTTTGTTTGTTCATGGTTGAACGTCTGTTGGTAAATCTTGGAGCACTTTTTTGCTGACGCACATTTTCAGGGTTTCGATTGGTCGTCTATTTCGGGGGCCGTCCTTCCAATGTAGATCTGGGACGACGACTTTCAATTGGTCTATCAAGTCGCGAGGCATCCCTGCTCTATATTTTGATTATCTTCAACATTTTTGCACGTAGGTGGGAAGAAAGCTTATTTGTTGTTGTCCCTCAGTCCGTGATCAGGTGAATGGAGACAGCCTGGCGCCATCCTTCCGAACGTTCTTTGGCTGTCTGCATTGATACATGCGACGTGTCTCCTTCTCAATGACGATCTTCACTTTTCACCTTTGTTCTTTTTTTTCTGACACAGAACGAGCAAACATGATTTCCGATTATGTCAGTCTCATGAACCCTATTCACCTATCCGACGGTGGAGACTGTGACACCTATTCACAACGTTGACTCTGTCCACTTCGTCGTCACACCCATTTGGCTTTGGGCAGTCGTCTCTCCGGACGGGAGGTACATCATCAAAGACGACAGGCTGTCCATGTGTGCGATCTCGAGGCCGACTTTCATGTGGCAGTGCGATGTATTCGTGATACTTTCAGGTTTGTAACCTCACTCAGTGGTTCCCCGGACCTCACACCTCAGCTGGGCTCAGAGCAGCCCTTTATCCTGCTCTCATGAGAGTGTTACACTCACACGCGCTCTTCAAATTACCGACTAAAGAGAGATTTCTCGCAGGAGCCACTAAGTCTGAACAGTTCCGCGAAGTGCGGAAATGCATGACCGTCATACTTTACAAGTCGCAACAGCCACACCGTCATAATATACGAGAGCGGCTCCAATGCCTCGCCATGTACACAATGGTAACGCATATACGCATCCCCACCAGACGGCCACTCATATCGGTCATGGTCCGCAAGACAACCGGATGTCGCCCCCATTCGTCCTGCCCTGCAATAAGACCTCATCACACTTCACTCTAGAAATACTGGTCCAGGGGAAGCATCACGAATGCTAACATGTCGCAGGCGGGTCCACAGTGATCGTGGATGCGTTGGTGTTGAAGGGCTAAGGGCGCACGCGAGTGCGGTGAAGTCGGGACAAGCGACAGAGAGCCTGAGAGTGGGTGGTCGCAAGTGGTCGGAAACGGTCGCACACGCTTGCACGTGGCGCAAAACTCCGAATAGAGGGCTGCCGGGGTCGGGAACACGTCGGGTTTGAGTCGCTCACGCGCGGCTGCTATTAGGGTATACAGTTGTAAATATTTTGTATATACTTGGGAATAAAGGCTAACGGATGGGGTGCATTAGGTGAACAGACGAATGGTAACATGCAAATGCGGAGGGAAGGGTCCGGGGTAGGAGCGGGAACGCACACGGAGCGAGGGAAAGCGGTGAAGCGTGGGAATGCAGCGCTTAAACATAGCATACAGAGCTCGAGAGCGCGCTTAAATAACCTTGAAATAACCTCTACCATTTTTTGATGAGAACATTTTTGAGCAAACCGAAAAGTGCCTTTCCGATTGCGCTCTCTATCTCGGCCTTGGTCAAATAGGGAAGGGTATGAGAAAGGTCTGGTGGTGGATTGCGACCCATACAGCGGGAACAGAGGCATCATTCCGCATTCCGCATGCCAACGATAACGCAAATGGACGGTCCGGAGTCTGTATCAACCCGGGTATGGGCGCTTATTGCAATACATTCCCGCGAGCCCCTTGGCACCTACACCACTAACTCAAAGTCGTTCTACAGTACAGTAGTGGGTAGAGCAAGCCTTGAATTGGGTGCGCCCTCTTTGCACGCAAGTGAGGGCATGGGGTGGGAGGTCAAGCTGTTTCTGCCTGTTTCACTCTCGATCGTGTCGTTTTCTGCCTTGTCGCTCAGTGTCTCATCGTTCTCTGCCGTGCCACCGTTTCTCTTTTGTACCACCAACCCTGATTGTCTCGACCCCGCACACCTGCACATACGGCCACACCTCGGAACTCTCATTTTTTCATTGCATCGCCCGTTATTCGTTGATCTCACCTTTCTTCTTTCAACCTGTCAGGCTTCCCCTGTTATCCCATCAACCACCATCACCACATGATTTCGTCTCTCGAATTCAAGTTGGCTGCCCTTAGCTACCCTCGAGGCATCGTTGGAAGTTGCACAGATCCTCACGTTGTTGTCAGATTCGGAGGGGGTTTCTATACTCATGCGTCACAATGTCTTGGGAAGTTGGCCTGGCTTAAACGGGCTCGGCTTGGCCTGACTTCTGGCTTGGAGCTGGGCCATGCACATCACTAAATCATATGTCTCACAAACACATAGATTCACTCAGTATGCACTATTGTGTAATGAACATATTCTAACATCACCCCTACTTCCAGTCGTGCACCCTGCCTTGGATGTGATACTTCCTTCCTGCGTGATACATGAGGTGGGCGCGTTCCCTTACATGTCTTCGAGGCTTCCTGCTCGGCTTACGATGTAGCCAGCCAGCCAGCACGGTATTGGCACTGCGCTCCCACACGCACTCTGGGCAGCCAAAACGGGCAACCCCTTTCGGGGCCCCGGGTCCTTTTTTTCGACCCCATGTGGTCCCCATCAGCGAGGTCATATCGCTGTGGGACCCCCCTACCATCCGAAGATCCGATAGCGGCAAAGTACGCTCAATTGCTGCCGACTCGCGTGTGAACCCCTGATCACTAAATAAAACCGACCGGTCAAGCGAACAAGTCGTTCAAGATGTACACTGATCCATGTTGCATGTACACTGATCCATGTTGCGTGTACACTGATCCATTTTGCGTATCCGTCCTCATAAAGAACGTCCGCACCAAACACTTTATAAAACGGGACATCAAACGGCGTTTTGAGTGACACTCACTCACAAACTGTCATGACTATCGCAAAGGACGCACCTCAGCAGCAATGGCCAAGTATTCACGACCCAGCCACCTGCACTCGCAAGGGTCTCTGCCCTGTGGCGAAATCGAGAGGCCAGGCCTGCCAGGACCCGCCTCTGGAAAGTCACTCTCTGTACTTCGAACAGCATGGCACTGGGCCTGTCAAAATAGTCTTCATCTCAGGGCGAGTATAATGTCCAGACCCTTCTTATCACGATTAATACGACGTCTTTACAGATTAATTGATAGCTTAAACTCATGGGCTGCACAAGTGAAACACTTCAGTCTGCTCCCGCAATACTCCATTCTCGTCTTCGATAATAGAGGAGCAGGGAACAGCGACACTCCAATGGGACCGTACTCGTCTGTCCTTTTATCGTCTGACCCATTCGTTCGAGGCTGAAGACCTGTTTCCCTTTGCGTGATATACTAATACTTCAGGACGAGTGCCATGGCGGAAGATATCATTATACTGCTCGATTTCATCGGTTGGACTGAGAGCCGAAGTGTCCATGTTGTTGGACTATCGCTCGGCGGTATGATTGCGCAAGGTAGGTTAGTACCCCAAATCTGTCTGAGTTCCAACATTGTTGGTGTTCACAGAGCTAGCCTATCGCATTTCCGAGAGACTTATTTCTCTAAGTCTTGCGGTGACGTCAGCTGGAGGTCTCCCTGTATTCAACATTCCTCCGGTGCGTCCAATTGAGACCTATCTTGAGGGAGATTGAACTGGGGTCGTGAGTAGTGGTTCGGATTGAAGAATATTCTAAGGTATAGTACAACTTGAACGCAGTGGCGTACACATCTGAAAATGAAACCAGGGTACCATTCATCAAGGACCCAAAGAGGCGTACTCCCCTCATTGTAGAGAGCTGTTTCAGCTCTTCGTGGTTGGATGCGAGAGCCGAGGATGATCCTACGGGCAGGACAAACCGTGAAGTCCAAATTATGGTACGTGCTCAGTTACGTGAAGTCGACCATTGTATTGATGCCTCGCAAGCTATATAATGAACGTGCGGCCATAACACGCGTTTCAAAACCCATCGGGGCTGTTTCGCAGATGTGGGCGGGGTTGACGCACCATGTGGAAGCGGAGCGTCTGGCACAAATATCCAAGGCCATCCCTAAGGTATTGATCCTGACCGGAGATCAGGATCATTTTATCCGACCATCAAATTCGGCGTATTTAAGCAAGCATATGCCCGAGGCGGAGTTCGTAGTGTGGTTGGACACGGGGCATGTTGTGAATACGCAGTTTGTAGAGCGATTCAATACGCTCTTGGAACGAGTTTTCCTTGAGGGCCGGGCAAGATCCGAATAGATGACATTCCAATGGTGGCTGTTAGTTTCTCAGGCATCGATCAGGCAGGATCCGAAAGAAGACGAACAAGAAGACAAACCGGTCTGAGCATTTCGTATACGTTAGCACTGCCCGATGCCGGGTTGGTGGACGAGACTCGAGAGCGCAGTGTCCGTTTGGTTTACCAATAGCACCGCTGAGTTGCAGCTGACATTTACTTGCGACGATGATAGTACTAGTGATGGTGTGGTGGATTGTAGTGTTTTAGGTGAACCAGTGAACTTATATTTCGGGTAACGTAAACTGATAGATGGATGAGAGTTCTGGAGTAGAGCGTATGCTCCTACTATCTTGACATTTTGAGGTCTTATAACGATTAAATGCCAGTACAAACGATTATAAGACTTCTTGTAATATAATTGTAATCCAATCATAATTATCTTATAATAATTTATAATTTGCATAGCTCATTACTGGGCTCGTTATACTAAAAGACATACGCTGGTAATTACCTTAAAATAGTATTATAAGTCAAAATAGTCATTATAAGCTAATTATAAACTAGCCCTATTTATAATCCCATCCGGAATTTTGGGACATTCTCCGCAGGTTGTGGTTATTATCCAGCTTATCTACGGTAATTTAGCGATTGCATAATCAACTGGTCTGGCCTCGACATTGGATGGCAGAAACTGAACAGATTAACATAAGTCACCAGTGAGTCAGTGACTGCCTGTACACGCTGTCTCATTATTATCATAGTTCATTCCCAGCACCGGCAATCACCGTGCTTACTGGCGACCTCGTCCACGCGAATCGAAACATGATGGCAGTCGTCGACTCGTCGTTCTTCCTCCAACCTCGCCGCGAGGCTTCCATCAAGGCTCTCGGAACGGTAACGGTTGGACTGTGGCACAAGCCTCGGAAGCTATCCATCTAGGCCATCTATAACCCCGGAATCCTCCTACCGCCGCGGTCATGCGGAGATCATCGCGCAAACCATCGCGTCTGACTTTCATCCGCTTGCGCTGGAGAGTTGCGTTGTGACTCGGACGTGTGATGCATGATGCATGATGCGTGACGCTGCATTCCCTTCCTGAGACAGTCTGAAACAGTCTGAGGCACCGAACAAACTCGAAGAGTCGGAACGGCCACCTTTCCCTGAGGAATGCCAGGGCCATTCATGCGAGCAAATACGGGTCACAGATCTGTCTGAAGTAAAAACTATATAGGCTTCGTGGAGGTTTCGATTGTTCATCCCCAAATCCCTGGACATGTTTTCTCTCTTCGAAGTTGTCGCCTATGCCCTCGTAGCCCTTGCTGGGGCGGCCTCGCTTGCCCTCCTCAGCCACAGGTTCAGGCAGCGGAACCTCCTGAAAATTCGCGGGCCATCTAACCCCTCTATTTTTTGGGGTGAGTTCTGGGTTTGAGAAAACGGGCTGCGCGCTGAACCAACGAGAAGGTCATTTGCACCATATGTTCAATCCCTATGCCTACCCGTTCCACGAGGGTTTATACAGGACGTACGGCAAAGTAACCCGCGTCTATGGCTTTTTGGGGGTACGTCTGACCACTATGGGATCCCTCACTCGATGTTATAACTAGGGCACAGGATATCCAGCTCGTGGTATCTGATCCTAAGGCATGCAATAACATTTTTGTGAAGGATCAACCCATTTTTGAAGTGACGGAGCCTTTCCTCCGGTACGTTTTTGTTCGGAGTAAGGATTGACCCTCGTCTTGAAACCGAAAAAGCTCGAACCTGCGGACGACTGGGCCATCGCTCTTTGCTACAACAGGTACGGAAGTCATTTTCTAAAAGTTTTGTGGACATCCACCTATATTGCCACCAATCGAGGTGCTCACCACCGGACGCAACGAAAATTGCTAAACCCCGCATTCAGCACCAAGCACATGCGATATATCACCCCGATTTTTCATAAGGTCACAAAACAGGTACTCTCTCACGTTTGTATTCCCGAACCAGTTGTCTCAATTCCTCTCAGCTTCGTGAGAACCTCTGGTCGACGGTATCAAATGGCCCAGAAGAGATCAATGTTGCCGATTGGATGGGAAAGCTTGCTCTCGAACTCATCGGGCAAGCCGGTCTCGGGATATTCTTTCGGTATTTTTGAAGGCAGGGACGACGAGTATTGTAGAGCACTGAAGGAATGGATGTCAGTACAAGGAACGCTTGAAGCGACTTTGTAATTTTGACACACTTTCTAGCCCAGCTCAGTCCTCTCTTGCAGTGTTTCAAAACTTGCTTCCTTACGTCGACAATATATTACACCCCAAAGTTCTCAAGTTCCTGGGAAGAACGTTGCCGTGGCCAAAATTACATCCATTTCATGGACCTCGTGGAGACCGTGAATTCCAAGTCGAAGGGTATTCACGAGGCGAAGAAGAGATTGCTGGAATCAGGTGATGACGCGACCGTCAAGCAGGTTGGAGATGGAAAGGATATCATCAGTCTCCTCAGTGCGTACAAGACCTTTCAGATCAGATCCCTGAGGTGACCCTTTATAGTGCGAGCTAGTTTGGCGGGACCCGAGGATGTTCAGTTGAGCGAAGAGGAACTGGTTGCGCAAATGGCGTACGCTCCAGCGCACATCGATTCAAACTAGGCGGCGTTGATGACTAGATCATTTCTTTTAGGGTCTTTATTATAGCGGGAACAGATACGACATCGTCCGCTCTATCCCGGATTCTACATGTACTTTCACTCCATCCTGACGCCCAGGATAAGCTCAGGAAAGAGCTGAAAGAGGCCCATGAAGACAACGAGGAGCTCACGCATGACCAACTTGTTTCTTTACCTTTCTTGGAGGCGGTGTGTCGGGAAACTCTGCGCCTGTAAGGTGTTCGTCTTGGTTCTTGGGACGTATTCTCAAAAGGATCACAGCTACCCGCCTGTCACTGGATTAATGAGAACGTACGTGACGCAGAATTCTGGCCTTATGGCTCTTCATACTCACTAGTAGTTGGCAGTACTCGAAGCGATGTTGTTCTCCCACTTTCTGCCCCCATTCGGGATGTCGATGGACGCGAAGTCCATGAGATCTTCGTACCGAAAAATACGAACGTATTCGCTCAAATTTATAATTTGAACCGCGACCCATCGATTTGGGGGGCCGATGCGGCTGAATGGAAACCGGAACGTTGGTTGGCACCACTTCCCCAAAGCGTTGCAGATGCGAATATCCAAGGAGTATATGCAAATACGTGCGGAAATACGTCCTTCTAGGCTCACTGTTTCTGACAGCTCTTTTAGTATGACGTTTATTGGTGGCGCACGGGCCTGCATGTGCGTATAACAAGCCCTTCTTTAGACAAGCTGTGCTGATTCTGCTGCATCTAGCGGATTCAAATTTTCACAGCTCGAAATGAGTAAGAGAAGCCGCAGTAGACGCGTATCGTATAATGCTGACCTGACCTACGCCTTTGCATCTAGAGGCCGTGTTGTCGCAGGTCATTCCTGCATTCCGATTTGCGCCAACTGGAGCCGAAATAGTTTGGAGATATGGCCTCATTTCTTCCCCATCGGTGAAGGGGTCAGTTGGGACGTTCCATCCTAAGCTCCCGATGATAGTATCTCGGGTATAGGTTGTGCGCGTTGCACCTCCATTTGTCCTTGGTATCAGCCTCATAAGCAGTTTCCCATATGTTTTGTTTTGTGTTTTCGATTCAGAAATTATGTTCCGCAGCGAGCTCTACAGTACTAGTAGAATGCTCGCATTATCATGGTCATGCTGAAGGATATTTTTAAAGAGTACTTGTTGCTCCGGTAGTAATATTACATGCCGCGTCTCCCACTGGAATGTATTGCAGATTTGTATCGAAAATCGTCGAAAATAGCCAAGGTGAATTCAGATAAGTGTTGATGAAAAGAACTGGGACAGGCAAGCTTGGAAACGCGTTGTAAATTGCACAGCGTTTTGCGCCAGTGGAATTGAATGGTGATATTTCTGGTGACCGTAGAATGATGTTGTGCGCAATTCCTCGTTTCGCTGGCCATTGCACCTTGCTTCTCAATCAGTATTTTTGCTGGTCTGGACACATATGGTGAGGTGGTGAGCTACTCCCGAGGCGCGCAAGGGCAACTTACATAAGGTCGGTTAGGATAGGGGATATTATGTAAGCGAGCGCTTTCCAGCCTGACTGAGAAATTGACAGTGTTCTCGAGAGCCCCACACGGACACGCACCGTAACCTAATATGCACGCACTCCGGTCAAAAAAAAAGAAATTCATAGTGAAAATTATCGCGACGTGCAGAGGCGTACGCAACTAATACTTTTATTGCCGATCCCTGTAGAGCCGGCTCACCTTTGTCGTGAACGCTGAATGTGCATGGAGGCTCTTGATTAGTGCCAGACTCCTCGCCATGGTCCCTCTTTCGAAGAGTTAAACCACGACGCTCAGCGCTGCAGAACTCAAGATGCTACAACACTACTTTATTTGTACAAACTCAGCCCTTCGTTCAGCAAGGCCTCAGCCTCCGTGAACCGAAGTACAGCTTTGCATTCGAACGTAACAGGGTGACTGTGCTGTCAAATTAGCACAGAATAGACAAAGCACGCAAAAACACGTACGCCGTCAAGCCGGATTGGACACGAGTACACACGTCCAACTCACCCTGCGATCCCTCAGGACGCTCAAATCGCATCCCCCAACGAAGTGTCGCCAAGTCGATCGTGAAGTGTCCCTTCCGCGACGTGCCTCCCAGCCATCTGCGTCTTACCTGACCCTTCTCGTCCAGACGGTCCAGGTACCTAGTTCGGGTCGAACTCTGCCATGTTTTCGCCAAACACTTCCGGGTCGAAGTCGAGCACGTCCATGTTCTGGAGGCAGATTGTGCCTTTGGGGATGAGCATGCCTTCATGCCAGTCGTCTGCGGTCGGAGCGTGTGGCACGCCGAAGGGGGCTATTGATGACCAGCGCAGTGTCTCTTTGGCCGTCGCGCGGATATAAGGGAGAAAGGGGAGGTCTGCAAATGTCGGTGGACGACCGCGGCCTACAACATCGTCGAGCTCGGCGTGAGCGCGGGCTTGGACATTGGGATAGAGGAGCATGACAAGAGGCCACCACAGCAGCCTGTGACCGGAACGGGGAGAGGGAGACAAGGGCTCTTTCGTCCAAGCTTACGCCTACTATTCGTACTATTCGTACTCGGGCTGAGGCAGTCCATAACCAGTATATATCATAATTCACCATCATGGGATGCTGTTAACGGTTAAGCTGACTGATATAAGTATCGTGATCAGGGAATGCGATGCCAAGTGTCAAACGGATCGTAGCACAAAGCCGGAGACCGGAGGCGGATCTCGTGACTCGGTGGACCGCGATAAGCGAGTGGTTCGCAACGAATACTGCCATAGTCGCTCCTGGTCATTGTATTTATATGCGTAAAAAGAGTCAGCAGAAGTCGCCGACAATCAAGAAATGGGAGTCCCCGTCCCTCTTCCGAATAACAAAAAAGAACAAAACCACGACTCTCAGTGCCACGACATCCAAGATGTTACAACTTGAACGCCGCAGGCTCGGGAGACCCCTTCATTCGTGCAAACTCAGCCCTTCGTTCAGCAGCGCTTCAGCCTCCGTAAACCGAGGGACTGCCTTGCATTCGAACGGAACAGGGCGGCTGATGTCTAATCAGTACGACGTCACCGACAAAGCACGCAAAAGCACGTACGCCGTCAGGCCAGATTGGACAAGACTACGCACATCCAATTCGCCCTGCGGTCCTTCCGGCCGCTCGAATCGCATCCCCCAAAGCAGCGTCGCAAAGTCGATCGCAAGCGTCGCTTGGGCGACGTGCCTCCCAGGGCACACACGCCGTCCAAACCCAAATGACATGTGTCCCTCCTCTCGGCCCTCTATCAGCGTCTTAACCTGACCCTTCTCATCCAGGTACCTACTCGGGTCGAACTCTGCCACGTTGTTGCCAAATACCTCAGGGTCGAAGTTCAGCACGCGCATATTCTGCAGGGTGATCGTGCCCTTGGGGATGAACATGCCCTCATACCAGTCGTCCACGGTCGATGCGTGTGGCACGCCGAAGGGGGCTATTGGTGACCAGCGCAGCGTCTCTTTGACCATCGCGCAGATATAGGGGAGAAATGGGATGTCTGCGAAGCTTGGTGGACGCCCACGGCCGACGACTTCGTCAAGCTCGGCATGAGCGCGTGCTTGGACATTGGGATAGGCGAGCATGGCGAGAATCCACCACTGCAGCGAAGTGGACGTTGTTTCTCCACCCGCGGCGCTACAATTAGGTGACGCCTTCAGACACTTGACGCGTATCTAGGAGATATTTTAGAGGACGTACAGCATATCGCCGACGAGCCAGGCTCGCTCGAGTTCTGATAGGCCGTGTTTGCTCTGAGTTTTGATTATTGTAGCACCGAAACTCGGTCGATCAATTCCGTTCGCCTGCAGATAGAAGAGTGTTGGAATACGTCATCTATTTCATCTTCGTCTGTGGATCAATATAGCCAGGGCGCACCAGGTCATCAACAACCTTTCCGAGGAGACGCTGATACATGAGTGAATCCTGGATGAACCAGTACTGTGCATCGCGCTTCCACTTGGCAAACCTGTACGGCATGAGAGGAGATCGACGACGAATGCAATAATGTACTCACCTACTTGGGATATATCTCAACCAAGGGAGCATTTCAACTAGACGAGTCCCGGGGTTCATCTCGTGAAACAAGCGTCGTACATGGGTTTCAACTCCAACGACATGTGGGTCGTCCTCTGATTCAACTGGCGGAAGGTGGTAATTAACGGACAACATGATAGACGATGCATGGCGGTGGAAGTGTTTCTCTAGATTGGGAGGACTCTTTATCAATGCAAGCGCCAGCATGGTCGCTTCGCGATTCTGGATGGGGTGAAAGTGCTGTGTGGCTGGCTTAGAGAAGCCGTCTACAGCGACACGACGAAAACGGCGCAATCTATGTCGGGTCAGCTTGCACATATATCATATAGGATAAATTATAGATTGCATACAGGTCACCATATGGGGTGAGGGTAAGCGTCAGGTTCTTCGTCAGATAATCGCCCATAGAGATGTAGTGGGGCCGATCGGAATATATGGTAGATCGCTTCTCAAGCAAATCGACGGCGACGCGTTGGCTGTTGATGATCAACATGCCTTTCCCAAGCGCGTTTATATACATCATTTCACCTGAAGAGTACATGAGCGGGTTTTACGAGGCACTGAAGGTAGTATAGACTATCACCATAGTCATCCCTGCGTTTTGGTGAAGCCAGCCATTCCTGGTCTGCGATATGCAGAACGTCACCAATGAGGGGCAGCCCTCTCGGACCCGGTGGCAGTTTACGGAAGGAACTCTGGCGGAGTCTTGCAATGAACCAAAGGGTACCCACAAGGAGGAGGAATGCAGCTAGGAGGGTCGTTGGATGGCTGCTACCTCCAAGTATCCAAGTATAACTAGTGACTTCAGGAGGTTTGGTAACCATGGGGGTGAAAGACGGCGACAGTAAACCGAGAAACACAATGGCTCTGCGTCTATTTTTTATTTCTTTGATCGCGCTGCGCCTAAGTTATTCGGGTCACATGCGGTATGTAGTACCCCACATCTGTAAAAATGGAGGGTGTCAAAAGCTGTCAAGACCGGTCCTTGACAGCTTTGACAGGTACCGGTTTCACAGATGCAGTCTAAGGCCTGCCCCACGCGGGCTTAGAGGCCGTCTATAATCAATACTAGGCCACTGGCATGGCATTAGAACGACTGTAACATTTTAGTCAGACCGCAGTATACGCTCGCCGCAACCTGCCTGCCACATGGTCAGCAAAGAATTCCCACGTAACCTTGCGACGCAAATAATTACATAATTGAAAATATCCTCAGTTAAACTTTGCTCTTGCTTTTTTTGGGAGAGTGTTTTATTCGAACCGAGGCTACAGAGAGCGACGGGGACGCGTACGCACGAGTAGAACTGTAGAATACACTAGATTTATTATCATACTCGTATAGGCAGTATTGACTGGCGGACTCTTGGGCGGACTAAGATATCTAAGAGATATCCAAACTTTTAACCCAGAATCTTGCCCAGAATCTGATGATGCAATGATTATATAATACCGGCTGAACTCAATGTCCTTGCAATCGTCCACTAAATTCTCGCACTTATCGTGGCGTGGCTGGAGCCTGGAGGCCTGGAGACTACCCTCAAACCAGTTCCGGGTCTATTTCCCTGCACATATTTTGGATACAGCCCCAAAGGACACTCCGAGGTGCTGGATAATATCGAGAAACTGCGGAGATAGGAACCATACCTCCAACGCTCGCGCATCCCCGATATATGTGTTCACCACTGCGCTAGATCCCCATAATATATGGTATCGCAGATCGTTTTTAAAAGTTCCGTGCGGATGGTCCGGGTCTGGATTCGGACACCTCAGGCTATGCGAATGCGATCACTCGGTAATAGTACTTCTGATCGACCCGATCCCCCAGCCACTGCCTCTATGACGGTATCTTCTATGCCACATCTGTGGGAATGTTTTCGGAGGAAGCACTTTATCCTGCGGCGCCCCCCTAATCATTCTCTGGTCCCTGGTGAAGCGGCGCCAGTTTATATACGGACCCTTTTATTTCAGTGAAGAACCATCCAAATGTCAACTTTCTCCGAGCCCACGGCGGCGTCTAATTCTGATGACTCGCATATATAACCATAAGACGAGTGCTAGGGGCATTGCCTTTGTCCCGGACATTTTCTCTCCATGGAAATTGTTGATATTACCTGGTTACTTGGCCGTAGCGGCTACCGCGCGACCTATCTCCTCGCTGTAACCTTCCTCACTGGCTCTCTTCTCTGGCTAATCACCAGACTTACTCAGCGAGCCTTCCGCAAACTTCCACCGGGCCCCAGAGGGCTGCCCGTCATCGGCGATGTTGTTCACATAACAGATCAAGATTGGTTGACCGCACCACAACGCATGGCCGACTATGGTGACACACCATCCTCCAATTCCAGAAAACGTGTTCATGTTCCTTCCAGGCGAAATGATGTATATAAACGCCCTCGGGGTCGGCGTCCTCGTCGTCAATAGCCAGCGCGTTGCCGTCGATCTGCTCGAAAAGCGATCCAACATATATTCCGACAGACCGCACTACATTTCTGCAGGCGAATTTTTGACACAGAACTTGACCTTATCCTTCTCGTTATTCGGAGAACTGTATGTAATCGACGTTTTGGATCGTATCCGCACTGATCCGGTGCCCGTATAGATGGCACCGACATCGTCGCGTCGCCGTGGAGGGCTTCTCCAAATCAAACTCACAATATTTCCGTCCTATCCAGGGTCGTGAAGCAATAATGTTGGCGCTTGAGATTATCAAGAGCCCCCCTTCTCCGGAGAAACATTTCAAACGACACGCGTCGTCTATCATGCTGTCCATCATTTACGATCTTCCGCCTACAGAATCAGAGGACGACCCGGTTGTCGTGGGAATCAATGACCACGTAGATCGTCTCTTGTTCGAAGTACAGGCTGGGACGCGTCTGGTTGAGTACTTCCCTTGGATGAAATATATTCCGAGCAGGTGCCGTACTTCTTCCTCTTGATCGTGAGTTTCTTCTCATTGTGCCCCGCAGGTTCGCCAAGTGGAAACGTGACGCACAGTACTGGTTCATCCAGGATTCGCTCATGTTCGGACGTCTTCTTGGAAAAGTCGCTGACGAACTGGTACGTGCCCGTTAACGTGGTCCATCGAGATATATATCACAGTTACCGACACCAGAGAGACGGGATTGATCGGCCAAGCTTCGGTGCTACGGTACTCAAGGGTCAGGGCAAATACGGCCTTTCGGAACGCGAGCAGGCATGGATCGTGGGTAACATGTTGTACGTTCCCCAACCTATGCTGCCGATGCAACGTAGCTTCACCTAACTTACTGTAGCGCTGCGGGTCAAGAGACGACGTCTACTACGCTCCATTGGTGGCTTCTCGCCATGATCGCTAATCCTGCTGTCCAAGCTAGGGCCCACGCCGAACTCGACGAGATCGTAGGCCGCGCTCGTCCGCCCACCTTCGCCGATGTCCCCTCTCTCCCCTATATCCGCGCGATGCTCAAAGAGACCCTGCGCTGGTCGCCGATAACTGTCCTCGGCATGCCGCACTCCTCGATCGCAGACGACTGGTACGAGGGCGTGTTCATTCCCAAGGGCACGATCGTGGTCCCGAACATGCGCCTGCTCAACTCCAACCCTGAGGTGTTCGGCGACGACGCGGCGGAGTTCGACCCGACTAGGTATCTGGACGGCGAGAAGGGTCGGATCAACGTGCAGGCTGGGAGGGAGGACGGACACGTGACGTTTGGGTATGGATGGCGTGTGTGCCCTGGGAGGTATGTCGCAGAAGATACGCTGGTGATCGACCTGGCGACGCTGCTTTGGGCGATGCGGTTCGAGCGCCATGACGGTGCGCGGGGCGAGTTGGACACGCAGACCCTTGTCCACTCCGGCGTGATGACGTGAGTGCTTTTTCCCAGCTTTGTGTATGGGTTCGGACTGATGAGGCGGCGCAGCCGTCCTGTGCCTTTGAGTTCAAGGCGGTACCTCGGTTTAGCGAGGCTGAGGCTCTGTTGAAGGAAGCGCTGGATTTGTGCGAATAAAATACACCGCTCAATGTACTAACTAAGTATCACGATTTTCGGATGGAAGTCCGGACTCTCCGTTTCTCTGTCTCAAACAACTTCTGCCCCTACTAATATTGTGCTCACATAAACAACGCAGGACAACTCGAGAAATCGTCACTTGTACAATTCCAGCGCATCGACAATCAGCGTCTTGGTCTCTGGAAAACGAGGGCTTGCCCGCATTTCGAAACGAACGGGACGGCTGCGCACAGTCAATGAGCAATCCTGGCTCGCGTGCCCGGGGTTCAGAAAGTAACTCACGCTGACAAGCCTTCCAGAACGCACGTCTCCGTATCCAACTCGCCCTGCACGCCCTCTGGGCGCTCAAAACGCATCGCCCAGAGCAGCGTCGCGACGTCGATGGCGAGCGTCCCCTCGGCGATGAACCTCCCCAGGCACACACGCCGACCGAACCCAAATATGGTGCTGCCCATCTCGCGCTCCTCCGTCGCCGCGTCCAAGTATCTGTCCGGGTTGAACCGGATGGCGTCCGCGCCGAAGACGCCCGTATCGGAATTGATCATGCGGATGTTCGGCATGCAGATCGTACCTTTCGGTATGAACACGCCCTCGTACCAGTCGTCCGCCGTGGACTGATGCGGAACGCCGAAGGGGGCGACCTGCGCCCAACGCAGCGTCTCTTTGACGATCGCGCGGATGTACGGGAGCGAGGGCAGGTCGGCGAAGGTCGGCGGGCGGGCACGGCCGACGACTTTGTCCAGTTCGGAATGAGCGCGTGTTTGTATTTCTGGGTGCGCGACCATCGCCAGCAGCCACCATTCGAGGATAGAGGACGCCGTCTCGCCACCCGCAAAACTATGATGCACGTGACCCTCAAGGTCTAGATTGGTCGGCAATGAGAACGTACAGCATTGTGCCCGCAACCCACGCTCGCTCGCGCTCGGACAAGTTGTATTTTCCCTGGTTCTTGATCAGTGCTGCTGCAAAGCTTGGTTTATCGATCCCGTTTGCCTGGCCTCTACAGTCATTCTTCGTCGATAATGCTCCGAATCGCGTACTTACCAAGTCGTCCGCAACGTTACTCACTAGACGTTCGAACAATGAAGTAGTCTCGACGAACCAAAGCTGTGCCTCTCGTTTCCACTTTGCGAACCTGAAACAATTCTTCAGAGTGTGAAACTCAGTAGTCTTCGGCTTGCGTACATGCTAGGCACGTATCGCAGCCAAGGAAAGAACTCGACGAGATGTGCGCCTGGCTCTAACGTATGCGATATATCCCGAATCCGATCAGTAATTCCCAGAAGGAGAGGATCACTTTCTGATTGCGCCGGTGGGAGGTGATAATTGATGGATAACATGATTGACATCGAATGTCGGCGGAGGTATGTCTCCCTATCTGAAGGACTCTTCATGAGGTCTAATGCCAACATCATCGCTTCCCTGTGTTGAACAGGTTGGAATACAGACACGCCGGACTTGGAAAAGCTGTCCATAGTTGCCCTCCGGAAACGACGCAGTCTAAGGAGGGGTCAGTATGCACTCGGTGGAGAAACTGGAAGTTAATACAGGTCGTTATACGGCGTGGAAGCAAGCGATAGTCCCTCCGACATGTAGTCGCACAACACAATGTTGTGGGGCCGATCAGAGTATATATTTGACCGCTTTTCCAGGAGGTCAACAGCAACACGCCGGCTATTGAGGACGAGGATCCCTTGCCCGAGCACACTGACATACATCATCTCACCTCCAACAGTGTCAGTATCTTTGACTCAAAAACCTCTAAAATCCAACTCACCATAGTCATTCTTGCGCTCCGGTGAGGACAACCAGCCATGATCGGTGGCGTGCCGAATATCCCCTATCAACGGAAGACCTTTGGGACCCGGCGGCAGCTTTCGGGAGGCGTTCTTGATGAACCGGGTCAACAGCCAGAAAGAAACGCCGACGAGAGTAGTCGCGGCAGCAAGACGGACGGGTTCGCCATAACCACCGCCTAGAACAGAACTCGAGGAGGGAGAAAAGGGCGTAGTGGCCATGTAACTGCGAATGATCACAGAGTGAAGGTGCCGTACATTGTTCTTTTGTAGGTTTTCAAGTTGGTGGCAAACCCCACGCCGCGGGAAAAGGGATCCATGTAACTTGGTACTGTAATTTATTAGTCAGATCGAACGCGCCCAAACTTCGTCAGCAAGCTGACTCACTGCTGACTCGCGCTGCTACCGCACCGCCCAATGGACTCCAGCAGGTGGTGTACATCGAGGCTTCCATATGGCTATCACTCAGCGGCCGCACTGACAGGATTCCTTTTTTCCAGGCTTGCATCGAGAGAGCCAGCGCGCGAATTATTGACGAAATTGTTATGAGTCCGCCCGAGAGTCCTTGTAAGAGTCGGTTGCAACATGCCTGTCAGTCCGGGCCGTTGAAGTTGCTCAATGAGTACAGATTTGCTTACCTGGCACAGTAAGCCCGCAGTCCGCTGCAGCCACTTCTTATCAGAAGATTGATCTCTTTGGCTTTTCGCCGCCCAACGACCACTACGTCGTCAACCCTCTGCCCATCTGGTACGAGTCCCCTGACGAGTCCACATGGGATTGGCACTCCGATGAGCCAATTGGAGAGATAGAAGAAAGCTGTACTTAAGACTAGAGTCTGGGCGGTACCTCAGTGACACAGGGCAGACAGTGCCGCGAGCAGTTCAATCAACTTTGTTAAGGGTCGTCACGACATTACAAATGTTACATACACCCTCCCTGCGTGGGTCTCAGTCCTACAAAATCACACTAATTATAAATATGCACCGCGGTTTGTTTGACGATAATTTAATAGGCCCGACAGTGTTTATTGCTCTCGCACCCTCCATCCTTTGAACAACAGACCTGGCCTCGCCCATCAAAAAGGCGTAGGTGGTAATCGGCGGATGGGAAGATCCGATATTCGTGATGACGCCCCCAACGTGGCCGATAAAGGCACCTCGATCCGCTGCCGGGGTGGAGGAGCCAGTGCTGGTGGGTACTGCGGCGAGTGGATACATTGCATCGAGAGCGCCCTTGGCAGGCCCTGCTGACGAGACGGAGAGGGCTTCTCCTCGAGGTTTTTCTGTTGTTGGTCGAAGGACACGACGAACGGCGGTGCCGACTTGGGTTCGTACGACTTCTGGCCAACAAAACGTTCGGCGAACGTACGTGCTCGTGAGGAATTTCTCTGGACCTGTACTGGTGTGCCCGCGCCTGTCGTCGATATATGCGCGCTGGCGTTTCTACGATGGTCTTTAAGGGGTATACGGTTATTGAACGATGCGATAAGAGTGTTGGAGTAGCTAGTCAAGCTGGAGATTAGTATCATGCCCGGACGACAAGCGAGGAACATACACTTTTCCGGTTACTATCGCTCTATGGTGACGGAACGTTTGAGAAAACAGGGATGGATAATAATCGAGCTTACTCACGGGCAAAACCAGTAAACATCGTTCTGAGGGATCGTCAGTAACACAGCCGAACGTGTTTCGCGAGGAGGACTCACTGGTGCCGCGGCGAACATCACCAAGCAAAGGGCCGATACGCTAGCTGGGGTCTCAGTTAGATTCATTCGTTGGGCCGGTGCCAATCGGACATCACCAGATATAAAATTAGTTTCGACTGTGAAGTGCAAGATCCGCCTCCAAGCGCGCTCCATCGAAGCTTCTGACTCTCGCTTGAGGGGGTGGGCGAGCTTATCAATCCAGATTGACGTTATGACGGGACACAGTCGACTCTGGTTACACTCACCAGATAAGTCAGTGTAGCTGTGACTGCAATATCTGCAGCGGCGGAGCTGACCATTCCAATCTGAGAAGGTATGTCTCACGGGGTTGAAACAGTTAAAGGATGGGCGGGCTCACATAAATGAAGTAGACGTGTATGTGTGGCCCATCAATATTCCTATGTTTAAGTCCCTATACCTCGCTCAAGACAGGTACTCTGTAACCATTAGCGAACACGTACCTAAAATGCCGTCCGCCAAGTTCCCAATGCACTGAACGAGAGATAGCTGGGTAAGGCGCAAATGCAAATGCACTGGTCAGCCCGGGACCAACTTTTGCTATAGCAAGCGGGACTTACTGCGCCTATGACACAACACCACCAAAACATCGACTTTTTGATGCACCACATACGATAGCAGAAGACGGATCGGACGGTGATTGAAACAAATAAGTTGAGTATCGGCCCGTCGACAGGTGCCAGGAATGACCGCCGAAGACGCCCGAAGTTGCCAAATCCCGAGACAAACCAGTAGCTGCTGTCTGCGCCACTGAGTAGAGTCTGGGCTGTCTCGATAATGAATATAGCATGCACTAAAAAGGATACTATAGTTCATTGTCAAAATCAGGCACTTATCCTGACCCACCGAGAATCTTGTTGTACCGCCTATCTCTAGCAAAGTATTGGTGGTATGAGTCTGTGTACGCAAATGTGAAATTCTGAACGTCGCTGGAACCGGTGACACAACTTACAGACTTGCACGATTAGAACGCCATACAGGAACCAGTTGAACAACGCCCCCAGCAACTAAAAAAGGAAGCATATATTTCAGCACAGAAGCTCAACAGTCGGTATATTTCAGACTTACCAACGGCGCAGTGCTTCAAAAGAGTTCTTATGTGAGCTGAATTGCCACCCAGACGAAATGGTGACTTACGTCCTACTTATGTCCGACGGAATGGGTGATGGGGTAGACATGCGAGGCGAAAAAAGTACAATACCCCAAGAGGGCCCCAAGCTTATATCGAGAACGGGTTTAGATCAAAGCCAGACCTGGCGGCAGCACCTCAGAATCACGATCATCAGCGAGAAATAGACGTGGAGAAATGAGAGGCCGTCCGATCGAGAGTCGTCCCCCGGCCATCACACGACACGCAATCCCTCTAGCGACGCTGTTGGAAAGTTAGCCCAAATGCAGCAGTCTGAACGTTGTACTAGTAGCACCAAACGCGCCATGAAAGTGGACGTGCGTTTGTAAAGGTTGCTGTCCACTAGTACCAGTCTAATAGTGATGGATACTTGGGGTGGTGAGCCGGTACTACTAGTAGCCCACAGACTCGCGGCCTGCGGTCCCAACTCAATCAGTGCCTTTCCATTGATGGACAACGAACAGCATCATGATGCAACATCTCAGAGTCACGTCTCACTTGAAGCTTGAAGTGGCGCCCCAGGAGCTAGGGCTAACTCGAATGTCTTCGTTCCGTTCTGTTACGCCGGACTGTAACCATGATGCTGCGTTACGTAATATATGAAAGATAACCCTCTATGGGCGGCGGGTGATAATGATGTAATTGTTTGACGCCGTTCACTTCCGTAAACCAAATGTAACGAGGAGAAATGACCCTCTTTACATCAAATTCATGGGGTCTAATTACTACTACAGGAAAATGCGCTGGCGCGTCGTGCTTACGCGTCTGTCTCACGTGTACAAACTAACCTCAACTTGAAGTTGCCCCGCTGTCGGCACCTTTGGCAAGGCGAATGGCGGCCCATATGAAAATCACGACTGCGAAAGTGACGCAAATAACGGAAGTGATAATGTGCGATTTCGAGCGTCTGGGGCTGCCAGCTGGCGGCGCTGAGTGAGACCCACCAACGTGCTCTTGGAAATGCCCACCAAAATCAGCTCTGTGGGAAGCTTTGTGCACGGGAGGTGGTGGGACTGGGAATGGGGGGTTTGGGAACGGGGGTGATGATGATGACGAGTCTGGGAACGAGTATGGTGGTAACTGAGACTTCGCATCCATGTCTGCTAAAGACCAGTCAAAGGTGATCTGGCTAAATCTATCTTGCTGGTCAGGTGACGAGTAACCGGTTCAGTTGGCGAACGCAGTGAACGCGCGAAGACGATAGATGCTTGGATAGATGACTTCGCTTGAGGAGTGGGATTTTAGAGGTACACGATGGAAGGGGACATAGCACTTTTTATGAAGGCGATGACGAAATAGGAGGGGAAAAAGGGGTGCGTGAACCCCTATGAGACCGAGAGCGTTTGAGACTTGGTTTGAGACGAAATTACCGAGGACGATCCTTACATGCTCCAACGAATTTAGGTGGGGCGCACGCCAGCTGCGTCTGCTGGAGTGTCCCCTACTCGAGTCATATCTCCTTCAAAAATATGGCCTACAGTGTAGTTGTACACATTCCCTAAGCGCCAAACATGTTCCATATGGAGGCTGTGAGGTCTAGTCCGACATCATAATGGTCCTACCATTGAGACCAGCTACAACGAATAACTCTCCGCTGGTATCACAGCTTTGCTCGGGCTTTTGGTAGGTGTCCTTCGTCTTCTAAAACCACGCGGGCCAGCCTACCGAATACAGGAAACATGCCAGCGTAGAGATGCGCTTGCTCGGAACTCGCCTGGCGGCGTGCATGTCGCGCCGCGATTCCCTGCATGATGACCGCAAGCTGCAAGCGGCCCACGCGTCAAGAATGAATGGCGAAGAATATCATGTGTGAGAGACAGACCCGAATGAGCATCCAGCTGCGCGCAAAAACTATCTCTGTGATGGGGTATGGCTGTCGCGTCACGCGGCAATACTCGCGTTCGAGCTCCGCGAGCGATATCGGCTCTGTGCTCGGACGGTCCTTGTAGCCAACGAGATGGCCACCGGTCTCGTCCGGGTCGACGACCCACAGTTGCGTCAAGTTAGCCAAGTCGGCCAGCTATACGCACGCGCGATCATCAGTCAGTCGGCGCGCGCGACAAGAGGGAGGGCGTACCGGGCTACCGAGCGTGCAAAGTTCCCAGTCGAGAATCCCGATCACGCGGTTCTCAGTCGGGTGGAAGATGAGGTTGTCGAGCTTGTAGTCGCCATGCACGATCCGCACGCCCGTCTTGCGCTCGTCGGGCAAGTTCTGCTCGTACCACGCGATGAGCTCGCCCCATCCGGGTATCTCACCCACCGGCTTGCCGGTGTCGATGTCCTCCACGGCCGCCTGGGCGTGCGTCACCTTCGAGAGAGACCTGATCTGGCGCGGGAAGTACGGCTTGTGCGAGCCGAACTTCTCCAGGCCGACTTGCCTCGGGTCGAGCGACGATAGTGCACCGAGCGCGCGCACCGCGGAGAGCCAGCTGCGGTTGGAGTGACGTGTCTGACGTGGCTACCCGGTGAATCAATCACGTACCACTCGCGCCGAACTGCTGGGGACACGCCGGGCATCGACATGTCCGTGAAGATGCGGCCCTCGAGAAACTCCATGATGTAGAAGGGCGTCCCGATGACCTCGCTGTCTTCGCACAACACGAAAACTTGCGGGACAGGGACGCGCGATTCTGGGGGAGTCGTCGGGCGCGAGTTGTGTTTGTGGATAGCGGCGAGCACGGTATACTCCCTCTCGACTTGGTGAGCTGTCTGAGAGACCAGCTGTCCTGCCGGTTTCTTTCTGAGCACGAAACGTAGACCTCTGGACCCGTCAGAACGGTGATATTGGAGAAACCGGAACGACACACACCTGGCATCTGTGATGAAATATGTTGGGTTTGACTGTCCAGGCAGAGTGTCATTATGTCAATCGACAGCACACGTAGTACAGCTCAGACCTGGCCAAACTGACAACGGAATGTGAGACCATCAAAGCTGGTGTGGTGTCAGCCGACGTACTTTGAATTGCTTCACGGTGACAGGAACTGCCACGGCGTGCACGTTCTTGGCGATGTACGCATTGAGCTTGTCTTCGTCAATTGTTGCACGAACGTCACCGTATTCTCCGCCAGCAGGCCGAGGAAGGCCCGTGTTGATCATGGTAAAAAATCGAAGACACTGCGAAGACGCCGTCGGCTCATGTGGGTGTACCGGAGTTCCGGATGAACGGAGTGAGATCTCCGGCCCCGGGATATAGCCGTGCTCTCGTAATTACTCACCTCTCGGAGTTGACCATGGCGTGTTCGCGACAAGTATCGAATTTGTGGGCCAGACCCACCACCTGACAGGCCCCAACGCCCTCCTCTTTTCTGGAGCTGGCGAACTTGTTGGATGGGTCAACCGCCGGTAGCGCGGACTGTGGCTAAGAGTACGGTAATTTCGTTTTTGGGCAGACAGCTCCCGATGTGCGCCCCGAGGGGCTTAATTTACAGTACCATCCTAAGGCCGTAGATTAGCGTGTATGCGCCTCAGTCTTTTCTTCCCTGACTGAGTACACGACGCGTCGTCGTGTCCATTAGCTTCTCAGACGTCGTTTAACGCCGCAAGGATCTTCATGTCACAACAGAACTCACTACTGAGAACGTTATCTTCTGTGGTCCGCCTTGGTGAGGGGTAGCGCTTCTCATTCATTGCGCTCCCTATTGGCAGGTGCGGAAAGACTACGCTGGTGAGGATTCTCTCACGAACTAATAGGTTCGCAGCGATTGCCAGTAGCTCCCGGACATTGGTTTTATTTGTGTAAAAAGTAGTCGCTGATAAGTCAAGCCCTCTTCCGGAAAACAAAACCACGACGCTCAGCACCACGGTATCCAAGATGTTACAACATCGCACTCAGTGGCCAGGCGGCCCTTCTATTCGTACATACTCAGCCCTTCGTTCAGCAATGCCTCAGCCTCCGTGAACCGAGGTACTACTTTGCATTCGAACGGAACAGGGTGACTGTGCTGTCTAATTAGTTCGGACTCCGAGTCATGAACAAAAGCACGTACGCCGTCAGGCCAGATTGCACAAGAGTACGCACGTCCAACTCGCCCCGCGATCCTTCAGGACGCTCGAATCGCATCGCCCAAAGCAGTGTCGCAAAGTCGATCGCGAGCGTCCCTTCCGCGACGTGCCTCCCAGGACACATACGCCGTCCAAATCCGAATGACACGTGTCCCTCCTCTCGGCCCCTCATCAGCACCTTGACCCGACCCCTCTCATCCAGGTACCTAGTCGGGTCGAACTCTGCCGCGTTGCTGCCGAACACTTGCGGATCGAAGTTGAGCATGCGCATGTTCTGGAGACAGACCGTGCCCTTGGGGACGAACATGCCCTCATACCAGTCGTCCACGGTCGATGCGTGCGGCACACCGAGTGGAACAGTTGGCGCCCAGCGCACTGTCTCTTTGACCATCGCGCGGATATAGGGAAGAAATGGGACGTCTGCGAATGTTGGTGGACGGCCGCGGCCTACAACTTCGTCGAGTTCCGCATGGGCGCGGGCTTGGACATCAGGATACACAAGCATGGCTAGAACCCACCAATGAAGCGTAGTAGACGTTGTCTCCCCACCAGCGGCGCTACATGCCTTCAGATTCTCGAGGTCTGTCTCAAAGTATATATTTGGGGACATACAGCGTGTCGCCAGCGAGCCAGGCCTGCTCGAGTTCTGAAAGGCCATGTTTGCTCTGAGTCTTGACTATTGTAGCACCGAAACTTGGTCGATCAATTCCGTTCGCCTGCAGTTGGCATACATGATCTATCTCGTCTGTCGACCAATACAGCCAAGGCGTACCAGGTCATCACCAACTTTTCTGAGGAGACGTTGAAACATGTGAGAATCCTGGACAAACCAGTACTGTGAGTTACGTTTCCATTTGGCGAACCTCCGTGCCACGATGCTACGATGAGATGAGACTGATGATCAAGCAATAATGTACCCACCTATTTGGAACGTATTTCAACCAAGGGAAATACTCGACTAGACGTGTCCCGGGGTGTATCTCGTGCAAAAAGCGCCGTACGTGGCCCTCGATTTCATATAGCTCATCCTTTGACTCTACTGGGGGAAGGTGGTAATCGACGGATAACATAATAGACCATGCGTGTCGATGAAAATGATTCGCCAGAGTGGAAGGACTCTTTATCAGTGCAAGCGCCAACACAATCGCTTCACGATTCTGGATGGGGTGGAACTGCTGTACAGCTGATTTGGAGAAGCCTTCTGCGGCGACACGACGAAAGTGACGCAACCTATATATAGATTAGCTAGATGTAAATAAGGTGTAGATCGCATACAGGTCACCACGCGGCGTGAGGGTGAACGACAGGTTCTTTGTCATAAAATCTCCCGCAGAGATGTAGTGGGGCCGGCTGGAATATATGGCAGATCGCTTCTCAAGCAAATCGACGGCGGCGCGTTGGCTGTTGATGATTAACATGCCTGTTCCAAGCGCGCTTATATACATCACTTCCCCTGAACAATTCATGAGCGCACTTTGAGGCATTGAAGGTATGGAGTATTACCATAGTCATCCCTACGTTGCGGCGAAGCCAGCCATTCCTGATCTGCGATGTGTATAACATCGCCAATGAGAGGTAGCCCTCTCGGACCCGGTGGAAGATTACGGATGTAGCTCTGAGTGAGTCTTGCGATGAGCCGAATACCCGCAAGGAGGATAAATGTAGCTAGGAGGTGAGTTTTTGGGCTATTGACAACTATCCAAGTAAAACCAGCGACTTCAGGAGACTGAGTAACCATGGTGGCGAAAATAAATCGGGGCGAGCAAGGAGACGGGGAGACAATGGCTCTCGTGCCTATTATTTATATCGACTCAGGTCGTCCATAACCAGTATTTGCGTGTCACTGCTGCTGTCCTTGGAGAGTTCCGTGTGGCGCCAGAAAGGAAGGGGATCGACACATGGGCCAATAAGCTGGGGGATCGTAAAATAGGCGAAAGCACAAAGTATACTTGAGAAGGAGGCGCCCACGTGTCCGAGGCAAGGTCGCGACGGGACCCTCCCAGAGCGAGCCTATGAGTGTCGGAGGACAGGCCCCACCATCGACCCCACGGACAAACTACTGCCAATGGGCGGGTGAGTAAAAGAAATCGTTCTGGTCCATTGAACCAGCCAAAGCCATTCGGTGGACGGCCCCGTCTGACGCCCCCACAGATGGCTTCCACGACACGTAGGTTTATCCCTTGGGTTTCCTATCTATACGACAAGAGCTTCGGTGATTTACGTTTGACGTGGGGCACCACCCCGGATTTTCAAAAATAAAAAAGATGGACGGGAAGTACGGCTTGTGTGAGCCAAACTTCTCCGGACTTGCCTCGGGTCGAGAGACGGAAGTGCACCTAGCGTGCGCACCGCGGAGAACCAGAGGGAGATGTGTCGGGATGACGTGGCTACCGGTGACTCGGAATAAACCACGTACCACTCGCGCCGAACTTCTGGGGACATGCCGGACATCGACATGTCCGTGAAGAGCGGCCCTCGGGCTCGAGAAGCCCCATGACGTAGAAAGGCGTCCCGATGACCTCGCTGTCTTCTAAACGGGGACGGGCGATTCTGGGGGAGTCGTCGGGCGCGAGCTGTGTTTGTGAGTGGCGGCGGGCATAATGTGTGTATTCCCTCTCGACTTGGTGAGCTGTCCGAGAGACCAGCTGTCCTGCCGGTTTCTTTCCGAGCACGAAACGTAGACCTCTGAATTCGTCAGAGTGATATCGGGGAAATAGGAACGACACACACCTGGCATCTTTTGTTGGGTTTGACTAGTTTGACTGTCTAGGCAGAGAGTCATTATGTCAATCGACAGCACACGTAGTACAGCTCAGACCTGGCCAAACTGACAACGGAACGTGAGACCAAAGCTGGTGTGGTGTCAGCCGACGTACTTTGAATTGCTTCATGGTGACAGGAACCGCCATGGCGGGCACGTTCTTGGCGAGATACGCATTGAGCTTGTCTTCGTCAATTGTTGCACGAACGTCACCGTGTTCTCCTCCAGCAAGCCAAGAGGGGCCTGTGTTGATCATGGTGAAAACTTGACAACGAAGACACTGCTGAAGACGCCGTCAGAGGTCCGGATAGATATAGCCGTGCTCTCGTAATTACTCACCTCTCGGAGTTGACCATGGCTTCGTCGACTAACCTCGCGTGTTCGCGACAGGTACCAGAGTCAGTTGGGGCGCCCTGTGCGGACTCTCGTCATGGCGCTCATCCAGACATGCCGATACTAAGGCGCCCGGAGTCTTTGAGTCCCCCCGATCTAATGATCGTGCAAAGCACATCAACGGCAATTGATGGAATCAGTGCCCCGTCTTCGTCTCCCTCGGACACAAGTTCCGCCGTGAAGAACATGTTCCAAAAGAGAAAATCTGGACCAGAAGAAATGACGCTACATCATAGGGCTTTGCATAAACGCTCTAGACACGCTTCCCCAGGAGAAGCCACTCTTCTAGCTGACAGGCTTCGCCCTCGTATATTGGACGAATTTGTGGGCCAGACACACCTGACAGGCCCCAACACTCTCCTCTTTTCTGGAGATGGAGAACTCACTACTGAGAACGTTATCTTCTGGGGTCCGCCTGGGTGAGTGCTAGTGAGCACAGGTACGGGTAGCCCCTCATTCATCGCGCTCCCTATTGGCAGATGCGGAAAGACTACGCTGGTGAGGATTCTCTCAGGGTTTACAGACGCGACCTTCAAGGAAGTGAGCGCGACAATCTCGACTGTGAATGAAGTTTGTGCTATTTTCGAAGAGGCGAGAGACGAGCTGCAGTCCACAGGGCGGTGCGTAGGCTAGACGTGACACTCTCGCCATGGCCCTCATCTACTTTTTAGACGCACGATCGTATTTCTCGATGAAATCCACCGCTTTTCTCGTTCTCATCAGGTCTTTGTACCCTATCTTTACGCGTCGTTTTATCTGACAATTTGCCAGGATTCATTTATCCCGTTCATCGAGCGTGGTTTCGTACAGGTAAGAATATACAACAGTGCATGCGTCCAGCCGGAGGCTGTAACTTGTGTAAAGATCATAGGAGCAACCACAGAGAACCCGTCATTTGAATTGAATCGGACATTGCTTAACCTGTGTCGGTGAGTGAAAGTTTTGTCCCGCGTTCTGTTTTGACGACGCCACAGGGTACATGTCCTTGAACGCTTGACGGACGCAGACGTAGTCAAGATCGTCGAGAGGGCGGTGGTGTGGGCGGCGCCGCCCGCCACAGACGATGTCAGTAACACGTCGTCTGCGCACTTGCGTCCCCCTTCCTCTCCCAAAGACGCCTCTTCAACACGTGCCTCGCCGCAGGCGCAGCCACCCGACATTACCACGCAGCCTCTAGTCGACACCCCGACACCATTACCTCCATTGTCGCCGTCACTTGTGTACCCCCAACTGACCGCTCGCGTCAAAGCCGCCATCGCATCGCTCTCCTCCGGCGACGCACGCACCGCTCTCTCGCTCCTTGAACTTGTGTTCCTTGCACCCCGAACGGCACCCGAGTCCGCGTTGCTCGACTCGCTGCGCCGCTCCGTGTCGACGTCATACGACCGGACCGGAGACGCGCACTACGACCGCATCTCCGCGCTGCACAAGAGCGTGCGCGGGAGCCAGCCCGACGCGGCGCTTTACTGGCTCGCACGCATGCTCGAGGCAGGCGAGGACCCCGTATACATTGCGAGGCGGATGGCCGTCTGTGCGAGCGAGGACATCGGCATGGCGGACCGGCGCGGGTTGCCGCTGGCGCGTCTCCCCTCCCCTCACTCGTGTGCGACGTGCTGAACTCAGCTCTACTTAGGCTATGGCTGCGCTGCAGGCTTGTCAGATGGTCGGCATGCCTGGGTGTCGCGCACAGCTCGCGGAACTCGTCGCGTACCTCGCTGAGGCGCCGAAGTCGACGCGCGCGTACCAAGGATATAACCGCGCTGAAAAACTGGCCAAGCGGGACCCGACGCTGCTCGTGCCCGTCGCAATGCGCGACGTGCCGGTGGGCGTGGCGGACGTGCTCGAGTGTGAGGGTTACAGGTACCCGCCTGAATACATGTGTGTGTTAGTCGTCGCGGTGTGGAACGCTGATGACACAACGGTTACCTTAGGCACCCAGTGACGAACGAGTATCTGCCACGACAGTTGCACGGGGAGGTCATCTTGCGCAGAGAAGGGGACCTTGGAGACAAGTTGTGGGATGAGGACGCACTGAAGAGATGGGAAGAGGTGGAGAACGGTGGACAGGAGTGGGTGGGGAGGCCTTACTAGTCAGGGCCACACCCTTGGTCACACCCATCAAATGACACTACGTAGCCAGCCTCTGAGAGCACAACATATAATAATTAGCCAGCAGTAGCCCTATGTTACCCGCAGGCGGCGACTCCATGGACATATTTGCTTAATAATAACTTACGTTGAATAATTTTTTCCGGAACATTCGTTGGAAATTCGTGGAATGAAGTTGGGGTTAGTCACGTGACATTTCTATAGAGGGTAAAAAAAATCGGCGTCGACGCGAGTGCGGCATCACGCTCCTTTCCCTCTCATTCTCACTACCACGTCCCCCATGTTCACCGCAGCCCGCTCCCTTCGCTCAGCCGTCTCGCGCTCAGGCAGCTATGCTGTAGGTGCATATATGCTCTATTGACGCGTCGTCCTCACAATTTTTTAGGGCCTTCCCCGTTCCTTAATTGCGAGGAACATGAACTCCAAGGTCTCGGGTATGTCTACGTGTCATCATATTCGTCGCAAATACTCACCCCTCATAGGTCCGGTCGTCGGTATTGACTTGGGAACAACCAACTCTTGCGTCTCCGTCATGGAGGGCAAGACCTCTCGAGTCATCGAGAACGCGGAAGGCGCACGGACAACGCCTTCCGTCGTTGCGTTCACGAAGCACGGCGAGCGTCTCGTTGGCCTTCCCGCTAAGCGACAGGCAGTCGTCAACTCTCAAAACACTGTCTTCGCATTCAAGCGGTTGATTGGTCGTCAGTTCAGCGACAAGGAAGTTAAGGACGATATGAAGCACTGGTACGAAGACCCATTCATTTTTTCTTTAATTGAAGGAGAGCATGTGTGTTGATGTCTACCCCTCTATCAGGCCATTCAAGGTTGTCCCCAAGCCTGATGGGCGGCCAGCAGTAGGAGGTAGAGTTCAACAGCAAGAGGCAACAATACGTGAGTCATCAGCGCTTATGTACTTTCCATTGAGCTTACGCTCCCTAGTCTGCTGAAGAACTGTCGTCAATGGTCCTGGTCAAAATGAAGGAGACGGCAGAGCAGTATCTGAACAAGAAGGTCAAGTAAGTATATGTCGATCGAGTTTGCGCCACTGTACGCTAAACAGCCCATAGCCACGCCGTCATTCACCGTTCCTGCATACTTCAATGATGCTCAGCGTCAAGCAACGAAGGATGCCGGTCAAATCGCAGGCCTTGAGGTCCTTCGCGTAATCAATGAGCCTACTGCCGCAGCTCTTGCATACGGACTTGACCGCGCCGAAAACTCTGTTATTGCTGTCTACGATCTTGGTGGTGGTACCTTCGATATTTCCATCCTGGAGATGCAAAAGGGCGTGTTCGAGGTCAAGTCGACCAACGGTGATACCCATCTTGGTGGCGAGGACTTTGATATCGTTCTCGTTGAGCACATCATCAACTCGTTCAAGAAACAGACGGGTATCGACCTTAGCGGCGACCAAATGGCTATCCAGCGTATTCGCGAAGGCTGCGGAGAAGGCCAAAATTGAGCTCTCGTCGACTACCCAGACGGAGATCAACCTGCCCTTCGTCTCGTCGGGTCCCAGTGGACCTCAACACATCAACGAAAAACTCATGCGCTCCCAATTTGAGGCCCTTACTGCCCCCCTCATTCAGCGGACTATCGATCCTTGCAAAAAAGCGCTCAATGACGCCGGCGTGAAGACATCCGAGATCAATGAGGTTATTCTGGTCGGCGGTATGACACGTATGCCGCGTGTCGTTGAGACGGTCAAATCTACTTTCGGTCGTGAACCTTCTAAGGGTGTGAACCCTGACGAGGCGGTGGCGATTGGTGCCTCCATCCAGGGTGGGGTCCTTGCCGGCAACGTCACGGATATTCTTCTCCTTGATGTCACTCCTTTGTCTCTTGGTTCGTTTCTTGGTCTCCAGCGTAGACGTGTATTGACGAGTTCATAGGCATCGAGACGCTCGGTGGGATTATGACCAAGCTCATTTCACGGAATACCACCATTCCCACGAAGAAGTCGCAAGTCTTTTCGACCGCTGCAGATGGTCAGACCGCCATCGAGGTGAAAATCTACCAGGGCGAGCGTGAACTTGTCCGTGACAATAAGCTACTTGGTAACTTCAACCTCGTTGGCATCCCACCGGCCCCGAAGGGTGTACCCCAGATCGAGATCACATTCGATATTGACGCGGGTGCGTAGATTATTTCTGGTATTTTAGGTTTCCGCTTATATGCGGATAGACGGCATTGTCAACGTGGCTGCAAAGGACAAGGCCACGAACAAGGACCAGTCGATGACAATTGCCTCATCCTCGGGGCTGAGTGACAAAGATATCGAACGGATGGTGTCCGATGCCGAGCAGTATGCTGAGGAGGATAAAGCACGCCGTGATATTATTGAGGAATCGAACAAGGCCGAGTCGGTTTGTGTTGACACCGAGAAAGGTATGAGCCTCACCTCCACGTCAAGTTATAATATTTACGGGGTTCACAGCTATGAACGAGTTCAAGGACCAACTTGATGCCGCGGAGAAGGATAAGGTCACTAAGCACCTCACTGAGCTCCGTGAGGTCGCTGCTAAGGGACAAGCCGGTGATGGCGCGATCACTGCTGATGCCATCCGGGAGAAGATCAACGAGACACAGCAAGCGTCTCTTAGCCTCTTCCAGAAGGTGGGATACCTCTATCTGGTTGCCGCGAACCATCCTCACTGTCTCTATCACAGGTCTATGAGAAGAAGAATGCTGAGAGCTCTGCATCTTCTGCGGAGGAGGAGAAGAAGGAAGAGAAGAAGGATTAAATTCCTCTTCTGTACCCATTGTTCTCCTCGCTGTGCTGTCCATCGCGTTACCTTATGACCTCATACGATCTTTACCCACTATTTAGACCCCAAAAGTACATCGTCTTGCTCACCCCCACTACGCACCTAGCATGTTTATTGTACTCACGCATATTCATTTCATTATTCGCTTACGCCCCCCACTCAGTAGAACTCTTTACCCACGTATCGCCTTTGTTGCTTTCTCGGTTTGTACCAAAAGCTGGACTGGCTTGCGGTCGGAATACATGAGCGCTCGAAGGAACTTTCTGCGTGACTTCAGTCGACCGGTGTCAGGATGCAAATGGTCACGAGGATGCAAATTTTAAAAACAGCCTCTCTTCCCGTGGTCTTTTCTGCCTAAAAAAAATACAGTAGGTACAGTAGGATCTATAGATCTGAGATCACAACAATATATTGAGAATTTCGAGTATACAGTGCGACAAGGAAGAGAGGGGAGTCGTAAAACGTAACGGCCCAGACCACCAGATCCCAACGATCTTGATGAATGTCACGCAGATCTGTTGGAATAGAGTGCTAGAATAGACCAATGAGAACACCCATGATAAATTTGGGGTGATATCATGCGGGGGGTGAAGTCGGTTGTGATCAGGGAGCCAAAAAAAAAAAAAGCAAAAGCAAAAGCAAAAATCACCATCGAACAGCAGCTACGATGTGTTGAAGCTACAGAAATAAATTTTCGATTTTTGCATAGGTACGACCACACTAGTACGCTGCGCTTGTTGAACAGAAGGATCACTCTTCGATTGAGTATTACATGAACGTCATACTTGGTTTACAAACAAAATAGTCCGTGTGCTATAGGCTTCGCAATTGTCTATCCCGTTTACGCGTATACTTCGGACACCTCCTCATACAGCTCTGGGTTATTTCTTCTGATTCCCTTCTCGATCTCATATTCCCAGTCCGTGCCTAGCCACACAACGGCGTACTCGCACGTGCCCACAACAAACAGCGCGAAAACTTGACCTGGCGGGCCCCACAACCGAGAGCCAATCAGCGACCGGTTTTGAATGGTGAGAGGAGGTGACGCACCGATCCAGAGGCCCTGCAGGCCGTAGCCGGCGCGAAAGGCGAGGGTGATGCCGAGCGGGAGCGCGAGGACGTAGTACGCGAGGAGGTTAAACGCAGCGCCGAGGTGCTGTCTGCCCTGTCCGCGCAACACGCCGCCACACGAGCCCGCCAGGCCGTCCGCGACCTGGAAGGACGCGACGAGCGGCATGACCTGCGCGACGAGCGCCACGACCGACGCGTCGTCGCTAAAAAGATAGCCGTATACCTGCGCCGCCGCCGCGCCTGAGCATGGGGAGGAAAAGAGGGGGGGGGTGGGACTTACGTCTTTGGAGGCGAGGAGGGAGAGCATGACGCAGATGCCGGTTAGCGCGCTTAGAAGCGCCGAGAGGTGTCCGATGGATTTGGCGCCCGCTGCGTCGCGCCGGCCAATGGCATTTCCGACCCGCGTAGACGCGGCGATACCTATGGGCAGAGGGTACGGGACAAGGAACGTGAGGGGGGCAGATTAGCGACAGATGGAGAGAGGATCTATCCTCACCGATGCCAAATGGGATGGTGTTCAAAACTAGAAACAAGTTTAATGATGGGGTATGAAAGTCGACAAAGGATGTGGGACCCACTTTGATCTGTCGTCATAATGACAGACTGCGCGGCGAGTGGGACGGCGCCTAGGCGGGCGGCTGCAAGTGCGACTATCTCGAAAGCAGCCCTACACGTGCAGATACAGAGGCGCGCGAGGCAGCCGACATCAGCCGAAAACGTTACGAGAATATAAACAAGCAAGCGCTCGGGGTTGGGGTTGGGGGGAGAGCGCACCATTCCGTTCCGACCATGAGGATGCCCGGGAGCGCGAGCTTCAGAAACGCGACGCAGGCCCGGGCCTCCAGCACGGCGTGCAGCTGGATGCCACCCCACGTCTGGTTCCGCGTGTGGGTCGGCGAGCACGCGGTGTACATGATGAGGAAGAGAAAGGCGAGCCAGAAGGTGAGCGAGAGCGCGATGGGCGAGCCGTAGATGCCGAAGCGGGTGTAGTGTACGAAGTAGACGTTGAGCGCGACGTTGATGGGCGAGATGATGATGAGCACGTATGTAGACGCATCCATGATTCCTGACGTGAATCAGTCTCAACGGCGTGCGGTGAGCCCATCCTCTGGACCGTACCTTGACATTGCAAGTACTTCTTGAGGCATTCAAAGCCAATGTATCCCGGTGCGGCGAGCAGCAACACCCGCAGATACTGCTGCGTGTCGCGACTGAGTTGCTCTTCCTGACCGAGGGCCATCAAGACTGGGGCCATGTTCGCCCATACTATGCCGACGGGTATGAAGAGGAGCCACAACAAGGTTATACACCGCTGGAAATGGACAGATAGGTCGGTGGAGTGCTTCCCGCCGGTGAATGCCTGGGAACCTAGTGTGTCCAGAGCGGTTGAGCCGCCGAGCGCAACACACCACCCTGTACGCCGCAAAAAAAAAAAAAAGCGAAGATGTGGGATCATCGGCACTGATGCGAAAGGAGCCAGTACTAGCCAGTGACAAACGCCAGCATGAGTGAGAACGCGGCGACGGATAGCTCGGTGGGGCCGAGCCGTCCTACGATGACGACGGAGACGGTTTGGATGGAATTTTGAAGGATGTAGGAGAATATCACTGGAGGGGTTCAACGAGTTGTCATTAGTTGCCAGGCCTACGACGGCAATGTGGTTGAGGAAGTGAAGGTGTAGTGAACACGAACCAGGAATGGAATCTATGAAGAGGGCGGCAATCTCACGCCCTCGGCCGCCACGCGGCCGGGGCAGAGCTGCCGTATTGAGTAGGCGAGAAGCCTCATTGACGGCGACTGGCGGTAGTAGAGTCATAGACGGAAGGACAACAATGTCGAGCTGGGAGGAGGAAACTGTTTATCGCTCGTACTTGTGACGGGCGGTAGAGCCTGAGCGAAGATCACGATCTCCCAAAAACTCAGTCTGGCTTGCTTTATATACGCCCATCAAGGCTGGGCATCGCGCGACTGAGACGGAACTTGGAGACTCGGAGTCACGCACTGGACTGGCACGCGGTGTCTCGGCGTTGGTCCCAGCTTCGAGATTTTCTCGGTCGACCGTAACCGTTCAGGGTCCGTGGTGTATTGCTTCATTTTGGGGGATTACCTGTGACCTCAACCGCCGACTTGCCATCAACAACTCTATGCGCCCAACCTTCTTCTTTATCTGACTCATGCCTGTATCGTACGTGCCTTTATGCGGCGTCCTGATCCGGCTAGGCGCACGCACGGGACTTGAAAGAGCGAAACAAAAGCAGCCAAACGCCATCAGGCGCTACGCAATTTCCACGACCAGAGGAGAGAAGAGACGCGGCAGGTCCGTACGATGGATTCGGAGGACAGAGTGTTTCGCGCGTGCCTGGGGGCGCTTCTCTCGTCGATAACGGCATCCATTTCGTCCTTCCCAGCCTCTTCAGAAATTTTCTCGTCTGGATCGGAGTAGCAAAATGAACATGCGACTCCGGCTGTGTGGGTCCTCCGGAAAGAGACGCACGGAGTGTAGGAGGACTCGCCTCGCCGAAGCTCCGCCGTGGAGTCACCTCACATACCGTACCAGGTAGGGCATGCAGTCGTCGCTTTAACCCCTGCGTCATAATGCGGCGACCCCTCCAATGCGGGCGGTCATACCGGATCCCCAGCCGATCTGCTGGGCGGAGCCATGAGGCAAGCTTATTATAAATTTATAATAGCTTTTGTCCTAAATGAATCTCGTTCACACACCATGCGCGCTCACTAGCACGCACCCATGGGTCGATCGTCTGTTGCAGTCTTGATGTCAGGTTTTCATGCCCGACGGCAGTGAGGAAGACTTGTCTACATGATGATCCTAGCGCAGTACCAGCGCCCGCGTTCTCTCCGTCACCCTAAGACGATGACGCACAACACATTTCCCGAATCGGGTCCGACTTCCCAGGTCCGAGGCTCCGAGTTAGTACGTCCGACCTTGCAAAACTGCAACGCCGGGGTGCCCGCCGTAATGCACGAAAGATGACCACAGGACCTTCAGGGCCGATAGTGCTGTGGGAGCGGTGGCAAAAACGGTAAAAACACGAGGAAAATTAAAAGAAAAACAATAAATCTTATCGTCGCGCGTTTTGCCTCAAGGAGGTGCTTCTGATCGCTCGCACCGATCGCGGAGGGTCCTCGCACACCTTTATCAGCTTCCGGTCCTATTCCTGGACACGTTGGACGGACGGCTGACCGGAGCATATCGTCATCGTGTAGTCCCGTGTTAGAGGACCGGCTGCATTGCGATCCAGCACGTGTGGTACGTTCGAGAGCGCAGAGCGCAGCTGAATGATGGATAGACGCCCCCCTATGATTGCGCTCCACGCCGAGGACGCCGTTTTGTCGGTGGCGTGGAGTCGGACGCACTCGATCGCTTCGGGCTCGGCCCCTCCTTCCCATGAGACCCGGACGTTATCGCATCCTTGCGTCTCGCGATGCGATCCGTGGTCTCGATCGTCTCGCCGAATCGCCACCTGTACGGCAGCGTGCCCCCCTGCGCAACGATCCGATTTCCAAAAATCAGCACTATGCTGACCCTGCCCCTGGCCCGCGGGGTCCGGAAAGAACGAGTGGTCACAGCCTGGCCTCGCTTTGGCCGAGAGGGGCTGTCGTTTCTGGGAAAAAAATGCGTCGTGTTGAGCGATTGTCTCCGATAAAAAGGAGTAGGATTTTCCCCAGACGTAAATGGAGAGATGCGCGGATCGCTGGGTGGGTGGCCGTGGTGTTGCGGCCAAGTGCCACAGAGTCTGGCACCTCGTCCAACTAACTCCACCACTATCTCTCCCAGGCACTTCCCTTCAATCCCCATCGGGGCAAGTCATGGAGGAGCCACACTGTTGATCGCCTAGCTGGGCCCGAAACGCCAAGGGTTGCAGGAGGTGCGCCTCTGTCAGGGTTGTCTGTAAGCTTGCTGATGACGATAGGCCCAGCTGATTGGCACACCAATAAGCGACTCGCTCACTGCTCTGGTCGATCAGAACTGGGGTCATGCGGGTGCGAACTAACCGCTCGCGTATCTTTGCATTTCTTTTCTTCCTCGCTTCGTTCTGGGGAGAAGTCTCGTCGGAGCCTGTCTTATCTCAATACGGCCTCACTCTGGTACGTTTCACAGATAAGCAGCCGGGCCCCGGCAGAGCGAGCATAACAGGCAAGCAAGCAGACGGACAGACAGACGAAGAAAACGAGTCGGCGTCAGTTGCGCGATTGTGTGGGAGAAGACATGTCAGAATAACTTTGCATCAGAGTCTGAGATAGATTGCCAGAGAGGAGTATGGGCGTGGCGAATATCATAATGGCTAGAGCGCGCACGATCAAGGCGGTTCGCTAACGGCATCGCCTCAGCCTGCGTGTGTACGTTGTCACTGCTGCTCGTACCTATCTCGATTGACTTTCTATTTGTATTATAGTTATGGGGGAGAGGGGGGGAGGGGAACGCGTTTGGGGTTAGGATCAGCCGCCCGCATCGATACCAATTGCTGAAAATCCGGGGCGGCGGGCGGCACGCGGGAACGTATTCTCGAAAGGGCTACTCATAACTCACCGAGTTAACACTGTCTGGTTAAAAATGACAACACGTACAGGGCTCCGAGTCCTGGCAAAAGATCTTGTTGAGCTGGCGCCCCCGCACTGCTCGGGCTTGTAGTTCTAAACTCAGAAAGACATGTCAAGGCAAGCATTGGCGCCGGCACGCATCCAGTTGCATGCGATGTAGGGTGAGTGTGGGAGTGGGGGGAGTCGTGTTACGTGACGTAGGAATTTGCCTTCGCGACTTGTGACAGATAACGGCATACATGAATGCGTGCTTGCGCGGCGAACACAAAGGGACTTGGTTTATGGTTCTTCCAAATGTAAAAAAAACGGGCGATGCATGATTGGAACCTGCTGAGATTAACGGAACGGATAAGGAAAAAGAGAAACCCTGGGATATGCCCTGATGCATCGACAATAACACCTTGCTAGCCTAGCGAAATGGGGAGACGGTAGCTAAGTTAGTTTGATGTGGGTCTCACCTCCCCGTAACGTAACGTAGTCCCCTGCTTGGTTTTCCGATCTTGGGAACCACGTCTGGACCAAGGTCCGTTGACTGCGCAGAGAACGAATTAGTACAAGAACAATTCAGGATCGGATGACAGAGACTGGTCGACTCGGATATGGAAAGAGAATGTATGCTGCGCTAACCGGTACAGTACCCCTTTGCGTCACCCCATTTCTGTTTTCCCGAACGCCTCCTTTCCACCAACTTATCCGCGTGCGAAATACGAAACGAGGCGAGGAGGGGGGTTGCGTTTGTCCCTAGGCATCGATTGAACTGAGGAGTGTCCGGTGACAGCTGACCTACCGCTAAGTTTGTTATGAAACGGGTTTGTACCGAAGCGGTAGTTCGCCAGACGACAGGAGCTTATGACATGAGGGCTCGTGTTGAAAATGAGCTTGCTGCTGAGATGGGTGCCGTGGGACGAACCCGCGCTTTCCCCACCACAATGGACTTTACGGCAGCTGCGCGCCTACGCCCCAGGAACGCGATTCAGCGTCAATCGTACCAGAGCTCACTCGAGTTGCCATTTCTTGCCTGGATAGGACGACCATGGAATTTTGTGCATATCATTGCCCACGAGCGCGCACGCCCAAGGGGGAAAAACTCACACAAGAGGTCCACGGTCCACCGTTCCATATATCGCTTATTCTCGGATGACGGCAATCTGGGAAGAGAAGTATTTGGTTGGCAAGGCGGAAATGTATGCGCTCCTGCAGAAATACGTGTAAGTAGGCATAGAAATACGAGAATGGAAGTAGAGCGGTGCTAGATACGATTATGAGAAAAAAAGTGTCTGTCGATGCCAGAGAGAACGAAACTAAATGAGATACAACCACGATCAGACTGCCAATAGAGGGTCACGCCCACACTTTTGCCGGCCATCGCCATCGATGACTCACTTACCCCGCTCCGCTACGATCTCACTCTCCCCCGCGCACTGCTCCCTCCCCCATTCCCATTCCACCTCCCGTCCTCCACCGCGCTGCCTACCTGAGACCGCGCATCCACATACATCGAGAGCGACGACCCACTCCCCACCGTGCTGCTCACAGGCCGGCTTTTCTCGCCGGGGCGGAGGCTGCCGGGCACAGCCGACATGGCGGGGTTTTGGGCGTATTCCATACTCGCCTGGCGCGAGGCGGGGTGGTGGCTCTCCGATATGTTCAGGTGCACCTGCGGGACGCGCTCCCCGCCGCCACCTGGTTTGAGCCGTGGCACAGGTGGGCGGGGTAGCTCACCATGCTCAGAGGGCAGAGGTGGCAGTGGCGGGACCGGCGAGGGCGGTGCGCCGTGGCCGTCCGTCGGCCGTCCGGACCCGACGCTGTAGAACGTCTGCGAGGAGCGTGTCGACGCGGTCCCGGCATTCTGGCTATTGTTGAAGGATGGGTAGTGCTGCATCGTGGGCAACGACGAGCCCTTGCTCGCCACTGAGGAGATACTCTGCCGGAACGCGCTGATCAGCGGGATACCTGCGGCTTTGGGGATGTGCAGCCAGCTCGCAGGCGAGGGAGGTGCTGGTGGAGGCGAGGGTGCGGGTGTGGGGGACGATGCGCGTGAGGTCGAGGGTGAGGAGATATGTGGAGGTGCGGGTACGTGAGGTCCCGAGCTTGTTGATGTTGGGGATGGGCCGCGTGGTGGCGAGGGGTCCATTGGCAGATCCTCCGGAAGAGTATCCATGTGCACACGCACGATGCGTGTGCGGGTATGCCGGAGGGGCTGCTGCGGAGCGGAGCGAGTGAATCGCGACCGAGATGGGATCCTAGGTTCCGAGTCGAATAGGGGGGGGTGTGCCGTGAATGACCTGAACGTCGGCGCGAAAAGATGCGGGGAGAGGGGGGAAGAGACCGTGCTGGGGGTGGGCGGTGGGCTCGACTGGGTGTATGCGTCCGGTTGCGTGGTTAGCGTACCAAACCGTGAGTGCTCTAGGTCGGAGGTGGTGAAGTCGGGTTCAAGGAGTGGGACGGATGCATCAGCAGAGACGGTGCGGTTGTGGACTTCTCTGCGACTGTTGACCGTCGTTGACGTGACATCACTCGACGACGAACTCTCCGCCTGCTTGTTCTTGCGTCTGAGGGCCCGGCGCCGTGCAAAAGGGACGATTATGAGGACGAGGGCGACAATGAAGAGAAAACCGCCGACGGCAGCGACGATGATGATCGTAAGCTTGTTTTTGCTTGACGACCGGGGAGTCGAGGACGAAGTGGCAGTCTGTTAGTAGGAACGTGAACGTGGCCTGATCAAATGACCGCCGCAGAAAAAGGTCCGAGTTGACTTACAGCCAAGCCTACAGCCGTCGTTGTGTTCATCTGGTCTTGGCACAAGACAATCCTTCGACCTTCGCGCCCAAAGCTTGACGGTGGTGATGCAGCACGCCGCCAACAGGCGGAGTGAATGGGTGGGAGATTTGGCCGCTAAAGATGGACAAAGCTGAGGCTGAGTGTGGTGCCCAGTCGTCCGATGACCGTTGCACGTTGAAGCTTGAATGGCGGGCGCTTTGCCGATAGCTTTTATTGTTTTTATTTTATTTCTACACTCATGAGAAGGTCAATCTGATCGTTTTAATTGATAAAAAAACACGGATATGAGCGTGTACGTGTGTAAAAGTTGGCCTTGGCCCAGTCGTCGCCCACAAACAGCGGCCCGTCGAAGCCGCCCATTGTTCGGACAACGATCATGAGCTCATTGCACTCTTGCCATTGGGACTGGTGCCGCTTCACCACAGTACTACATAATGACCTTGTACAGCATGTCATGAAGGTACATGTTGACATGGCAGAGCCAGTCAAGAGGAAGGATATTAGCCTCATCAGGCAGGTTGAGGAGGGGTCTTTAGAATACCCAGGTTAGTCCTATTGATGCTCCTTCAGGTTAGGTTGACCAGAGCAATCTGTAGGAGGTACCTCAAGCATTGAGCTTCCAACAAGCTCTCAATTGAATACTTCACAGACTGTACAATCTTCTATTATTGATTCAAACTTCTCCTTATTTACTACTTTAAATTAACAGCCCAATAACCCACTATCTTTCACATCTGGCTCTACCCAAATCCTTCCTGTCTCAAGTCCTTCACAAAGGGCACAGACAAGTAATTTTGAGGTATTCATTTCTCAACTTTTCTACTCTTTGGCTTTGTTTAATGAATATATAGAGTCAAGGTGACCAGAACTTTGAACTTCAAACACAGGCACATTATAAATCTCAGAGTCTTGATCAGCTGTAGTATTTTTTAGAAATTTAGTATGATTTTGCTTTGCTTGTGACAATTCCAAGTGTATCATTGTCTTCTGTGAAAAATCTCTATGTTTTGTCTGATAAGGGTTGTCTCTTTGGCCTTTTCGTAGAGTCCATTCTCAGTCGCACCATTCTCAGCCACGGCATACTACGGTACTGGTATCTGCGCACGCAGCACCCCAAATGGTTTGCAAGGTACAACTACACACCCTCGGTGCAGGTGCGTTCATTTCTATATTGGCTAACAGCGGCGCACAGCTGTGCTGAGAGGAACCTCGTGTAGCGCTTGATAGTGGAACACAGGTGTTTATCCTGTCGTTCGTGGTCCAAGGCACAGTGGGAACTTTCCACTTGTTCCCGCACTGGTTGGGTGCGAACCAGAACGGCAGCTATGACCAGTGTGGCCAGTTAATACCCAGCCAAGTGCGTAACGCCCATTTGTTCAGAGTTCAGAGTGAAGTCCCGCACAAAGCACTGGTGCCAACTACCGACGAACAATACATGCACCCACACAAATACACAGAGACGTGTAACCATGACACGCACTACAGTAACGCTTCGCCAATACACAGACGCCTCACGCGTATATCTGCTCGCGGAAGCCAGGCAAGATCTGCGCGGTGCGGAACCCCTCATCATCGATGCGCGCGCCCTTTGTGCGTTGCCACTTCTGTTTCGCGAACGTCCAGGCTAGTAACAAAAAAAAAAGGTATCATCAGAAAAATAAATGATGGGGATGAGTGGAGTGGACTCACCCTCAACTGTCGGCACGGGGTTGCCGCTCCGCTCGAACTCGTTCTGCGTGAACCCCTCGCGTTGCAGAACGGGAGATTCCTTGGCCGTGTTCAATACCACGTCGTTGTGGGGGCTGGCGCCAATTCCAATATAAATGAGTGTAGGTTGCCCTTGCATGGCACGCTGGGTTGCTACTCACCGAGAAAAGTAGAGTAACCCAAGGCGGTCTACGTGTTGTTGATCCTTAGGTGGCGCAGCGACACTGACAGGTGTTAGCTCAGTATAAATGGTGTGCGCAATGTAAGTTATACCGATGGATGGTACTCCTGACATAGCCGCCGGTTAGGAAGGACATGGCGTCGCACGCGTTCACGGTAAGCGTCGCGTCCTGCGGCTTGACCCATTTCCACTCATTGTGGATCGGGTCGCGGATCTGGAGTGCGGCGACGGGCTGGCGAAACAGTAGCGTGAAGCTGCCTAGATCTGCACCAGACAATACCAAGTGAGCGGGTGTGCGAAGTCACACAGGACCGAGTTGAATATGCGTACCGGTATGAGCGCGGGACCAGTAGCCAATGGCGGCGTTCTCCTCTGGGGTGAACTTGGTATACTTCATGTACCGGAGGTGGTCTTCGCTTTTCACCTTGTACTTGTGCATGTTGCGGAAGTAGTCCTCAGGTAGTTCGAGAGCGATCGCAAGAAGCGTGTGGAGTGGGTCCAATACCTCGGAGTGGAGCAGCTTAATAATTTAATGTGAAAAGGAGGTACTACAAGTCTGGGAAGGTGACGGACCCTGGCGAACTGTTCAATCTCTTCAATCTTGTTCTGAATGAGTTGAGGGTGATTGTGTTCGAAGTCCCCGTTGAACTCTGCACAGTAATGACAGGTTGGGTCCTAGTAAATGCGATATTGCTGGTGTAAAACGCACTCGGGATGTTGTATATCTCCACACGATCCCTGATACCGGTCTTCGTGTCGAGACTGAGTAACAGGTGAGTCCATGATTGGCGTATAAGTAGTGCGGATGTACATGCGACGACCAGCAGGGACGTAGCCATTAAATTGGCCTTGATCTGATATCCCCGCCTATGTCAGTCAGTGGTAACGATCCAACGACCTAATTGACCATGTACCTAAGCCGTCGGGAACATACTTAAGCTTCTCTTCCACAGGGAGCTCGTAGAACTGCCTTCCGATTGCGAATTGGCGGTTTACGGCCTCTTGAGAAATGTTAAAGTTCTTGACGTAGAAAAAGCCCTTCTCCCGTAGGGCCTTGATGAGGGACTCGGCGAGCTGCTGCTTTCCCTCCGGATTAGGATACTTGGAAAAGTCGAGAGTGACAAGCTCGGCCCAGGCGAGATTTTCCTGAGAGAAGTGTTCAATATAGGATTCAAGTTCCGTACGATGTTTATTCTCACTTTTGTCTCTGGGACGAAGGCGTAAGAACCTGGAAAATCCTCGGTCAACGTTCAAGTTGAAGGAGCGGGCCGTGAGCGTATGAGCCGCGACGGACCGAAATTGACTTGGTGGGGCATTGTGACTTGACCCGGGCTTCCAGCTTCAAGCTTGAACAGACTCAGCGGGCGATAGCTAGACACTCAATTTATATCTTTCGGACACCTACGGACCAATTTTGAAAATTCTGATTTCTTGTGGGTGAGACACGTGCCATTTGCAGAGACTTCATCAAGCACCTCATCGCGCTCCACGATGGCGTGCGAGACTATTTTCGGCCAGTGCTATCCCTCAGCTGTCTGTTTTTGCGACCCTTCTAAAGCTGTGGCTACAGCTCAGGGTAATCTGTTGAGGCGACCGTCGTATCTTCGCCTTCCCTGACGTGCGATTACTGATTGCCCCTCGCCGAAGGTCAATTGCGTCTCAGTCGCGATCTTCTCGCATACTACCGGTTCAGCCAGTATCTTTGGTCAGCTGCCAGTGGGGGATATTCGCATGCTCCCATGAGCGCACTGAATGGCGTTAAAGGCGCTCGAGCATTCCCCGTTAAATGCCGGCGGCTCTCAACACCCCCGTATCCAGCGACAGCCCAGTTTGTCCGTATCAACCCTTGGAACGAAATAGGAAACGCCAAGCAGGAGACTCGCCCCTGGCCATGTTACACCTGGTGCACCTCTTATTATTGTGGTTGCTCGATGGCCTTGGTATAAAAATACAGGATGTTGCGCGTTGTTCCCCTTGACAGGAATTTGCAACACCAGTCCCATTTTGCGACGCAGAACGTGATAGTATGAGGGATGTCCGGTGTAAAACAATGCGAGGAAGAAGGGTGTTGTAACCAAGGTTTAAGCACGAGTTTGTAATTACTAATCACTAATCCGGTACAGTTATCTACCAAAAGAAAGTGTAACTCCAGCACTCTGGTCTTCCGACACATTCGCAGTCTATTTAGATTGTCGCCGTGACACCGACGTGGATGATCCTACAGGGCGAAAGAAAAAGAGGGGCGCGCGGATGCGTGAGCAATGGTCCTCTATGCGTCAATGTAGAATAAAAATGACTCACTCCTCCGCAGGGGCCAACCAGGCCTCACCTTCGGGGAACATGATACCTGAGAAAAAAAGTATCATTCAGTGATCACCATTTGCTGAACGACGCGTGACAGGCTGGCTTACTGAGTCGCCCGTAGATGTCCTCAACGAGCACGCGGCGGAAGTAGCTCGCGATCGGCGTGAGACGGCCCAACAAAAAGCCCTTGCTCTTCGGCGTGTAATGGGGGACGCTGCAACGTGCCCTTAAGTACTAGCTTACCAGAGAAAAACAAGGTAGGGAGGAACGCACATATGCGTCGGGTGACGCGCGAGTTCCTGGAGCTGTGTGACGCGGCGGTGCACCGTAGCAAGCTTGCTCGCGTCCACTTCCGCGTAGCGCTCCTCGAGCTCGCCGATGCGCGCGACGATATTACTGATGTGCAACGCAGTCTCGTCGCGGAAGCCGAGATACTGCATGACGCCGTAGAAGCCCGGGAGCGCGTCGACGCGCGAGACGACGTAGCGGTCCCCGTCGTCCACGTGCGGCACGGGCAGTACCCTCGTCGTCAGGAAAACGCCGAACGTCGGCAGCGACGGCCACTGTCGCAGGAAACCTGCGCGCAAAAGAAGAGTGAGCGGGGCGAAGGTAGGATGAGGGGCGCGCGTGCGTACTAGTGAAGGAGGGCGGCACGCCGCGCTCGTGCGAGACCCCGTGGAAGATGGCAAGCAGGGGCAAACGCGAGATCACGCGGCGCTCTTCGCCCTCGCCCTCGCCCTCGCCTGCGCCTTTCATTTCTGGGAGAGGGGGCGTGACGAAGTACAGGGTCTTGTTGCAGCCGTCGCTGTCGTCCTGCTCTTGCAGCGCGACGAACTCGCCGCCCTCGCGTTTCTCTGACTCGCCGAAGACCACGCCGGCGCCTTCGGGCACGATTAACCCTTCGAGGCGCTTGCGACTCTTGCGGTCGAACCGGTCCTCGAGGCCCTGTGAGGCGCAAAAAAACTCAACGTCGTCGTCGCGGGATAAAGTGAGGGTGAATGTTTACCTTGGCCCAGGTCCAGAATGTCATGAGTGCGAGACTAGGCCGGGTGGGAAACAGAAAATGTACTATTAGTCGTCTTGGCCCTGACCGATGAGACAAAAAAAAACCTCACAGAATAACGCCGATCATGAGCGGCACCCACGCGCCCTGGGGAATCTTCTTCAATGACGCGCCCCAGAAGAGACCTGACAGGACGTCAGCGCTGGCACACACAAAGCGATCATCGCTCACCATCCAAGAAACCGAAGAAACCCAAAAACAGAATCGAGACAATGACCGGAAGGAATTTGACGTAGCGCATCTGCAGTGCGATGAGCACAGTGGTCGTAAACATGACTGTCGCTACGGCAAATCCGTAGGCGTTCGTGAGTTGCGTGGCATTGTTGAACGCAGCGACAAGGACAATCGTTGCAACCATAACTGGTGACCAGATTCAAAATGTTTGCCATCATCTTTTTGAGAAAGACCTACGGATCCAGTTGACGACAGGGATATAGAGTTGACCCTGTGTCTTGTCCGACGTGTGAACCATATGCACACTGAAACAATACCTGTGAGCGAACATAGAACCCCACCGGGAAGAAGGGGTATGTGCGTACGGAGGTAGACTTCGCATGTTGACGAGCTGCTGGACCAAGGAGAAAGATGCGGTGATCATAGCTTGAGAGGCGATAAGTGTAGCCATGATTGCATAGACGTAAAGAATGACCCGTTGTGTTCACCCGGAATGGTGCGGTAGAAGACGTTTGAGATAACATTTTCTCCGTCGACGATGAGCCGAGAGCCCTGACCGAGGTAGGCCAGCACGAGTGATGGATATACTAGAGTCACGAAAGAAATCTGTAAATGGACGAAGAAGGTCAAGCCTGAGGGACGCATTAAGAAAGCACAATGACTCAGATGTACCTGGATTGAAATCATGTTGAACTGCCCAAGGCTACAAGTACATTGAATAAGTATGGTGTAGGAGTTGATGGGGCATCTTACTTGGCAAAAAGCGCCTCGCAACCAGTAATGGCAAGTAGAACACCCGCAAGTGTGTCGTAATTCCCGGTGCGCACGAAATCTTTCATGTTTACTCAATCAGATGCGGAGGCAAGTCCAGAAGCTCCAAAAACTTACACATGACAGCTCGCGACGGATCCAACGCACGGAAGATACCAGGATACTTTGTGATGTTGTAAATTCCTGTTGCGGCGAGGAGCAGCAACCAAATAAAGGTGACTACATGACTTTGTGAGGGGGTTAACAAGACAGGAAAGAAATGCTGCAGGCACACCAGGTGCAAAGATGAACGACAGACGCGCGGTGCCTAGTGGTTGTGAAAGGAACAACACAAGCAAAAATGCCTGCCAGGATATTAGTCATAAAAAACGAGCAGGAAAACAACGAGTCGCACTATCGAGATGGAAACAACGTGGTCCGCCACACTAGGCTTGGCGACAGCTAATCCAGGTACTATCTGAGTGGACTCCACTAAGTTAGTTTTGCAAGTGGCTTACCAATACCTCCGACTGCACTCGTAACGGATACGGCAGCGGTCAGAACACCGTCCGCCATTGTCAAACTTGTGCCAAAGAGCGCCTGCGTTACGTTAGGTACTATCACCACCCCTGGAGAAAAAAAGTACCCATATCAACATAGGCCACCTAAGGGACTTCGGTGGCTTGATGATGTCGTCGCGCTTCTTTCTTCCAGCCATCATCGAGTCGTGAGTTGGGGTGCTTTCGAAAAACTTCGGGGGATAGATCCCTTGATACAGTGCGAAAGGTCCACCCTCGCCTGAAGAACCACGTGAGAATTTGCAGCGCCTCAAAGGACATGTGCGCTACCTTCATAAGTGCCGAAGCGCAAGCAAATAAGGACCTAGTACAATACCAGTATGGATCAGTGCAAAAAGATGGGGGAGGGGGGTGACTGACGTATTTGCATAACGGTATAAGGGTCAAAGACCAAACGATGGCACTGAGGCCTCCTATGATATCGTCCTTTGGGGGCACAGGGCCGGACGATGACCAGATACCATTGAGCACGTACAAAGGCGATGTCCCGATGTCAGAGTATATGATCCCTGTGCGAGGCGGGTGTTACTGTGGATCACTAGGTGGAAGAACGGCATACCGAGTGTCTGGAAGCTGAGCATGGCCAGTGCCAAACCAGCTACTTGCAGCGGGCGGCGGCCTGAGTGGCCAGGTTTGAGGTCCGAAGAACCAGTAGAAGCCGTGGACATGTCGAGTAAATGGGCCATCAGAGATGCAGAAGGTCCCAAGAACCAAGATTTAAGCTGTCGCTTTAAAAGTGCTGATGACTAGGGCGTTGCAATTTCCGTGTTCCCAGGAATGACGGATATCCTTCGACATAATGTTTGATTTTTATATATTCGTGTAAGTAGCTGTGGCTAACCATGTCGCTGAGGGAATTTAGTTATCGGTGGAATATTCCTTCAAACGCATTATCCGTCACGGCGTACAAGTAGCACAAGCTACGCTTCCGCTTGGACGGAGCCCGGTATGATCGACGACAATTGAAGAGTATGAATCTGTATGATTGCTGGCTGGGGGCCCGTAGTCGGAGCGTATGCGGTACGAGGTTCTAATATCGACGCGGCCAGTCACCATCGATAATAATGCGCATTTGCAGAGTGTGGTTCTTGAGCTTGAGCCTCTGTCAAACCTACTCGGACAACGGCCTTGTGCTCAACATCAAATATAACATATTCTTCCCACGCCCCAAGCCACTCCCCCTTTTCCCCTCTTTCTGATGGGTTCATCGAAAGAATTTTTTTGGTATGTTCCCTCGAATTTGCTGTAAATTTCGTAAAATAACTGAAAATGAAACGGTATTAATCAACAAGTCAGGCAACCTCTGCACCTTGCACCTTGCAAGGGCGGGTGGCAGTGCATGTGGTGCAACCTATGCTGCAGCATTAGTTCGTGCACGCTAATCAGGACGCCAGAAGCCTGGAGAAGAGTGGGAAGACATATACCGACTGGACACTGACGGACCCGAAAATAAGTCGGGTACAAAAGATAAGCGCCCGATAAGCCTTGGACCGGATCTCGTACCCAGGTCACACAAAGGCCATATACAAAGGCAGGCCCTCCTGTTTTGTGCCGTTCGTGTCCTCTTTAATGCGCAAACGGGGCAAAGACAAAAGGGGGCGCCCTTTTTTGTGAAAGAGAGGGCACCCCTCCCTCTCCTGCGCCGCCGCACGGCTTGGGGACTACTTCCGGCAAGACTTCCGTGTTTCTTCTGGGTTTGCACACGCTCAAAACAGGGGGCCCAAAGGGCCCTGCGTGGACTTCTCATTTCGGGCCCAAATTAAGGGAGGAAGGCCCCGCTCCTGCACAAACCAGGAGGTAGCCGCTCCCAGGTTTGTGCGCAAACGCCGGAGGCGGGGTGCAAGACGTTATAGTGAATGGACAACGATTTAACTGGAGCTCCTGCCCACATTGTGTAGCCCCTCGTGTCTGCATTCTCGAGAATGCTGCACCTGCGCGCGCCCTGAACGAGTCAAACACAACGCATTTCTGTTTTTGTGACGTCTTCTAATGGGCTCAGGGTGATCCGTTGAGGCGCTCTTCCCCTTTCCTGATGTGCGATTCCCCTCGCCGAATGACGATTGCGTCCTTGATTGTGCAATTTTTTCGCATGCTACCGGTTCAGCACGTTCAGCGCTCAGCTAGCACCTTCTCAGATGGGGGAAAATCACATGCATACTGAATGGCGCGATAAATGCCGGGGGCTCCCCGTACAGCATCTGGCCATGGCCATGGCATGGCGACCGTCCCAGCTTTTATCAACTTTTGGAACGAAATGGGCAACGCCTTGGCCAAGTTACCTGGTGCACCTATTATTATGCTCACTCGATGGCTTTAGTATAACGCCTCTTGGCTGGAATTTGCAACACTAATACTAATAGTCCAGAAGTCTCTATTCTAAACTTTTGGTGTAAGGTTGTGGTCGGTTACATGGGTTATAATACTAAGGAAAGAGTGTATAAACGGGAATACTAAAAACACATAGGGAAATGTCTGGGAAGAGTGAGGAAGCCGAGCGTGCACATGAACCCGGGAAAGCGACGAAACGCGAAGCGAGCGTAGGAAAGCGCATGAGTGAGCACACCACTGCAGAGCGGGGCTTGACCCTTGGCTTGGGTAGGGCATTGATGCAAGTGGTAATGGCGGCGTCAACGGGCTGTGGCGCGACCATAGGCGCGATGTGTGCAGCGGCTCGAGAATAGGCAAAATCAGCTTCGTTTGTCGTTATATGAAAGCGTCAATGTGGAACGTGGAACCACTGCAGAGCGTGCGTGGCATGTCAATGAGCGGTCTGTGGCGTGACCATATTAGGCGCAATGTTACATAAACAGTTTCGGTTTGTCGTTATTTGCGATTTGCAAATGACCTACATGTGTCAGTGTAAAACGGTGCAAGGAAAATGGTTGTAACGAAGCTTTTTGTTAATGTCGGAATTTCTGCGCTAGTTCTGGAAATACTCATTTCACTCGAGTGAGGTGTAAGATGTCTAGTGGTCGTTACAGTATGCATCGCCGTTTGTGTCTCTGCTAATCCGGTACACTACTCAAATTTAATCTAAGAAAAGGAGTTTGACTCTAGCCCTCTGGTCTTCCAACACATCATCAGGAGTCTATTTAGATTGTCGCCGTCACGCCAACGTGGATGATCCTGCAGAGTGAAGAGGAGCGCGCAGATGCGTTAGCGGTGGTCCTGTATGCGCCGGTGTAGAGTAAAAATAACTTACTCGTCCGCAGGGGCTAACCAGGCCTCGCCTTCGGGGAACATGATACCTGAAAAAGTGACATTCAGCGACTACCATTTGCCGAACGACGCGCGACAAACTGGCTTACTGAGTCGTCCGTAGATCTCCTCGATAAGTACGCGGCGCAGATAGCTCGCGATCAGGGTGAGACGGCCCAACACCACGCCTTTGCTCTTCGGCGCGTAATGCGGGATGCTGCAATGTTTCCCGTCAGTACTAGGTTACCAGCGAGGAATATGTATTGGAGGGAGGAACGCACATGTGCGTCGGGTGGCGTGCGAGTTCCTGGAGCTGCGTGACGCGGCGGTGCACGGCAGTGCGCTTGTTGCCGTCCGCTTCTGCGTAGCGCTCCTCGAGCGCGCCGATGCGCGCAACGATCTCGTCCATGCGCAGCACGGCCTCGTCGCGGAAGCCGAGGAATTGCGCGACGCCATAGAAGCCCGGGAGCACTTCGACGCGCGAGACGACGTAGCGGTCCGCGTCGTCCACGTGCGGCACGGGTAATACCCTCGTCGTCAGGAATACGCCGAACGTCGGCAGCGACGGCCACTGCCTCAGGAAACCTTACGCGCAGAAGAAGAGTGAGCAGGGCCAAAGGAGGGGGAGGGGCGTGGGGGCGTACCGGTAAAGGAGGGCGGCACGCCGCGCTCGTGCGAGACCCCGTGGAATATGGCGAGCAGGGGTAGACGCGAGAGCGCGCGGCGTTCCTCTTTCGCGCCCACGCCGTTCACATCTGGGAGCGAGGGCGTAACGAAGTACAGGGTCTTGTTAGTGTTGTCGCTGCCAGTGTCGTCCTGCTCCTGCACGGCGACGAACTCGCCGCCCTCGAACTTCTCCGAGTCGCCGAAGGCCGCGCTGGCGCCCTCGGGCACGATGAACCCTTCGAGGCGCTTGCGACTCTTGCGGTCGAACCGGTCCTCGAGGCCCTGTGAAGCACAAAAAACAACTCAATATCGTCGTCGCAGGATTAAAGTGAGAGTGAATGTTCACCTTGGCCCAGGTCCAGAACGTCATGAGAGCGAGACTGGGTCGGAGAAGATGTACTGTGAGTCGCCTTGGCCCCGACGGACGACAGACGAAAAAAGCCTCACAGAATAATGCCCAGCATGAGCGGTACCCACGCGCCATGGGGAATCTTCTTCAATGACGCGCCCCAGAAGAGACCTGACAGGACGTCAGCGCTGGTACACACAGGGCAATCATCGCTCACCGTCCAAGAAGCCAAAGAAACCCAAAAACAGAACCGAGACAATGACCGGAAGGAATTTGACGTAGCGCATCTGCAGTGCGATGAGCACAGTGGTCGTAAACATGACTGTCGCTACGGCAAATCCGTAGGCGTTCGTGAGTTGCGTGGCATCGTTGAACGCGGCGACAAGGACAATCGTTGCAATCATAACTGGTAACTAGATTTAAAATGTTTGCCATCATCTTTTTGAGAAAGACCTACGGATCCAATTGACGACAGGGATATAAAGTTGACCCTGTGTCTTGTCCGACGTGTGAACCATATGCACGCTGAAACAATACATGTGAGCAAATGTAGAACCCCACCCGGGACGAAAGGGCGCGTACGGAGGTAGACTTCGCATGTTGACGAGCTGCTGGACTAAGGAGAAAGATGCGGTGATCATAGCTTGAGAGGCGATAAGCGTGGCGATTATTGCATAGACATAAAGAATCCAGAATAGTGGCCCGTTGTGTTCACCCGGAATGGTGCGGTAGAAGACGTTTGAGATAACATTTTCTCCGTCGACGATGAGCCGAGAGCCCTGACCGAGGTAGGCCAGCACGAGTGACGGATACACTAGAGTCGTAAAAGAAATCTGTACGTGAACGAAGAAGGTCAAGAGACGTGCTAACGAAGCACAACAACTCAGGCATACCTGGATTGAAATCATGTTGAACTGCCCAAGGCTACAGATAACGTTGAATAGATATGGTGTGGGAGTTGACGGGGCATCTTACTTTGCAAAGAGCGCCTCACAACCAGTAATGGCAAGTAGTACACCCGCAAGTGTGTCGTATTCCCCGGTGCGTACAAAATCTTTCATGTTTACTCGATCAGACGCGGAGACGAGTGAAGAAGCTCCACAAACTTACACATGATAGCCCGCGACGGATCGAACGCGCGGAAGATACCAGGATACTTTGTGATGTTGTAAATTCCTGTTGCGGCGAGGAGGAGTAACCAAATAAAGGTGACTACACGGCTTGTGAGGGAGGTTAATAGGACACGAAAGATGTGCTGCATGCATACTAGGTGCAAAGACAGACGACAGACGCGCGGTCCCTAGTGGTTGGGAGAGGAACAACACGAGCAAGAATGCCTGCCAGGGGATCAGATGTAAAAAACGAGCGGGGGTAGAACGAGCCGCACTATCGAGATGGCGACGACGTGACTCGCCACGCTAGGTTTGGCGACAGCTATTTTAGGTGTAGTGTCTGAGTGGACTGCGCTAGATTAGTTTTGCAAGTAACTCACCAATGCCTCCAACTGCGCTCGTAACCGATACGGCGGCGGTCAGAACACCGTCCGCCATTGTCAAACTTGTGCCAAAGAGAGCCTGCGTTACGTCAGGCACCATCACTACCCCAGGAGAAAAAAAAAGTTACCCATATCAACATAGGCCACCGAAGGGACTTGGGTGGCTTTATGTCGCGCTCCTTTCTTCCAGCCATCATCGAGTCGTGAGTAGGGGTGCTTTCGAAAAACTTCGGGGGATAGATTCCTTGATACAGTGCGAAAGGTCCACCCTCGCCTGAAGAACCAAAAACACGTGAGACTTTGCAGCGCCCACAAGGACATTGCTCTACCTTCATGAGTGCCAAAGCGCAAGCATATGAGGACCTATGTACAGTGTCAGTCTGGGTCAGTGCAAAAGATGGGGGGAGGTGACTGACGTATTTGCATAACGGCAGAAGGGTCAAAGCCCAAATGATGGCACTAATGCCCCCTATGACATCGTCCTTTGGGGGCACGGGGCCGGACGATGACCAGATACCATTGAGCACGTACAAAGGTGACGTCCCGATGTCGGAGTATATGATCCCTGTGCGAGGCGGGTGTTACTGTGAGTATCACGCACGATAACTGGGTGGGACAACAGCATACCAAGTGTCTGGAAGCTGAGTATGGCCAGTGCCAAACCAGCTGCTTGCAGCGGGCGGCGGCTTGGATGGCCAGGTTTAAGGTCCGAAGAACCAACAGAAGCTGTGGACATGTCGGGTAGTGGGTCCTCAGAGCTGCAGAAGGCTGCAGAAGGTCTCAGGATTTTAAGCTGTCGCTTTAACTCCTCTTCGAAGGAGCTGATTTCCTTGTTTCAGGGAATGGCGGATATCCCTCGCCATAAAGTTTGATTTTTGTATATATTATGAGATTCGGGTAAGTGGTTGTGGCGAACATGTCGTGAGGGAATTTAGCTATCGGTTGGAGATAACTCTTACAATGTATTATTCGCGGGCGGCGTACAGTGGCAGTGGTACAAGTGACGCTTCCGCTTGGACAGTGACCGTCGATAGTCGATGACAATTGACGACAATTGAAGTAAGTCTGATCGGCGGTTCAGCGCTCAGGGCTCGTAGTCCGAGTCGGAGTGTATGCGGTATGTTCCATATGTTCCATTGGCGTGTTCAGGGCCAGTTGCCATCGATAATGATTTTGCCAACCAAGTAGTACTTACGGGGTAAGAAAAGTTGGCCTTGCTCGTCAGAGTCGTCACGTCTAATTCCAGTAAATCCTAATTAACACATTGTTCTCACGGCACGAGTCGCTTTCCCCGTTTGATATCGGTCGGCCCCTTGAATTCGAAGCCACCGGTGTTTTGGGAATTCCCCAAGTCGGTGCCCGAGAACTAAGGGTCTTTTTTCGCAAATAACTTAAGACGAAATTTTTTTATCACTAAGTCAGGCAATATCTTTCACTTGCGTGGCAGGCCAGGTGGCAGTGCATGTGGTACAGCGTATGCTGCATGGAGGATATTGGTGTGAAGAGGTGTAGCATAGCATCATTCGTGCATGCCAGTCAGGACGCCAAAGTCAAGGAAGGCGAAGGGAGAGGGAGGGGAAGACATATACAGTACCAGCACAAGACATCCTGAAACCGCTAACATCACGCGGGGTTGTTGCAGAGAGCATGCAGTAGAGCACACACGCACTGCACGGAAATAGCGCATGCGAAGGCAACACACGCGAGCCCATGCGCTCAGAGGCACTGCTATTGCTTTTGCTTCTGTGTCTTGAGTCTTGCTCAACGGGCGCCGTTAGCAACCCATAAAAGGAGACTTGTATTGGGGGAAGCCGGTACTCTGAGGGGACTCAGAGGTGGAGGAAGGCGACATATAGGTGCATCCCCTGTCCATCCAGCTCATTCTATCTCTGAATTTGCCACATGCAGGAAAGAATTGGGGGGGGGGGGTTGAAACGTCACCGCGGCAGACACTGACAGAAAATGAGGGTACAGTACAGCTACTAAGTTATATGGGAGATGAGAAAAAAAGATGATTTCTCCCGACCAGATCTCGAATAACTGGATTATCTCTGTCCTCCGCTTTCCAAAAAAAACAATCTCGCCATCGATGTGAGTGAAAATGGCTGTCAGCCGGCTTACATAATTTGTCAAGAGAAATCACGTAAAATCACGTACAGAAGGTGGGCATAACTTACTGGGCCAACTTCAGGCTTTGGCACAAGTTGTGCACAGAACAAGGAGCTTCTTTTGCCCCCTTTGCGTACCCTCTCCTCTTTATGCGCAAACGGGGGCAAAGAGCGCATACATCGTAGCCCTCCATTCACGTACCCCCTACATACACGAGAGAGCATTTTCCTTCTCCCGCGCGTTCCCCCCGTTCGCCCCTGCACGTCAGTCTGGTGACCGCTTCCGGATTTGCGTACGCAGCCCCCGTTCGCATGCCCCCCCCCCTTTTGCGCGCAAACAGGGGCGGGGGGGCACAAAAGTGGCGAGTGTGCGTGGACTTTCCGTTTCTTTCCGAGTCCGTTTCGAGTCCAAATGAAGGCGAGAAGGTGGTGGGGCGCCAACTGGCGCCCATTCCCGCGTGCCCCCCCCCTGTTCACGTGTCACCGGCGTCACCGGGCGCCTCCGAGTTTCCTCGCAGCGGCCCTGGTCTGCGTGTGCTCAAGTTGCGGAGCTATCACCTCTGCTCATATTGTTAGTGTGGGAGCGGGAAGGTGCGGTCGCCTCGCGCCGTATCTCCTCCTCACACACAAGGCGCAAAACGATATATAACGGTATATTGTCCAGATATCTTGTGGGCCATAGTCAATGTTACTGACGGCAGTAGCCCAACCCCTTTCACTGCGTGCAAAGCAGAGTTTTCCGACCAATAAAACCCTTAGAAAACCCTAAAAAAACCCTTGATAAGTGGTTATGTTTAACACTCCATAGGGTTTTCTATGGGTTTTATTGGTCTGAAAACCCTGCTTTGCACGCAGTGTTTCTCTTTTTAACCTTGGGTCACGCGACAGGAGATCACCTGCAAGCTTACATCTCGATCACAAACAAACACACATAGACGCGTAACTCATGAGACAACTCTGCACTACCACCAATACACGGACGCCTCACACGTAGATCTGTTCGCGGAAGCCAGGCAAGATCTGCGCGGTGCGGTACTCCTGATCCTCGGCGCGTACGCCCTTCGTACGTTGCCACTTCTGCTTCGCGAACGTCCAGGCTAGTTAAACAATCAGAAGGATAAATGATAGAGATAGGATAGTGACTGGACCGGACTCACCCTCAACGGTCGGGACGGGGTTGCCGCTCCGTTCGAACTCGTTCTGCGTGAAACCCTCGCGCTGCAACACGGGAGAGTCCTTGGCCGTGTTCAAGACCACATCATTGTGAGGGCTGTATCCGACAGACGCGGTCCCAATATAAATGAGCGTGGATAGCCCTTCCTGCATAGGGTTGTTACCTACCGAGAAAAGTAGAGTAGCCCAAGGCGGTCTACATGTTGTTGATCCTTGGGAGGCGCGACAACGCTGACAAGCGAAAGTTCAGTATAAGGATGAGGGAAGAAAGCGCCATGTGACTTGTACCGATGGATGGTGCTCCTGACATAGCCGCCGGTTAGGAACGAGATGGCGTCGCACGCGTTTACGGTAAGCGTCGCGTCCTGTGGCTTGACCCACTTCCACTCATTGTGGATCGGGTCGCGGATCTGGAGTGCCGCGACAGGCTGGCGAAACAGTAGAGTGAAGCTACCCAGATCTGCGCCACACGATGGAGAGTGAGCGTGCAGGGTAGGACCGAGTTGCGTATGCGTACCAGTGTGACCGGGGATCCAGTTGTTACCAATGGCGGCGTTCTCCTCTGGGGTGAATTTGGTATACTTCATGTACCGTAGGTGGTCTTCGCTTTTCACCTCGTACTTGTGGGTGTTGCGGAAGAAATCCTCGGGTAGCTCGAGAGCGATTGCTAGAAGCGTATGGAGTGGATCCAATACCTCGGAGTGGAGCAGCTTAATATGATTTAATCCAAAAGAAGGCGCTGCAAGTCTGGGAAGGTGACACACCCTGGCGAACTGCTCAATCTCTTCAATGTTGTTCCGTATGAGTTGAGGGTGATTGTGCTTGAAGTCCCCGTTGAACTCTGCACAACCATGATCACGTCAAGTAGGGTTTAGTAAGCGCGATATTGCTGGTGTAAAACGCACTCGGGATGTTGTATATCTCCACACGATCCCTGATACCGGTCTTCGTGTCGAGACTGAGTAACAGTTGAGTCCATAATTGGCGTATAAGTAGTGCGGATGTACATGCGACGACCAGCAGGGACGTAGCCATTAAATTGGCCTTGATCTGATATCCCCGCCTATGTCAGACAGTGGTAACGATCCAACGACCTATTCGAGCATGCACCTAAACCCTCAGGAACATGTCTAAGCTTCTCTTCCACAGGGAGCTCGTAGAACTGCCTTCCGATTGCAAATTGGCGGCTTACGGCTTCTTGAGAGATGTTAAAGTTCTTGACGTAGAAAAAGCCCTTCTCCCGCAGGGCCTTGATGAGGGACTCGGCGAGTTGTTGCTTTCCCTCCGGAGTGGGATACTTGGAAAGGTCGAGAGTAACAAGCTCGGCCCAGTCGAGATTTTCCTGAGAACATAAATTCAGGTTCCGTACGATGATGAGTATTCTTACCTTTGTCTCTGGAACAAAGGCGTAAGAACCTGCGAGAGTTCTCGGTCAACGAACGACGTTCGAGGAAAGGCAGCGGGCTCGGGCCGTGGGCCGAGCGGGTGACGGACCGAGATTAACTTGGCCAGGCATCGCAACTTTGACCAACTTTGAGCAGAAAAGACCACTCGTGCGACGGCGAAACAGCTCTTGTGGCTCAATTTATATCTTCCAGACATCTACCAACCAATTTCGGTAATTCTGATGTCTGGTGAGAAACTGGTCACCGAGATATCGTGCCAATTGCGGACCGGCCAAGTCACCTCATCAAGCACCTCATTGTGCTTCGCGATTGCGTGCGAGATCATTCCTTGTGGCTAGTGTTGGGATCCCTTAGCCGTCTGTTTTCGTGGTGCCTTCTAATGCGGCTACGGATCAGCTCTCAGGCTAATTCGTTGAGGCAACCATCATCATATCTTCGCCTTTCCTGACGTGCGATTGCCTCACTGCCCTCGCCGGACAACAATTGCGCCATCTGCCCCGCAGTTACAATTCTCCCGCATACCGCTAGCTCGGCTAGCGCCTCTTATCAGCTGAGGGCACACGATGTCAACTGGGCAATTTCTTTTAAATGCCGGCGGTTCTCAACTACACCTTGCATCTGGCGACAGCCCGGCCTTTCCATATCAACCTTTGGACGAAATGGGAAAAGCTAAGCAAGAGACTCGCCCTTGGTCAAGTTACATCTGGTGCGCCTCTTATTGTCACTCAATGGCTTTGGCATAGCTTATACGAAAACGCAGGGATTCCTGGAACAAGTCGCCAGAGGAGCGCAATTTTCTTAGACGACTAGATACCTGCCTCATCACATATGCGGCTCTCTCCTACTTCAGCAAATACCTCGACCAGCAGAATGTCACTGTGAGCACACATGGTCCCAAGCTAAAAAACAAACATTGACTTCATAAATGTACGGGTTATAGAATGCTTACGTATCTGGGATGCAAGAGGAGTAGGTCATTACGATCCGTCGTGTCTTGGACCGTGTCTGACAGCACTGGGGAAAGTCTCCGCCTTCATGGAAATCAACTCAATTATATCACAACGTCATGGACTGTGGGATATGTTATAGGGCAGATTCCATCAAAGTAAGCGAGTTCGTTGCCTCGTTGAATGTCATCTCACAAGTGCATAGCATGCTTATTACACGCATCCGACCGTCGATATGGGTAAGCTGGGTGTCTCTTCATTCTGAAATGCCTTAATGCCAGGACTTTAGATACCCGCAATGGAATTGATTTGGAGTTCTCTCACCATGTGCCTCGCGTTGAGCAAAAACTTTTCGACCCTCTGCGCAATCCGCTTCCTAGTGGGGTTGGCGGAGTCAACTTTTTATCCCGCCATACAGGTGAGCCCAAACTCTGGAGAAGTTATCCGTGATACAGTGGTAATAACATTCGACCGTCCGATGTAGTACGTTATCGGAAGCTGGTACAAAAAGGAAGAGCTAGCGAAGCGATCCTGCATATTCCATGTGAATCCATAGATCCACTTCTTCTGCGCTAATAACTTACCGTATGGGTTTATGACTCTCGCAGACAGCCAGCGCAGTTGGCCCCATGGTCAGCGGATTTTTGCAAGCGGTAAATACAGAATTGTTCGGTGTCATCATTCGTGTTCACATTGTCTGTTCTGTAGGGCGTCTATAATGGCCTTAACAATAGAGGTGGTATCGCAGGATGGAAATGTGAGCTTAGATGTCGTTTTCATTATATATATATGAGCCTACCTTCCCTTTTCTCAGGGCTGTTCATCATCGATGGGGTCATTACCATCCCCATCGCGCTTCTTGGCTTCATCATCATGCCAGATTTGCCGACAACGACCAAGCCATCTATATTCTATACCCAGGAACAGCTTGACATTGCCATCAAGCGTATGGAGTCTGAGGGACGGAAACCCCCCGAGAAGTTTACCAAGGAGAAGGTGGGACTTGGGTTCAGATGTGTTGATATCTCGCGGATTCTCATATGATTGGATAGGTTCTCAGCTTCTTTTCTACATGGCATATATACACACTTGTGCCCCGTGAGTTCTCCATATACGTCACCTCTAATCCTGTACTGACCCGGATCGATCGTCCAGTCTATGTCCTGGTACGGTCTCACGCAGTCTTTGCGAACTAGCACTAATCGTGTCTTCAGTTCAACAATGGCAACGGCGGGACGACGTCCATGATTTTCTGGTAATAACCTCTTCTCATATTTCCATCCTCTGATGAGGTGTCACAGGCTGAAGAGTTTTAACAAGCCTGGGCACATCGTCTATACCGTCGGGCAGATCAATACGTATCCCCTTGGTATCTATTCCCTGCAGATTGTGACGAGTAGGTCTCTATACTTAGCTCGCCAGCGGAGTGCTCATGTCCGAAGCCCTAATATATGCCTGGTGGAGCGACGCGGTTGTGGCACGCTGGCCACCAATACTTGTTGCCGGGGTAAGCGCAGAAGCGCTTATCGTCCTACCGTTGCTCACGTTCCGCAGGTATGGTCGATTATCACCTATTCAGTTCTTGCAGCAACGCCAGTATATACTCACATTGCACGGTATGAGACTGTTCAATGTTCTCGGGTCCAGAATCTAACTGCTCCTACCGCCTAGACGCTGGACGTTTTATTACTTTGTAAGAGGGCGGTCAACTTGAAGTCACGTTTCTTTACTAAACCCGTAGACCGGTTGCATGGGAGGCTTGTCGGGCCTGATCATGGCGTGGGTTAATGAGCTCAATAGCCATGATAACGAGAGCACGTACCTTCTTCCGCGCCTCTGTGAAGACCATGGCGGGACTGACGTTGTTCTACAGAACGCGCGTTCGTCGTCGCATCTTGCAACATGTTCGCCTATGTGTTTCAAGCCTGGTTGCCCATGTGAGCTTGCCTACCGTTCATCTCGTCGCTCAATCGCTACTTGATCTGACCACAACCACCTTCAAGTGTTATATTCCCTCAGGTACAACAACCGAGGTATGTGATTAGCGCACGGTGGCACTGGTTAGGATTGTTGACGATGCTCCTGTGTAGGGTGTTCGTGGGTAACATCGCGACTGCCTGCATCAATTTCTCAATGAGTACGTACAAAGCACACCCTGTGGATGCCCACGCCTAGGCTTACACATGCTCAAAGTCATAGCTGCGTTGATAACGCTGTCCTTCCAACGTCGCGATCAGCAACGCGCAGCGATAAGTGAGACTAGGACACCTGGTGACGTCACGGTCGATGGCCATGAGAGCATAAAGAGTATTGGCACAAAGAGGCCGGCAGAGGAAGGAGTCCCTTAGTTTGGGCTCGAGCTCGAGCTCGAATTTGTTCCTTACTCTTGCTATAGGGTCGCCTTGTGTATTTGTGGATTGGTTCTGAATGACTTTGGTGCCAAGACTTGTAGACCAGGCCGCACTGTTTCGCTTTGAGGTGGCCAACCCCGTGAGTAGTTCTTTCTCCACAAGTAGACCCTCGTCGTTATTGTCTATCTGTTGTGGCACCTTCCTAGCCAGACGAGTTGAAACTCTTTGTGGGTGTGGACAGGACAGCGTGGTTGCGGCCCGTGTTCAATGCGCCGCGACCACTTTGAATGATTCTCACTATCCTCAACTCCTAATATAAAAACTGGTGCTTGCAAGGCCCAACAAGAAACATCGCCTAAACGTACACTCTAAGGGAAATGGTTTATCACTATTCAAACCCACCCCCATCACCATCCTCATTGCGCAGCGCGGCTCCCACAGTCGACGACCTCGCTTCCCGGGTTTCGCATAACCCTCCGCATATACGAGACGGCGCGCACGGAAACCGCGGCGCAAGGCGCCGAACACGAAACAGAACGCGGCGTGCGCTGGTCCGCACCCCGCCCAGCGAATCTGCGCGAGCGCTTCAAGACTGGGCTGCGTGCGGTCCGAGACGCGGCCGGGCCGCATCTGCGCTCCGGGGAGAAACACACGCCCAACGATCGGCCCGAAGCGGCATTCTCCGTGCTCGGCGCTTCCGCAGGCGTTCACGGCGGAGCGCACCTGTGTCTCGCACAGACGCCCCCCGACGCGCCGCAGCCGACGGTGGTCTGGGCAAGCCCGCAGCAGCAGGGCCAAGGCGTTGCTTGGGGCCAGTGGCCGTGCCATTCTTTCACGCACTGCATCACCGTGCTGACGGAGCGCAAAGCGCGTGCGATGTACGAGCTCGACGACGAGCCACTCCCGCCCGTGTACGCATGCGCGTTCGAAGGCGTCGCGCACCTCTGGCTGGTCGTGCCGCCGCGCTCCCGAGGCGTGGATGCGCAAGAGCGGCCGGTCCTAAGCGACGAGCAGATGCGCGCCGCGGTAGAGTTTGCAGACGGAGCGAGCGAAGAGGCGGAGGACAACGAGGGCGCGGCCGGACCGATGCTGCTCGCTTGTGCAGAGAGGAACGAAGTAGACGTCGCAGCGCTCGCCGTATTGCTGCTCGCACGCCGTTCCCGTCCCGCTGGGCAGGGCCGCGCTCCGTGCTCGGCGCGGCGGCAGCGTGGTGAGCGCGCTGAGGCTGGCTGCACGCCGACGTACAAGGCGGCGCGACTACTCGACGATGACCCGGGCGTTTCGCTCGTCTGGAAGGGGTTGTTGGGCTGGCAGGATGTGGAGCGCTTGCAGGCGGTGCTCTGGACTTGTGGTTGATGGTGTTTGAGGGTGTTGGTTGCGTACGGTAATTAGGTTTGGGTGAATGAATGAATGAACGCGGTGGGGCCGGGCGCTACAGTCGTTCCCTATTTCGGTTTATAGCAAGTTAAACGTCAAAAAAAGGTTTCGACCCAAACGAACCGCGGGATCTTGTTCGCACGTACTGTGCTACGAGAATGTTACTCTGTTGACGACGACAAGGACGCAGTCCACTGGCAACAATGGTAGGCCGCAACTCACCCATAACATTTCCGGCACGCTCATGTAGGGCAAACGTGAAGGGCTCGAGTGGAGACCCTATCATAGTTCAAGTACTTCCCGTCGCCCATCTCCCAGACTGGCGCCCGTGTGCTTCCTTTCATCCCGCTGGCACCAAGGTCATGCGTGCACTCTCACGCGTGTCTCTTTCTCCCACCCAGCTTTTGGAAAATTTTCACCAGGTCGGGGAAGTGCCGTCGATTAAATATCCCGGTGCCCTGACAACGAGGACTAAACAGCGAGGACGGGCTTCCGTGACAAAGCTGCATTCCATTTCGCTCATTCAACAAATTCTCGCCATGGGCAAGATCGAGCTCCTGTTTCCAATATACCGGACATCGTCTGAACATCGTCTGCCGCAGTGCACGCGATCACCTATAGAGGTAAGATCAAAATGCGCTCTGCCATCCTGGGTAGATCCATTCGCTTTCTCCAAATCAATCGGTCTTGTATGCGCGGTCTCGCACCCTTCAGGAGTTCTTTTTCCATATGCCTATTTTACCTCACAGAAGACGCCCGCGGAAGCCGTACGGGCTTCTTCCGGAAGACCTTCTGGAGAAATATAACATGTGTCGTTGATAGTGGTCACCCCTTCCCTTAGATTTCAACTGGCACCTTCTCGTCAATAGTGGTCATGGTTTTTCAGGTCTTTGCCGTCGATATTTTTGCTTTGGTATCTTTCTTTGTCGTCTTCTTGGCATTCCGCAGCCATCGACGACGCAGGGGACACCCCTACCCCCCTGGCCCTCGACCTCTACCTCTAATCGGCAACCTTCTAGACCTCCCAAAGGAGTTCCCATGGCTCACATATACTCGCTGGTCGAAGGTCTACGGTAAGGGCACTACTTATTACCAAGGGTTCCCTAGTTTGACAGAACGAAACAATAGGAGATGTGTTCTCTCTTCACGTTTTTGGCCAGGTTGTCGTCGTTTTGAACTCCCCCAAGGCCATCAAGGATCTCCTTGAGAAACGGGGCGATATTTACTCGGATCGTCCTGTCATCCCGTTTTTTGAGATGTATGTGCACGAGAAGTTCGCGCTATTTCGACTGACTTGGGTTAGGATGGGATGGGAATGGCTCGTGCCATTTTCAGGCTATACAGAATTTTGGCGCCAAGCACGCAAGTTACTTGACCGCGGCTTGCGACCGGGTGCAGCGGTTACGTATCGCCCCATGCAGCAAGCTAAGGCGCGTATACTCCTCACACAGCTGTTGACAAGCCCAGATGAGTGGAAGGGTCACATCGAACTGTTCGTGGCACGATTTATTTGATTGTGTCTACCCTTCCTCAGTATCGCGGATCTCTCTTAGCTTACAAGGAGAGATGATCTTATCCATGACGTATGGTTACGATGTCGAGGGACCGGATGACCGGAAACTTTACGTCGTCAAGAAGATGGCCCAAATCACAGCGACCACGACGCTCCCAGGCGCTCTACTTGTCAACTCTCTTCCTTTCTGTGGGTGTTCCCATCAGTTCCCGCATAGTCACCATAATGATCCGTCTCAGTGCGGCACGTTCCCGAGTGGTTGCCATGGTTCAGCTATAAACCGCTTGCTCGCTGGGGCCACGGTATTGGGCTGGAGGCCGTGCAAAAACCGATGGCGTTCGTCAAAGAATGCATGGTAAATGCCCAATGCAGATCACTTATGTATCTGTAAAGGCTCATAGGACGCCCTCTAGTCCAACGGCACTGCGAAGCCTTCACTGGCTCTCGAGGAACTGCAAGATGCAGAGAAACTTTGTCAATCAGAGCGTGAAAAGGTAACGGAAACTATCAGCGGAGCTCTTGGGTCGATGTATGCAGGTGAGCAATTCCTCAACTTCTTGCTAGATTCGGCTGAAATAGCTCTCTATAGCTGGGACCGATACCGTGCGTCTGCGAATACATTATCTGGATTTCGTTTCGTTCAGCCCTTCGTCTCCAGACATTCAATACCTTGATGACATTCTTCGTCGCGATTTTACTCAACCCTGGTGTACAGACGAAGGCGCAGGACGAGCTCGACGCCGTTATTGGACGAAACCGGCTGCCGACATTTGAGGATCGCCCAAACTTGCCGTACATCAATGCGATATGTAAGGAAATCCTGAGGTGGAAACCCGTTGTACCTCTCTGTATGTCCAATCCATCACTGCTCATGCAAAAGATCGGTGTGCACTCGCCCACAGGCATCCCTCATTCAACCCTGCAAGACGACCTTTATGAAGGTTACTTTATCCCCAAGGGTTCGCTATTTTATGACATGAGCCTATCTCGGTGTCGCTGACACATACCATTAGGCTCTCTAGTCATCCCTAATTCATGGTAAGATACTTGTCCCACGCACACTCGTCTATGGTGGTTTCAATTATTCGTAGGGCAGTCTTGCACGATCCAGCCGTGTATTCAGATCCAGACACCTTCAACCCGAGCCGATTTCTTAACTCAGATGGCAGCATTCGGGATGACCCGACGTGGACATCTGGGTTCGGGTATGGAAAACGCATCTGTCCTGGGAGACATTTCGTGGACGCAACGATGTTTATTGTCGTCGCATCCCTTTTCTCGGTCTTCAATATCGAGAGGGTGAAGCGAGCTGATGGTAGCGCCGAAGAATATTCATTCATGGGGACAGGCATAACGTACGTGTCTTGTCTTCCGAGAACCGCCGCGCTGATCGGCGATTATTTTTTCAAGTGGTCCAAAACCCGTTCTCGTGCTCAATTTTCCCAAGGGATAAAAGGGCCGAAGAGCTGATCACTGCCGATACTATGGCGCGTTAAAATCTTGGCGCAGATTTCAATGGTCATGTAATCTACTGTAGTGGTCCTTCATTTGAAGAGCGTAGTATACTGTACTAGTGTCGTATTTAATCCTCACAAGTTTATGAAACACCTGAGAAGACACTGAGTCGAGAAATGCAGCAACGACGCCTACTAGAAATCCAATTTGGCATCGCAACTGCACCAAAGTGCTCAAATCACGGTGAGCGCAGAAGCCGGGTGTCTAGGCACCTCTGTAGGGGCCACTAAAATGAATCGGTGACCGGTGACCCGTCCTTGTCGTTATGATGATTTCGGAATCGACGTCAATCATAATGCATAATGTGCGACGCCCTACAGTAAATATCGAGCGACTTGGAAGACTGCCAGTGTGACATCTCCCTCAAAATTTGCGCGCTTCAGGTTTGGTAAGGTAGTAGGTGGAAACTCAGAATCCCGGACGGAGTAGTTGAACGAGTACTTTGAAAAGACTTGTGATTGCTAGCTATACAGTGTTCTTTCCGCATCAAGGAGATCCTGGTCAAAAGTTACCAGGAGCACTAAGTCTTGATCTGTCGTAGTCCTGCCAGTACTACTGTACCTTCCTCATGCCACTGATAACTTTTAGTTTTCTTGATGGACCAGCGCCCCTCCTAGCTGGCAGGGCTTTTCCTAGTGTTTAATTGTTTTGATGCTAGCACGCCTGGTCCTCTGGTTCAGCTGTAGGGGCTGCATACGTCGTGCATTGAACAACTCGGGAGGGAGCTACTTACCACCGCCGTCAGAAAGTGTAATACAGGTCTCGATTAGGCCTTTTTCTTTTCCCTTTAATCACCTTAACTAGGTGTCGACTTCGTCGACTGTGACCTTACTTGTGTTGTGGGTATTATTAACGGGGAAAAGTCAAGAGTTATGTAACGATATTCAGTTTGTCTTTGTTTACGATTCACGTGGATATCTATACGCGCACCGCACCTGATCAAGCCTTTTGCATTTTGTGCCGTGTTATGCTTGGACTCAGATGCATCACCTTGTGTATTGCCCAGGGGCGGTATCGACTAGCCATCGATCAAGTTGCGGTCTAGGCAGTCTAGGTAGTCATCTCGGCGGTGCAGTCTGCAAGTGCGAAGTGCGATTGTAGTACTGTAAAGCGCGTTCCATGATGTCTGGAACTTGAAGGCGGCACCGATATCCCTCACTCTGGTCTCCTTTGCCAGTGTACCTTATCACGGTGTCCGTCCCCAGACTTGTCCGTGGCTGTAACTTACCAGGGTCCGGGAACTCAATTGCAATGTGTGCAACCCTGTTGTCTACTCTGGCTCTCCACGCCAGATCCTTACCTTTCTAATGTCCAGAAGCACATGGAAGCGTGTCTGCTTTTAGACGGAGTTGACCGAATTCTGCGCTGCTACACAGTACTCACACTGGCACGCGTCGCCGGAGTTAGATGATCTATACCGTAACGTTGACGGGCACTCCTTCGGAGAGCCTGTGTGGCTTTCTCCGTGAATAGTAGGTCTTCGCCGGGCGGGGTCAGAATAATGGTCGATACGTCATGAACAACAGAAATGGTCCTGAGGTTTTTAATTCCTCATTCATAACCGGATTTATGTCTTTTCACCACGCTGCTGGTGTCCATCCATCCTGCCGTGGTTGCATCCGAGGGCTGGTTCAAACCATAACAAGTTGGAGAATTGGCCTGTAGATTATTAAAAGATACGCTTTACCAATCACCAACACTGGCAACGCGCCCCCTTGTCTGCGTCGGCCCTTCGACGCCTCTTGTCAACGTTCTGCCTAAACTCAGCTGTCGCATGATTCTGACGCTGGTCCAGCTGGCATCGGTCGACCGACTGTGGGGTCTTCCTCATCGACCACGAGGCTTAATACTGTCTATTCTTTGTCGGATAGTAACAAAACGAGAAAATAGAGTCGAAAATGACCCAGTCTGCAAAACTCTTGGCCGGGATAATGATGGCTAGGGGTGAGAGACGGTACGGAGAGATTAATCGAGACAGACGGCGAGAATTAGAGAAACGATTCAAAGCCGCAGTTGTAGGTGGTTCATCGGGAGCTTGAACACCGGTTATGCTGTCGCTGAGAAGATCATGCAGTATGCTTTTAGGAGGGAAGGAAGGCATGAGCAAAAGTCAGGTGCCTAGCAAGGCGACACGGTGCCATATACTAATACTGGAGAAGTTCAAACGGTAGCGACATTGCAAAATGTAGCTCGGAAGCTATTGGTCTGTCCGCTTCCATGATGAGCACAAGCCACTCGGACACATGTGTACTCTGGTTCATTGTCTCTGCGGTATTTGGGCTCAAGTCGCCGATGTACAATCTCTCTACTCGGCCAGTTCTCTGTCTCATTCTTTACAAATCGAGTCAATCAGCCTCGCAGCCCTTCAGTTCCTTACCAAAACGATCGTTATTATGCGGCGGCGGCGGATGCGGATGCGGTATTGCCTCCCAGCTCAGAGTAGAGCACGTCTGTGTTGCCCTTGCGGCGACTATCACCGCGTCGCTGATTATTGAAGTAGTTTGAGACGAGGAACGCGACGTCTAACAGTGAAAAGGAGGTCAGAATAAGTATTTATCACAATTGCGGTGGAAGCTGGAGCAGACCGACCTAGAGACTGCTCGAAATTCAAGCGGGGATCGCAGAAGCTCTAAAGTTGTGACCTTGAGAAGAGACCCAGAGCATTAAGCATGCGAGAACAGACCTGGTAGCGAAGACCAAGCTGCTCCTCGCTGAGCTCCATGCTCCCGCCGAGACACTCGGTGACGCTGTAGCCCTCCTCGTTGAGCTCGCCCGTGAACTCGAGGCTGACGCCGCCGAGGCGCGACCCGCACTCGCTGTGAATGCGCAGGCACGAGGTAAGCTCGCTGATGATCGTGCCAAAGTGACGCGTCTTCAAGCCCGTCGACGAGGTGAGCGTACTGCAAGGGTGGAATCGCGTTTGGATGCAGCCGTTAGCGTGTTTGGAACACATGTGACGAAGTGCTTCGCATGCTCACTTTCCGTGCATCGGGTCGCAGACCCAGATGACAGGATGTCCGGATTCCTGGACGGCTTTGATGTGGACCGGTAAATGCGTAGCGATCTTCAAAACCGTATGGTGAGGATCAGCCGGAATCGATTGAATATAGAAGGACCTTGTTAACTCCATAGCGAGTGATCAGCGTCACCCTTCCGTTATCGTGCTCGGGATTCACAACTGAGGGCTCAGTTAGTCTCAAGGGGAACGAAAACGTTACCCAAAACGTGACACTGACTATCGAGGAGTTTGACAAGTTCGTCTGTGGCCATCGAAGGCCCGACCTTAATCCCAATTGGATTGCGGATCCCGCGGAAGTACTCGATGTGAGCGCCGTCCAGCTGCCTCGTCCGGTCTCCCACCCAAAGGAAATGCGCGGAGGTATTATAATACTTCTTGGGTGCGGGGGTTCCAACTTGAAGCTCGCGAGAAATGGTCGAATCCGGGATAGGGTACAAACGAGTCATGGCTTCTTCATAGTCGAGTAGGAGTCCCTCATGGCTGCAGCCGACGCGCACTAGTTTAGGAATCTTCTGATATTCATGAGGGAAGCGAAGATACCTTGTGTAGAGGTCGGCCTCTCCCAAGACCCCGCGACCCCCACCACGTTCGTAGCTCTGCGTTTCCCGGCCAGCGGCCAGGCCGATCGTCCGAGTAAAATCAAGAGCATCCGAAAGCCCTTGCGAGATTGCTTCGTATTCATCCCTATCAAACCCGATGGAGGTCAACCACGCAAAACAAATGTATTTGCTTTTCAACGCACCGCAGGGACGGTGACCGTACGTGCAACAGAGACCAATCCCGTGGATGATGCAGCGAAGCGAAACCAGAAGTAAGAAGACCGCGGATGTGGTTCAGAGTGGCTGTAGAGTGGAAGTATGCGCTGCGTAGGTTCAGACGGCTCAGACGCCATCCAACGGGTGGAAACGCGATGAAGGAAGGTGCACCTCAGTAGCCTCTCTGGGTCCGGAGTTCGCTCGTCAGGGTTGAAGCTGATAAAAGGTCAGGCACAGGCATAAATATGGCGCGTGATTTTCATTACCCGTTCACGTTGTCTCCCCTGTTGGTCGTCCGTTAGCATATATGTGGTGAAAACGTTGGGAAGCGCCTTACCGGAAGATCATGACGTCACGATCCCCAATCTTTTCAGTCGCACTGCTCCTTGGCTTAGCATATTGACCAGCAATTCGGCCAATGCGGACCTGTCCCAGCCATCAGCCGAGACGAACAGTAGAAAGGTTGTGGAGAGGAACATACGACTGGAAGACGAGCTCCCCAGGTCAAGATGAGGGAGAACGACAATATGAGTCCAACTTTTGCGGAAATATTTTCCTGAAGCAGAGATAAGTGCGCGCCCGCTAAGTTGGTCCTGGAAGTCGAACCTGAGTGCAGGCTGCGAAGCTTTCGGCACAATCCCCAGCATGTAGTAGGAACGCTTCATTTTTTTGCACCAGGCTCAGTTGGTGCCGAAGTCGCTCGATCTTAACAAGATAGGTTCGTTGCAACCTTGACCCAATGATGATTCCAGGCGAACTAACTCACCTCAGATGGGGTGACAAGCGGAGGCAAGGCTTCGACTTTGTTCAAGACCCTATGGAAATACGCGAATGAGCACCGAGATGGTATGCCAATAGCGTGTTACTCACTTAGCCAGATGAGCCTCATCTGGATATTTGACGGACTGAAAAAAAAAAAAAAAAAAAGAAAAAAGGAATGAGCTCAGCTCAGGCTATGGGCGGGGTTGTGTTAAGATCAAGCGTACCTGAGCGGCTTCTTTGCCCCTCCACGATGTCGGAACCCAATCTCCAGCTTCCATTGTTTTCTGCAGCTATATGCGTCGGCGGGACAAGACACTGGACAGAAAAGGTGACAGAAAAGCAGAAAGGCTCAGGCCCCCAATGCATCGAACGCAGGCAAACACGGTCCAAACATCGGAACGTTACCTTGTCCACACTTGGGAAGAGCGTGTCCCGTATCGGAAACGCTGCTTATAAGGAATTCGAAGCACTCTACTTTGTCGAGATAAACAAATTATCTTTGAGGCTCTGGGACTACGCCGGGCACTGGCACCGTGACAGCGCCGAGCTCCTGCCACACAGAGTGGTACGCGAACGCAGGGCGACCAAGTTAACTGGTGGATATGCCGTATGTTGCGACTGCACTGTAGTTATCCAAGTAAGTTAGTCACCTACGGAGAGAGATCCGATAAATTGACATTTGTATATATTTGATTTATCTCCCAACTAGGTTCTCATTTCTCAGGATACCTTGCAGAAACTCCTTATCGGAAGCGCATTTGACGGGAACCATCCACATCATCATAGTGCGGCATGCAGGGTTCGTAATATGTATTGGTTACTTTATTGTTCTATTTTGCCTTGCTAATATGTTTTCTCATGCGTAACGCGTGACGGATCGCACTGGCAGGGGGCTTGATACTCCTGAGCTGAGACTCCCAGTGACCAAGTGTTTCATCTCAGCGCGAAAATCCGATCTACTGTGATCTGCGCAGGTTCGGAATCCCCGGATCATGGACCAACTACCTCGGTCTTCAAGTTTACCTCGGGCCCAAACAAGCGCCCGTTGGGTCTGGCCCGTTGCTGCTGCCAATACGACCAATTTTGGGCTAAGTGATTTCTGCCAATGTGTCGCGTGGAACAATGCCCCCCATCATGTTACCACGCCTTGAGGCAGGAATGGATCCTACCAATCCCCGAAATCCTTTTGACGCATGGCTGTGTCCTAGAGTTGTCGATCGGCGGGTCAGTGCTGATGCTATCCTCGTGTTATCGCAGACACCTTGCCGGCTCATCTCTACTCGCATCATCGGAGTGTGTGTGGGTCTCATAACTTCCCACCTAGGTGGTAGGGTTAAATTTATAAGTACGTTGGTGCAGAGACTCTTCTTGATTCGAATTTGTCTTGTGTTGTATTCGCTGACTTTGGCCGTATCTACGCTCCCAGGAATCTATTTAAAATTTACTCGAACCGGGGAACAACTTCCTCGTCCTTACTGTCCGTTATACACGGTCACACAAAGTCACAGCAATGTGGGACGATACTGAAACGATTGTCCTTTACGAACTGGTTGTCACCTGTGCATATAGGCTGAGACCGACTAGACCATTAGACCGTTCCGCAGCGTCGTCTCTCCCGCCACCCGAAGCGCCGGGACCTCGCGTTTATATATGAATGAATGTTCCGAATACGGCCTCTGAACCCCATATGAGGGCGTATTTGGTTGCAGCCTTCTTTGTCGTCCTATGTCTCTCTAGCGCTTCCTTGTGGGCATTGGGCTATAGTTTCCCTGGCCCCTCGCAATCAGTATAAAAGTGTCCTCGGTGTCGCGCTAGCTTAGGCGATCGTTACCTTTCTCTCGCAATCATTTGCCATCTGCAGTCTCCATGCTATCCTCCTTCAAGCTAACCGAACCAGAACATCAGATCGAACAAAATAATTTCTCCCTCTATGTGCTCTCAAATAAAGGGGAACTCAAACCCCGAAAGGAGCCGCAGGTGGTCAATGACTTGAATGGGGGCACCACTGTTTTTATTGACTTTGTGGCGGTCCCCGGAGAGGTTGTTATACGCTGCGCGGATACACACTCTCGGAGAGATGCTAACAGCGCCACAGGAGTTTCGGCTCTTCGTGCGCCACGATAGTCCTGTTGACGCAAGCGCGGATGTCTCTCTCGAGGGAGGATCCCTGGGGAAGTGGACGATCGCGCGCGAGTCCAAGGCGTGGCATAACATAGCCAGCGATTTTCTCTTCAAATTTCGGGACTCTTATGGTACGAACTCTCTCGCATTCCAATGATCCTTTACGGGACAATCCACAGATCGTCAGTCCGAGGTTTTTGAGCCAAGCAAGTTCGAGATAAGGTTTCAATACCTATCCCGAGTCGCTGAAGGGCGAGATCAGGCTGTCTTGGTTCCTACTGTCGTGTGTGAGCCGTTTCTGGAGGATGGTCCAGGTTGGGTACAGTCAGTATTAGTTTTCCTGCGCCTTATTTGCGTGACATCGATTGCCTGTAGACCAAGCGATGAACTGATGCAAAGCCGGTTCGAAACGGTCGAAGACGACCCATTTTTGACCTTCTTCATCTCTTTTCACCCGCCTCCCGCGACAAATTCACCGCTCAGGACGAGTTCCCCGCTCTTGACGAGCTCCGAGCCTACAACGCCCACCTCCCTACTCTCGACGAGCTCCTTACCCACGACGAGTACCGTATCCACGACGAGCGCATCCACGACGAGCACATCCTCAACGAGCACATCTGTAACGAGCACCTTATTCACGATGGGCACCCTGTCCACAGTGACCACAACGCCTACGCCAAGCTCCCCTTTGTTAACGTCGTCCCCTCCCACGTCGCCCTCCCCGTCTATTCTCAGACAGCCTGCTGAAGATCCAGGGCCAGCTCCAGGCCCAGGTGCGCCAGTTATTTTCGTTGCCACGCATTGTCCTGAGACGTTCTCCGATCGCCCGCAGCACCAATGTTACCTCCAGAGTGCGGCCCCGCCACCAGTCTAACTAGTCCAGCCTCGATCTCCCAGGTCTGTAATCCGTAAATTCCTCTCCGTGAATTCACATACAAATTCTCTAACCTCCTCCCGTTGGCTGCGAATGTACGACGACATCACTCCCAAAGATGTCAGACGACGAGCTCCATGAAGCGCTCTCAGGGTACGGGAAGTCCAGCCTGCTCCTCCCTCCTCGACTCGCCCCTGGGCTCCGGGGGAAACTCTCGATAGAGGACTTCTGCCGTAGGTATGAGCTTCCGGAGGATATCCCGCCGCTGCTAGGACAGATGGGGGTCAAGGATGCCCACGGCCTTAGCAGCAAGCGCCTGAGCGATCTGCGGGACAAGGGAATGGCTCCCAGGTCTATCAATATGCTGCAGCTAGCTGTCATCCGATTCTCCTCCGAGTCGGCATCGTGAGTGGGCACAGGGCCTAGGATCGGCAACCGCGTTATGGCTTGGTCGGTACCCGAGCGTGCTGTGACCATCATGATCGGCTTGGACCATTTTGATGCCATCACGATAAATCTGTATGTGTACCTTGATTATGTTGTATTTGTTTCGCATTGTTGTTATTGATGAATGAGAACCCCCGTGATAAACAGGCTGATACGAGCGAGGAGAATTGGTGGATAATAGAACTCGATGGAGTTGGGGCCCGGGATGGTAGTTGCATAAATGACAGCTCACATGCGCTCACAGCTCAGAGACATCTACGTTCAGGCTCAGGCTTGCATCTACGACCGCATTCGTGTCGTGCTTGGCCTAAAAATCCGAACACGCCTGAAGTCAGTACCTGGCTAACATGCTTGCCCGTATGTTCTATGAACAGTAGTTGTACATATCGTGCGGACGAAGGAAAGGATATTTGGTAGAGGACGCTCTGTAGGGTGCCGCATACTAGTAGGTCATGTACCCCACCCAAGGCGCACTATAATGGATTCGAAAAAAAAGAAAAGAAAAGAGCTCTGCCTGTCTCACTCCGACTCCGTGGCTCCCCAATATCCTTGATCGATACAGCTACCTTTAAGTTCTCCAATCCGAATAACTTCATGCTCTGCGCAGTACGCAGCCTGTCAGCAGTGTCACAAAATTTCTTTCCTCAGGGGCCCAGCGCCACATCGTTTTTTATTTTTTGGATCTAGCTGAGCCAAGAGCTGAGCCACTTCTTACATGTCCCTGAAAATTGCGTCCGCCGGCATCGTGCGATATGCTGGGGGCTCCCAGTCATCGTGGATGACACGGTCGACGTCCTGTATCGCTCTCCCGAGCCGAAATTCATCTGGAAACCACAATGATGACATGAGTCTCGATCACGTCGCGTTCGGGGTGTCAGTGCTATCATAGCTTGACCCAAGGGCTGCAACGTCAAGCCGGGCCCAGCTTCTGGACCACAGTTGCACATTCTGTCAGAAGTGACAAAGCAGTCGGCATTTTTCCTTTCTGATACGAGGATCCAAGTATCCAACAGGGGCAAGGTCAGAAGTCGACGCAGGCACGGTGATTTTCGTTCCGCCCTGCTTAACTAAATGGGTTGCGAACGCAAGAGACAAGCATACATACTTGATACTCCCCCGCAACCAGGTCAGCACCGCCTCCAGGCCGCTCTCCCTGGAATTGAGCTCTGTCGTCGCATCGCGGAACATTCGATCTGTGCTCGCCCGGAAATTTCCGTATCTGATTATAGACGGGCGGGCCCCACTGGATCGCGTGAAACGAAGCCACACGCTACTATTAATTGGTATAACTTGGTGAGTGGCTGTGTCCCAGGGTTGCCGTTACTATACAGCATGTCATTTCCATTTCGAGGGTTGTTCCCGCTGATGCTGGTGTGTCGGTCTTTGGTCGCATCATAGGAACGTAGGAGGGGCTATTAGTGTCCTTTCATGTGCAGCACGTCTTGGTGCACCACGGTTCCCCTCGGGCTCCTCATTGGTTCGGCTGGGCCCTGGGTGACCACTACGCCGTCATGTATCCTCTTTCATGTTGCTCAAATCAAGAAACACCGCCCCTCTATTGCATCGCGTTCCGTCGTCGCAACTTGAAGAACGATTTCGAAAACGGGGGAACATTTTGCATTCGCAAACTGGCCGTCATCTGTGCATTCGACAGAAGAGTATCCTGCGTCATTTTCGTTCTGGACCTCCAGGTCACCTGCGATCCCGAGCTGCCCTAATAACTGAATTTCCAAGATTAATCACCATTCCGGATGCGCCATCCGCGCCTTCCATGTGGCTGTTGCGTTCCTCGTGATTCTATGCTGTTCTCTGTGGACTTGGGTCCATTCATAGTTTCACCCTGTTCGGGCCCTTACTTGATTACAGGTATAAAGGAATAATGCATTGTGTCACACCGACTTAAGCGATCTCCATTTTCCTCTCTTATATTTAATCTCGTATTTTCGTCTAGGATCGCCATGCTGTCCTCCTCCGACCGAATCGAACCAGAACACCAGATCGAACAATGTGACCTCGCTGTCTGCGCTATCTCTGAGCAAGGAGAGCTCAGGCCACGGGAGGCCCCGATCGTGGTTAACCACTTGACAGGAGGCCACACGGTCTTCGTCACCTTCGTCGCGCTGGTGGATGAGGTTGGAGAGCGCCGCATCACTCCCTTCACTTTTAGGCGAAATGCTGACAGCGCCGCAGGAATTCAGACTCTTCGTACGCAACAATGGCCGCTTTGACGCCAGCGCGGATATTTTTATCCGCGGCGAATCCTTGGGGAAGTGGTTGATCGCGCGCGAGCCCAAGGCGTGGCACAACATAGGCTGCGATTCCCTCTTCAAGTTCCAAGACTCTTATGGTACGAACTCTACCGTAGCCCTAGTGATGCTCTACTGGACGGCCCACAGATCGTCGGTCCAAGGTTTTCGAGCCAAGCATGATCGAGTTACGATTCCAATACCTATCCCAAGTCGAAGAGGGGCGGGACAAGGACGGCTTTGTTCCCGTTACTGTGCGCGAGCCCACTCCGGACGATGGACCAAGCTGTGTGCCGTCCGTATTCGTCTTTCGTTGCTGCATCGCCCCGAACAAGCTGACGCTACCTGTTCCATAGACCGAGCAATGCACTGATGCAAAGCCAGTTCGAAACGATGGAAGACGAACCATTTTTGACCTTCGTCATCGCATTTTACCCCCCGCCGACGATGTTCCCGACCGTGCCACCCCCGGCATACCCAGAGCCGGTTCCAGGTTCGTCAGCAATTGCTCCTGTCACACGTCGGCGTACTGAGGCGTCATACCTCCGATCACCCGCAGGGTCCATATCATCTTCGGAAGGAGGCTCCACCACTAGTTCGGACTCCATCTTTCAGGTTTGTATAAACTATCTCCCGCTCTTCGTCCCCTTGTTCGCACACAAGCTCACTGACCTCCGTCCGTTGGCTGCGGGTCCCCGATGATGGTATCGTTCTGGAAAGATGTCAGACGACGACCTCGACGATGCGCTCTCAGAGCACAAGAAGTCCCGCCTTCTCCTCCCCGCGCGGCTTACCCCTGGGTTCGGAGGGAAACTGCCGATGGAGGACTTTTGTCGCAGGTATGAGCTCCCAGAGGACATACCATCGGTGCTGGCGCAGTTGAGGATCAAGGATGCGCACGCCCTCAGCAGGGTGTATTTGCGCGAGCTGCGGGACAAGGGAATGGCTCTCAGGTCTATCAATATGCTGCAGCTGGCTGTCATCCGATTCTCCTCCGAATCCAGGCCGTAAGGCAGGCGCCGTCTTTGACGCCGAACACTGCGTCTTCAACTTATTCGGTGCTCAAGCGCGGCGTCACGGTGGACGTGCAGCATTTTCCCATTGTCATTCGGTATGGATTATGATTATGCCAGAGAACTGTATGCGTACCGCTATTATGTTGTATCTTTATGATGTATTCTTACAATGGGAAAATGAGCACCTATACGATTTCGTAACGAGGCTGACGTCGTGAGCGAGGAACAAGGAATAGCAGGTGGCGTCGCATAGCGGGCTGGCTGTGCCTCGTCGGGAACATTCGGACATGGACGAGATCCCGAAGTCGGCCCATCTGACCAAACTGGTACTAGCACAGAGATCTTTCGGTTGGGGTCCTAATATCCCGACTTAGAAGCGTAACTCGCGAGGTGGCTTAGAAACGTATTTGTTGGATGCGGTGCTATTTGAATTCGCCAAGATGGCTAGATCAACGCTACTTGGAAATCAGTAATGTAATTGGACGGGTGTTCTTTCTCTTTGCCGGAACTTCGAAGCACGAAGGTTTTGGCTACTACAGTAATACCATACATCAACGGCTTCTGGGAGGAACCATGAAATGACACGGGAAGAGAACGGAACAGTTCTACGGACACCGCATGGTCACGCTCCAGAGCCCCGCCTGGCTCCACTCGAACAGGGTGCTTGAAGGGAAGAGCTGCCATCATTACCGATTTTGCGCCAAGAAGGGTATCATGGTGCCTAGAGCAGATTTGGCCAAAGTAAGTCAGTCACAGCCTCGGTGTTCCTTCCCTGGCAGCACCACACTAGACAAGGCACATTCCTGCATTCGCTATATAGCGCTACGCGATGCTCTGATACGTGTTCCCTGACGGCATGCCAGCTTGCAGTAATGAGCGTCCTTGGGTCGACCATGCATCAACACTGGCACAGGACTACTAGTCACGGCACAGGTGGCGATGTGCGTGCGATGGCCGCATGTTCTTCGCGCTTCGAGCACGCAGAAGAGCGGCACCGGACCCGGTACTGTAGTGCTGTTGCGCCTCAGCACCAGTGATCCACTTGGCTGCGCCCACTTCACTTACATCCTCAAAAGGCAAATAAACCAGTCTCGATAGCTGTTCGGGACCCTAGGTTCCGAGTCATCTTAGAGAGGAAAAAGGAGTCACTGTCACCATGCATGAGGACCTGGTGGGCGATTGCCCCTCGAAGTGGAAAGTCCACAGCGTTATGACATTAGGAGACTGCAACCACCCAACGATAAATAGCCCCCCCCCACCCTCCCCGCCTAGTGCCATTCGTCTCAGCCATCCACACATCCTTTCGAGCTAGTATTATGACGTACCTGAACCTTCTTCGCCGTTTCCTTATCGTTTCCATCCTTTTGAGCACGGGTATGTTGTGCTCTGCGGCGCAACCACAGCCCCCAGCTTGCGCCGTGTCTTGTACCTCTTCTGCTGCCTCTCAGATAGGCTGCGATATGTACGTCCATCGTCATACCATCCTGGCTCACCACACATCCATTTACTTTGGAACCCTAGCTACAAGGTCGCATGTTTTTGTAACAACACCCAATTTCTGAGTGCGGCGAGGAGCTGCATCCAAGAGACCTGCGCCGCATCTGGTATTCAAGATGCAACAGATTTCATCAACGATCTTTGCACCGTCAGTTCAACGGCGGTAAACACTGGTATGTGACATGTGACTACTCACGGCACCTTTTTGGAGTAGGCTGACGACCGGGACTATCACTTCAGCATCGAGCGACAGGCCGTCCGCCACTAGCGGCGCATCACAGAACGCAAATGCAGCAGCTGTGACTCTCAAGCGCAATATGGCTCTAATGGGCGGGCTTGGCGCTATTCAGGTTGTCGCTGCCATTATTTGACGCACCATATTTTCATTTCTCCTTGTATACCTGTATACCCGTCGATACTATGAGTATAATTTAGGTACGAATAAAGATCGTGTATACCCAATTAGGGAGATCATCAGCTTCAGAACCTGCTTAGTGTTCTGTGCTGTGATATTTGGCTGATCAAGGCCATACATAGACAGGTCGCTTGGAGGAGAGACGGTCTGAGAGAGAAGCGCCGAAACGTTTGAACCGTAAGCTGGCCAGTTTTCCACGCTACTGTAGACCTTCCAGAGATGGCTCCGCCGTCCAGGAAACCTCCAAGGCTAGACAGTCGTTCGATGATAACAGCACCATCGTCCAATAATTATACCGGTGTCACGCGCAGTGTAAGGCGTGTCTTCGGTTTCGGAGTTCGGAGAGTGCCGACAATACTGTAACCGATCGCGTGATCGGTGTTCGGGGTCATTGTTCGTGAAGCCAAAGCCAAAGATGCAAGGAATGTAACAATCGGTATCTGTGTTACTTGTTCTACGACACTGACTGATAGTACTAGTCTGATACCCGCCACCTTCCTTTTTCCATCAATCATGGCTCAACTCCTTCGATCCCCGAAGTGTAGCGACTGGACTGTGGACGAACTATGCGTGTACAAGTTGCATCACCGTTTTACCTCAGACTAAGGAGGGACTATCGACTTCCCCGATCCGATTCAGGCTGAACCATCACTGGGGGGTTTCATGGTCGCCGAAACTAGACAGAACGCGACGGGAAAAGGACGAAGCAAATACTGCATCACCTCAGGCTAGACGTGGCGATGGACCCGAAAATCGGTCAGGAGGCAGCTGTTGTCGATTCTACAGCTCAGTTATTGAGAGGCCCCGAGTACGACGATGATAATAGGATCGTGTTCATCTGACGTGTCATCCCTAGGAATTTTCTTTCCCACTACTGTAGGCCGCTACACAGGTGATACAGTGCCTGAACAACAATAAAACGAACAACTACGCATATGCAACCTAAACAATCGACTCCAAGTATTGGTCTGACCCTGGTGACACAACGTACCAGTATTCGAATCTTTCTGAGGGAACTGGTAAGCTCCAGAGTCGCGTGTGCGCTGAAAATTCGACCACTCACCGAAGACGCACCATCAAGCCCCATAATGCACAAAGTTCACCCATCGCTCCAGCGTGATTCCTCTCTTTCCCCTCAGCATCCGTGTCGCATCCCGCAATGCTCCCGCAGATCGCTGATAGTACGGCACGCTTGTCTCTTGGCTAGAGAATAGTGACCTGTAGAAGCTCCTGGCCAGGTCTCGCCCGTCCGTATCCGCCATTTCCCACATGGTCCCAACTACGCTTCTGAATCCACAATACTGCATCGCAGCAGTCAGGTGAAGCGCTTCGTCGGCGACGCTGTCTTGCGTGATTTCCGCAGCGTGACAGCAAGAAAGGAACGCGAATTCCGCATCCGGAAGTCGAGACCGTGCGATGTCCAGCAGGGTAAGACGCGAACCTCCGTGAAGTTTGAATGAAGTCTCGAATGGTTTTCCTGTCTCCAGCACTCCATGGCATGCGAAGTGCGCAAACCGATTGCCCCTGAGGCCCTCGACCACGGAAGAGGGCGTGGCCTCACTCGAGACAAGATTCGCCACCGTGACCCGCGGTTCGAGCGATCGTATGGCCTTGATCTCTCCCTTCACACCTGGAAGGGAATCATTTGGTTGGGCGACAAGCAGTAATGAGGGCTTTTCCGGGATTTGCCGGCTCGCCTTGCGAGACTCGATGAGTGCGGAGAGAGATGGTGTATATGAAGGAATGTACAGATCTGAGAAATAGCGCTCCTCGGAAGTACCGCTAGATGGGACTGGACCCATTGCGTGAAGGGGAAGAGAACAGAAGACAGACGTTGGGCACCACCAGATTCGAGATTGCTCTGGAACGCCCAACAACCGAAGCTTCTTGATGACCGGTTCTCCGACGAGCTCGTACAGGCCCTTCAGTACAGAACATAGGGCATCCTGATAATCGCTTGAGTCGAGACCGTGCTTCCGTGCCTCGACTAGCTCGTCCCGTAGTTTATTTGCGCGAGCGTAGAAATTGTTGGCGGTAGGAATGGTGCAAGGAAGAAAATCGCGAAAGATAATCAAGATATCAGAGCGCCATGGGCAGTGGTTGATAATGATGACGGGGCCACAGGAGACGACGCCGAAGCGAAGAGTGGTAAATGATGGCGTCTCCAAGAATCCTTCCAACCCTGGTTGGCCGCGGATCTGTGAAATCAGCGCATCCCGCTCCTCGATCAGTTTCTGCCGCTTTACGACAAGCCGACCGAATGGGTCCGTCCCATCTCCACCTTGAGCGACGCCGTCTTCCATTTCTGGCCTCCCACTCGGTGTGACGGATATGATTAGCGCCTCGAGTTGTTGATTGATCTCAGCAAATCTCTTTGCCAATGGCGGGTCTGCTTCGATGAGTCGAGCCATTGGGGTACGAAGGCCACGCATCTCGGACCAAAGTAATGCTCTTCCTTGCTCCAGTATCTCAACGGCCTCATCAAGACGACCTAATTCGATCTGAAAGGATGCGTAGTCAAGCGGCATGGTCTGACAAAACTCGCCCATTGCGACGAGACGGGCATGCTGAACGGATACCGTCGGGGTGAAGGACAACGACTTCTGCAACAATAACATTGCGCTCTTGTAGGCGGTCAAGGTGGTGGGGTGACCGATATTTCGAGCAAGGATGACCCACTGACATGAAAGATGGAATCGGTCAGGTTCCTGCGCGTATTGATCATCGATGACCATCGAGATTAATCGTATGACTTCGACAGTGTGCTCAGTTCCCCTTGCAATTCCCCCAAGCAAGTGCTCGCGGGAAAGTAGAGACGACGCAAGCTTCCGAGTTGCGTAAAAGTGGACGGGCCGTGCACTCTTTGACTCGAGGATGTCATAGGCAACGTTAATTGACTCGTCGAGGTAGCTGATCTCGTCGGTACGTTTGAACGCGCGAACGAGGTTGTCGTGCAGGATATAAAGGCGACTGACCCGCCAGTCACCGGAATGGGTTGCGTCTAGTAACAGGCGGCTACACTTGATGGACTCTTCAATATCCGACACATCGTTCGTACGGGAGAACTTTGATGAATACCAACTTGCAAGGTCTCTGAGGCACTCTCTGTGACGTGAGGTCCCTGGAGGAGTATTCGAGCGGAGTTCTTCAAGACGCTGAATTTCCTCCGCCATCGTCGTCACTGAATATGAATTACGAATGTCGTCGAATGCGGGAAACCTTTCCTCAAATATTTCCAGGCTTTGAGAAGACGAAATGTGGACAAGTTGTGAAGTATAGGTGTTCGCTTCTTCGAGGCTTTCAGCGAGAGTGTATTGTGTAAAGCGCTGTCGGGCCTGTCCTGCCAGGGCGGCAGTGATTTCTAGACGAAGTCCTTCGTCAATGGAAGAGCTGAGTAAGGTACGGAGACGAGGAATCGTCGCTTCAGAATGGAGTGGGTTCTTGAAGATGGACAATCTGGTGAGCTCGAGATAAACGACAAGTGATGAAGCTTGACCCCGAATTGAATCAGGACACCTGGAGGACTGATTAGTGTCGAGGATCCTTTCCAATAGCGCCTTTGCTTCATCATAATCGTCAATCAAATGAGTTTGCATAAAGCGAGCATAATGGATCCTGGCCAGCACGAACAAGACTTGGTACGAATCTGGCGAGCACGTCTTCACCGCGACCCGTAGGCATTCAATGATTTCGTCTATTGACGGGAGGGTCCACCCTCGACTAAATTGGGTACGGGTAGCCTCATCCAAAAATGAAAAGGTAGCAGCGAGGTCGTCTGTCAAAGATTTTGTGGCGAGAAGCTCGCGGCAGAGGACCACCATCTCCTTGATATTCCGTGTCCCATCCCTTTCTTCCAACTTAACTTGAAGAGCCAATGCCTTGATAAGTGCTTTCGTAACGAGGTTTCTGGGGGGGTCAAGGGGATCAAGGGGAATTGGTAGCCCTCGAACGAAGGAATCAAGGGGAATTGGTATCCCTCGAAGGTAACGGAGGTACTCGATAGAATATTTGACGTCTTCTGGCTGTTCGAAGTTCTCGGAGCGAAGTAGAAGAAAGGACGCGAGGTAAAAAAGGAGATCGACAATAGTGAGGGAAGGCCCATCCCAGGAAGCTGGCGGAAGGAGGATCGCTTCAGCGTAGTGTAGAATGCACTTGTCAAGGTCTTCCTTCTGTTGTAACAGCTTATAGCGCGCTATTCGTACCATCGCAAGAGCATGACTTGAAACACCGGATCGTGGAAGTAAATTCTGAATAATCGCGATATGGTTGTCAATATCGGCGATCGACGCTGTAAGGAAGGAGGGCACGGTATAAATTACCAGGACGATTCAAACCTGTAGATTCGGGCTTACGTTCAGATTCCATGGTCCAGTGCGTGGAATGAGAAACTGCGGGTTGCCTGACAGTGAATTGGACGGTTTGGATTGGGAAGGCAGAAAGACAAACGAAAAGCCTCGCCTAGCCCACAGGCCAGGCGTTAAACGAGCGCATCCACACGGCAACGATCACTGACAACATGATTCTGTCTCGGCGTCATGCAAAAATTCATTGGGTCGCGTGACGTCGCTTACATCACACACTTCGATCGAAGCCGCGTTCGCCTCCGATGCTTCGTTATTTCCTCGCAACTTTTTCTTTTTCTTTTTCTTTTTCTCGGATTCGGATTCAGAGCGGAGTACGATGCTCAGCTTGCATCTGCGCCGCGTTGTGATCCCGTCGACGTACTCTTCCGGTACTCGCCGAGCACTTTCTGCACAACTCACTTTCCCGCTTCCTCTGACGAGCAGACGACACCACCCATGGCCGGCATACGCCCTAGCGCGAGGCAGCCGCTGCTTCGTGACAACTCCTTCCACCCGTGCCCCTACGTCTTCAACACCAACATCTTCCCATTCTACGCCGACACGTCGTTCCATCCTTTCTCGTTTTCTCCCGTCCTCCCTTTTGCCGAATACCGACGGGTCGATCCCTACGTCGACCTCGTTCCGCAAGATCGTCGCTCTCGCCCGGCCTGAACGTCGACCCCTCTTAACGGCTATTGGGCTTCTGCTCGTCTCCTCGACCGTGTCGTTGAGCATCCCGTTTACGGTCGGGAAGCTCATCGACTACTTCACGTCCCCGAATCCGGTAGGTCAATCACCATAGCCCCCGTCCGCGAACGTCCTGCTATTGAACTGCATCTCACCGTTCCTCCCTATCTACAGACGATTCCGTATGGCATCTCACTGACCCAGGCCACTGCTGGCATTCTCCTCGTCTTCACGATTGGCGGTGCTTGTAACGCGGGACGCGCCTTCCTCATGCGCATGTCTGGTGCGTCGTGTTTCCCATCCATTTCCCAAAAACGCAGTTCTCATCCACCTCCCAGGTCAGCGAATCGTCGCTCGCCTGCGCGAGCGGACTTATGCAGCGACCCTTCGACAAGAAGTCGAATTTGTGGAGCGCGGGGAGGGCGACGCCTTAAGTCGACTCAGCGTCGACAGCAGCGTCGTAGGAGAAAGGTAATGAATGCGCTATCTGGTATCGGTGGTCCTTTTCGTTGGCTCACGAACGTGATAAAAGTGTTACCCAGAACCTTTCAGATGGACTCCGTGCTGTGGTGATGTCCTTTGCTGGCCGTACGCGTATCTCATCCACGTTTCTTGGGGTATATGCTGACGAGTATGTGGGAATAGTCGGCGCAATGCTCTACATATCTTCCCATCTCACCTTTCTCATGCTCACGATCGTCCCTCCCGTATCTCTTGGTGCTGTCAGTACAAATCTAGGTTCTTATATATGCGCTTACCGTGATCATAACCAGGTATTCTATGGCCGGTACTTGAAGAAGCTGTCAAATAAGACGCAAGAAGCTCTTGGCGACATGACCAAAGTCAGTATATTCTCGACCCACAGTGAAGGTGCTAAAATAGGTGTTTGCAGGTCGCCCAGGAAGCACTAGCTGCCCTCCGTACGGTGCAAGTCTTCAATGCCGCTCCATACGAAGAGAAGAAGTTCTCTGAGCGTATCGATCGCGTGTTGACCCTTGCTCGCCGTGAAGCGGTCGCCAGCGGCATATTCTTCGGTACCACTGGGTGGAGCGGGAATGTTACGTTATTGGCTTTGCTCGGCTATGGTACGTGGATTTCTCGACTGTCCACCCCCCCCCCCGAAAGAATCACCGCGTTGTGTGTACAGGGGGGTCACTTGTCACCCACGGACAGATCTCTGTGGGGGAACTCACTAGCCTGTTAATGTATACGGTCTATGTCGGGAACGGCCTGCAGATGCTAACGTACGGCTCGTTTGCAGCTCTAAGCGTGACTCCCCTTACTCACTTTCCTGCACACATATATCAGATCGTTTTTCGTAAGCCTACGTTTCGCTCTATAGCACGAGTATGGACGGCGCTTCCCTAGGCATCCATTATGCGTGGCATCGGTGCCGGATCACGCATCTTCGAGCTCCTTGATAGGAGCCCTGCCATTCAACCTGGTGTGGGTGTGCAACTCGACCCGAAACATACCGGTCCGCTACGATTCGAAAACATCACGTTTAGCTACCCTACGCGAAGCGGGGTGAACGTGCTCGAAGATTTCAACCTCGAGGTCAAAGTTGGCGAAAACGTGGCAGTCGTGTACGTCTTCTCTGAATTTTCGAAACCCAGGTCACTTAGATGAACCGTTCTCGCTGCTACAGTGGGAGGAGTGGAGGTGGCAAGTCATCCATCCATTCCTTGTTGTTGAGGTACTACGATCCTGTTCGAGGCAAAATTACGTTCAACGGTCGCGGTATGAGATTGTTTCTTTTCCTTGAAAAAATTCCCCATTCGAGTGCGTTGGCTTAGATATCCGTGAGTTTACACCAGAGTCGTGGCGCGACATCATCGGTGTTGTTCCCCAGGTACAGGCAAACCACTTCCTTGGTGTGTCTGCTCAGCTGATGGGCCTCTTCCATTTATAGGACCCCGTACTATTCACAGGAACAATCGCATCGAACATCGCCTACGGTAACGAGAGCGCTACAAGGGAGCAGATCGAGGCTGCCGCCCGTGAGGCAAACTGCGAATTTGTTTGGGGATTACCGGACGGTTTCGACACGCAGAGTGAGGACATTTGTATTGGGAAGCCTCTTACAGGCGTTGACGCATCACGATATTTTCAGTCGGAAGACTGAGTCTAAGTGGTGGCCAGCGCCAGCGCCTCGCCATCGCCCGGGCGCTCCTGAAGAAACCCGCAATCTTGGCTCTTGACGAGGCGACAAGCTCCTTGGACGCATCCGCAGAACGCCGCGTGGGCACACATTCCCCATTATTCGGCCCGACTGGGGCACGCTAACATTGAGTGGTGCGTTGGCACAGGTAAATGACGCCATCGACAAGATCCTTCGTTCGCGCCACACGACGTGCCTATTCGTCGCACATCGCCTCTCGACGATCGCAAGGGCCGAGAGGATAGTAGTGCTAGAAGGTACTTTTTCTCTGTGCGGCTGTCTCCTTCGAACCCCCACTGACCCTCCTCTAGACGGGCATATCACGGAGACTGGGTCGTATCGCGAGCTCGTACGTGACCCGTTTTTAGACTCTTTCGTTCCACTCACTCGCGATTATACAGGTCCAACGCGAGAATTCGCGCTTCCGCTCGCTAATGGCCGCGCAGCTTAATGCCACGGGCGAAACAGAGGAACACGTCCCGGTGCCTGGTGCCGCTCGCGCGCAGCCCCGGTTGGCAGACGAGGTGCTGTTTAAAGGGGAGGAGGAATCACCTCGGAGTGAGAACGCCGGTGCGGGGACTGTACCTTAGACAGCGGACGTGCGAGAACTGGTATCCTGCGCAGCGTCCCTTCTCGCACGTACGATTATACTACCCTCTCTTAATAGATTACATGCGGGACTAGACACTGAGATCGCTGTGAGCTTTCGAGGGCAACACGTGGCCGAAAAAGGTTTACCCGAGACGCTGAAGAGCGAGCAGAGTCTCAGGCTCGTCCCCAGAACTGACAGGTCAACATGCTCGCCCCCTCTTCCCTGATTTCATCGTAAGGCTACTCCAGTGCGGTGTCTCAGTGCCCTCTCGATGCTGGGGGCTCGAGCGCCGATGACGGACTTTGTCATTGCGCACCAAAGTGACCAAGCTGTTGGCCTGGTGCTGTCAGTGTGCGCCGCAGTTTAATCCTTGGCTGTCACGGGCAATACACCAACAAGCTCTGAACCTGGACTAAATCGTGAAATCGATTCCGGAATCCGCGATACTGATTAGTACTAGTTACTGAGCCTGACGAATCCTCGCGGTCTACACAGGCGGAAAGTACACGTTGGGTATGATACAGAAGCGGTGAGAGCAAGACAACTAAGACAAAAGACATCTACAAACACAATCCGACTGGCGAGCACCCATTTAAGCCGCCACAATGACCTGAGGCTGCATAACCGTGGCGGCGGCGGCAGCAGCAGCGGGCGCGGGACCCTGGCCCCGACTCAACCGTCTCCAAAATTCGCCTGCAGGCCGCTTGCGCACGGCCTTCTCGGCCTCGTCGGACGCCCGCGCCTTCTTCCCGCTCAGAGATGCGGCAGTCTGCCTCCGCTTCGTGGCAGCGGCCGCGCGCGCGAGCGCAAGCGCCTCGGCCGTATCACACCGCGCGACGAGGCTGCTCGGCGGCGGGCGTTCGTCCGGGTCGTCCAGCGCCCACGCGACGCTCCCTTCGTCTGCCTTCGCGCCATTCTCCCTCTCTGCGTCGCGAGAGCCCTGCTGCGAGCGCAGCAGGGCGATCGCGCGATCGCGGCGCCGCGCGATTTGCTGCATGGACCCGGCGTACTTCTTCTCGTGGCGCTGCGCGGTCGCAAGGTAGACGCGTGCCCAGCGGGCTGAGACGATGCCGAGGTGCGCGGGGTCGGCGTGGTGGAGCGCGGGAAGGTCGCGCTCAGGCTCGAGCGGGCGGATGGTGCCGTTCGTCGCGACGCGCTCGCGGATCATGGTGCGGTTGCTGTCGTTCACCTTCGCCTGTCGTGTTGTGTGTCATTTGGGGTTTCGGAGTGAAGAAGAGGGGAGCAATGCGCTTACCCATCCTCCGTGATACACGACTGGGTCTCCGGCCAGGGCGTCGGCGTCCTCGGCGCCAGAAGTCCTCCTCTCCGGTCTCGGAAACAGTGAGCCCCGTCGGAAGGATGTCGTCATGCGCGAAAAACGTGTTGGCCTTGTTGGTGCGCTCGGCTGGGCTACTGTCGGTTGTTTGACTTCTGCGACTGGCGACGAAAGCGCCACGGGCGGAGTGACTATCTCGGGTGTGAGGTCCGACGTCTGCAGCAGCGGTGGTTTGCGCTTCTGCAATGCGGCGGTGGGCGGCATGTTCGTGATGTGCTTGAAGAACGTCGCGATCGCACGGTAGCAGTATACCGCTGGGGTAGTAGCGATGAACATCAACGGGAGAACGTGGGCCGCGTCTAACGAAACCAAGGTTGAGCAAAAAAAAAAAAAAAAAGGAAGGTGGACCCGGTGCGTACCGTCGTAGACTTGGAGGTGGACCATCGTTGGCTTCGTCTTGTTCTCGATCCCTTCATACGCTGGATACAGCTTCTTCACCTCTTCCGACACTGGGTACTTCTCCGGATTCGCAGCGCGGTGTGCCCTAACGAACGCAAGACATCCCATCAATCTACACCCACTGCGAAGATAAAGAGATCGACTAACGTGAATAAGATCTCGTCCCTGAGCACTTCCCGATCACTCGCAATCACAAAGAGCGGTGGGAGCCCGCCGAGATAAGCCAGTACGGGGCTGACCAGTGGGTGTATTAGCAGGTCATTCGTCGTGTACAGCTGTATCTGCTGCCGGATCTCCACCGGCACGCCATCCTCTCCAGTCGCCCGCACCACGGTCTCACGAATGTCCGGCCTGGTGTCTTGCGTCTCCACGACGCGACTGCCGCCATGGTTGCCCGATGGTACGACGGCTGCGACAGCAGTGCCGCTGGGCCGGTTCTGCGTGGGTCTTCGGAGCAACTCGCGGACCTGGAGATTGACGTCGTCGGGCGGGGGAGGCCAGAGCAGGCTCGGTTTATGTGTCGTGAGTCCCGTCGCGGGGACGATGTCCTATGCCACGAATGTTCGGTCGACAGCGGGAGATGAGAGGAGCGGGGTATCGTACCGTGTCGGTATTGAGGGAGATGCTCGGGAACGAGTGGTGCAAATCGCACCAAGGGGAGACAAGCACGGCACCTGCGGGTGGCGGAAGACCGGCGTCGCGGACGACCTGCAGGAAGGCAAGAGCGAGCCCGCCGCCGGCTGAGTCGCCTCCGACGACGATATGGCTGGGTTGGACGGGGCGGTGCGCGGCTCCCGGTGGCGGCTCGATAAGGAAGAGGTCTGGATGTGGTACGTTAGCCGTATGTGACAGGGTGCGAACGCATGCCGCGGCACGCACATGAGGCCAGAAGGTCTTGCAGACCGCATGGGAAGGGGTATTGAGGTGCAAGCCGGTAATTCGGAGCTATAATGCAAGCTCTCGTCAACATACGGAACGCGCACACACATTAGATCAAACGTCTCACCAAACACGCGTCCGTGAATCTTGCGCGCGTAACGCTGAATCATGTACCTGCATTTTCCGGTTCTGGTAAGCGGGGCACTCACGTGCTAAATGGATGACAACGGCACCGTACCTTTCCTGGTTTATACTCCCAAAATAGTAACCCCCTACGCAACTGTAAGCACCTGGGGCCTTGAACATAACGGATGCTGACCTCCATGTGCCCACAGGAGACACCGCATCTCGTCCATCTCGGGACGGTACGCGGCACTTGCGTCCGTATCGTCCGCACTAACCCCCACATGCGCACCTGAAGATGACGACGACGACATGGGAGACAGACTTGTGCTGGCGCCAGCGTCAGGACTCCCGCTCTCACGCGTCTGTGACTTCTCTGCCGCAGCAGCGGCCTTCTCGCGGCGCGTCGCCTCCTTCCAGTCCCTCTTATCCATGATCCACTCCGCGTCGATCCTGCATCGACGCGCACGTACCCAAATCAGCACCGCGACTGAAGGAAACATGCAAGCAACGCACCCGCGGTCTCCGGGACGTACTTGCCACCAACGCACGCCACCGACCACGCGGCGGGCCTCATCTTCACCGCCAAAGGCACGCACGAGCACGCGCGCCGCCTCCGCACAGCATGTCTGCGGAACGGCGACGCGCACGACTTGGGACGAAGGCCCCACGGGTGCATGTAGGTTCGTGAATTGCTGGAGCTCCTCGACAGTGTGACTACCATCACGGCTCAGCTGAGCAAAAAGAGACGCGCGGAAGCAGAACATACTTTGCTGACGCGTCCATGAAGCTCTGTCGACGACCAGGATAATTCAGATAGATTTAGGATTGAGACAGGCGGGGGACTCACACGAGTGATGGTGAATGCCTCGTCATACATCAGCTCCTCGAGGCGCAGTGGCACCGGCGCCGCTGCTCCTTCCCTGCTCTTGCTCTTATCTTTGATGACCCTGCCGTAGTAGTGCCGCAGGAGGACGCCGATGGCGAGCGGCATGAGACAGAGGGTCGTCCTCGTCGTTAGTGAGGCAGACATCCTTTGCTGGTTCTGTGCTAACAGCTATTACGGGAATTTACGGGGATTTATGTGGGGAGGACTAGTGACGAATGTGACGTGACGCGCGTGACGCGAGGTACGGGGGTGACACGCGTGTCCGAGCGGGCAAAAACGAGGAGAGAGCAAGGGAAAGGGACGAGTTTGAGTGAGGACAGGACACGAAATGCGATACAATCTGTATATACGAGTCAGCCGAAAAATGTAGATATTAGACATGTTGACGAACGCGGGTGTAGAATGATGAATGATAGAATCGAAGTCATCTACGAAGGTGCCAGTGAGTCACAGTGAACATGAATCGTACAAGAATCATATCTACCTAAGCTTGGACTGGGGCCAAGAAGGGGGTGGTGAGTGTGGGCTAAGGTGAAAGCAATGGTGGGGTGCGTCGGCGTAGTCGCAGTGTGGGGCAGACCTACTTGTATGCTAACATCATTGAGCTGAGCCATGATGTCATCGACTTCACGCCAGACGTACCTATTCGTCGTCCCTTCTCGCATGTACGATTATACTACGCGAGAATAGACACTGAGATCGCTGTAAGCTCCAAGAATAATGGACGGTGATAATATCGTCACCAAGATCGTCACCAGACCGATAGGTCAAAATGCGTCAACCAAGGCTCCAACTGAAAGTCACACCCTCTCCTCTCAACCAGCGCGAGGTGATATTGCGCTCGCGACTACAACTTCGCCCAAGTGAAGGCCACTCCAGTGGATCCAAAAAAAAAAAAAAAAAAAAAGAAGGCCACTCCAGCGCGATTGGTGTCTCAGCGCCTCTCGATTGGCCGACAGCGGCGCGTGCCAGAACGACGGACTTCAAGACGGACTTCGTTACTGTAATGTAGTAGGCGTATTGCGGAAGTGCTGCTCAACCTGACCCAAAGGCTTGGGATCGTCTGCTGGCGCTGGCGGCTAAAATGATTTGGCGTCTGGTCGACAGGCTGTTGGCCCAACCACAGACATTGAGTGGTCTTACTGTGAACTACCTTAGACTAGCTAGCTCTCAGATTAAAAGACCATAGTACATATACGCAATGGCGTATGTCCGGCGCTCTCTCTGATGAGTCTCATCGGTTGCTTCATTGGGTTCATAGCTACGTAGGCTCTACTCCTTAGACCTAAGGTAATAAGTTAGCTATGTGCCGCAGGTGCTCGAAGTCCAGCGTCCCAAGACCTGTCACCTACGGAGCCCAGCATCAGCCAACACAGAAAGGTGAACCAACACAAGTTTGGGAGGACATACGGGATCCCATCCAACGACGGCGGAGAATCCATTAGTATTGCAACCCGGATTCGAGCCAGACGTGATGTCGTTCAGGCCCACACGGGCGATACCGTATAGCAAAGGGTTGAGAAAGCCGAGCGGACGCTTGCCTTGCGAAATCCGGAAATCATTAAGCAGCGAGATAATCCCAGCCACGATCTGTCCATTGGCGGTCATCTAGTCGCTTGTGGGATGGAAGACACAGAGAAAAGACGGACGGGCGCTGAGCAGCTAGTACCTTCTATGACTTCGTATTCGCCACCGACGATAATTCCGATAAAGAGTGCCTGCGCGGCAACGTCGGGGTAGCCGCGGCTTGTAGCGCTGCGCAAATTCCAAAGTAAAAGAATCAAATCGGGCCGCGGCATTGAACGTACTTGTAGAAACCGTGGTACTGGTTGCCAAGCGTCTCGAAGAAGATAGCCATGGCGTTCTCCTGGTAATATGGGGGTCTGAAGTATTCCGAGAAGCCGCCGCCGCTGACGTCCGCTGCGACCTCCGGGTTTTCCTCCGAGTCCGTTCCGCCCTCGGTTCCGCCGACGCTAGTGACCCAGGGACCTGCGAAAGAGTGTCGGTGTGGTGAGCGACCTTACATGCGCTCGTGTACTGCAAGCGTCACACATACAAGTTGCAGGGAACATGGGCCTGAATCTGAATTTCCCGTCGGTCATGCAGTCCCCTTTGCCAACACCATCATCCCCGGACGCGACGAGGACGCTAACGCCACGCGCGCCAAGTTGCATGAATAGGTCGCACATGTTCCTCGCATAATCCAGTGGAAGATCTGCCTCGTACCAGGCGTACGACATGCTGATCGTCTGTGGGATGTCGGTCTCGTCGAGGTCGAGTATGTAGTCGAACCAGGAGAGGTACTCATCATCCACGCCCTCTGGCCCGGTGCCAGTGCTGTAGTAGACAATTGGGGTTGGATATGCCATGCCGGAAGTGTACTGGACGTCCACGCTCGCCTCGATGCCGGGGTTGTTCGCGTCGTATCCGCCGTTGTTGACCTGCACGACGGTGTAGGTCGCCCGGGTCCCAGGGCTGTGAAAACGGTTCATGAACGTTGTCAGGTCTACAGGGTTCGGGTACTCCTGGTTAAATCCCGTAATCCCAAGCATGTTCCGGTCCGTCGCTGCGGGCACGTAAGTGACAGAATTGTACAGCCAGCGCAGGAACGGCAGTGTGGCATCCTCATGACCAGCGCGGCCCAACGGCGCCGTCACGAGATTGCCTGATGTTGCCCTCACCATCCCCGCCGCTGCCCCGCCGGAGCGCCTTCTCGGTGTCTGCCACGACATGCGTGCGGAGGCGAAGTACGTCGTGGGCGCCACGGTCTGCACATGCCCGTGGAGCGCCGCTGGGAGCGAATAGCCGAGCGTACGGATGATGTTCTCTTTCGTCTCGACATGCCGGTAGAGTTGATACGACGCCCCAAGGAGATCGTTGGCCTTGGACACGGACATGCCCGTCAGTGTCAACCAGTTGCCGCCATGTGACACCGAGATAGATGAAGGGGGCACGCCATGGAATTTAAGCCAGGATTTAACAAGCTCGAGGGTATCTGGGTGCGACATGACGAGCTCTGAGACCTGCTCCTTTGACAGATGTAAGCCATATCTGTAAGGGAGTAGCAGCAAGCGTGAGTACGTGCGTGCGTAGAGAATTGGTGGAGAGGACGTGCTTTGAGTGCCCAGGAGAGCTGACTTCGTAGAGCGCCGTAACCAAGGCTTTCTCGCGGTGGGGTCTGAGCGCTAAGTGGAGGTTGATGGTGGTACCAGCAGACGGGATGCCCAGGCTCTCCCAGTTCTCCGGGACGGCTTCCCAAGCATGCTTCACTTTCATGTCATCCCAACGTGGTGTGAGGAGTATTGCAAAGCAGCCGAGGGGAACAGTGGCGACGGCGAAGAATACAGAGAGCAGATGGTAGTGCATGGTTCTAAGGGGGCACCGAATGGTGTCAACTTAGAAGGTTCAGAGAGCCATCAGACCTCAAGGCTGAGAGTGAGTTTAAGTTGCACCTGCGCGGAAATACGCGGATACGCTCGAAGGGGGTCAGAATGTAGGGGAGCACAATCCGCGGGTCCTGTTATGAACCGTCGAGAACGGGATCAACGGAAAAGATCACGGCTCACTGAGTAAGTTCTGGCAGAAGTCACTTCTGCCATCATTACCCCCGGGGGGCTCACAACTTGAATTGTTACGCTGGGGAACTCCGAGGCTCTGGGGGGGACGTTAGATGGAACACCGTTGTAAATAAACTAGGAAGTAACCTCGAGTACAAGGACAGGTCAAGATGAGTCGATGACAATACTTATAGCCCCGGACGGAAAGTCATCAAACGCCTCTGTGCTCCATAAGCTCCATAAGCGCCATAAGCGCTAGACACTACTGTACTTGGTAGAGAGATTGAGTAAAACGAACATTTGCGTGCAAGAACGTATGTACAAATCACATAAAGAATAGTAGTAATTCATGCGTCGCGCCCTACAGCGAAATCCAAAACAGGGCCTCTAAATTTAACGTAAGTATAGGAAATTTGGATTTCGCTGTACTGTATTGCGCACGGCAGCTTGAAATTTCATGGCACTAGCTGTTGTCCCGAGGTGCTAGTGCACGTGCGCTGAGATACGGATTAATACTTGACGAATCCACGGGCGGAGAGTGTACACTATGGGTATGATACAGAAGCAGTGATAGCGAGACAATTACAGTAAGACAAAATACATCCACAAATACAATCCCTGGCGAACACCCATCCTAAGCTGCCACCATCACCTGAGGCTGCATAACCGTAGCGGCGGCGGCGACAGCAGTACTGGGCACGGCGCCCTGGCCCCGACTCAGCCGCCTCCAAAATTCGCCTCCAGGCCGCCTGCGTACAGTCTTCTCGGTCTTCTCGCTCTCTTCTTCTGACGCCCGCCTCTTCTTCCCCCTGAAGGATGTGGCAACCACGAGGCGGGAATTCCGTTTCTGCTTCGTGGCGGCAGCGGCGCGCGCGAGCGCGAGCGCTTCTACCGTATCGCACCGCGCGACGAGGCTGCTCGGCGGCGGGCGTTCGTCCGGATCGTCCAGCGCCCACGCGACGCTCCACCCTTCCCCTTCCACCTCTGCCTCCTTCACCTTCACCTCCTCGCGAGAGCCCTGCGAGCGCAGCAGGGCGATGGCCCGCTCGCGGCGCCGCGCGACTTGCCGCATGGACCCGGCGTATTTCTTCTCGTGGCGCTGCATGAACGGGATGTAGACGCGTGCCCAGCGTGCAGAGACGACGCCGAGGTGCGCGGGGTCGACGTGGAGCCCGGGGAGGTCGCGCTCGGGCTCGAGCGGGCGGATGGTGCCGTTCGTCGCGACGCGCTCGCGGATCATGGCGCGGTTGCTGTCGTTCTCCTTCGCCTGTGATATGTGTCGTTTAGGGTTTTCGGGGGTGAAGAGGAGGGGAGCGAGGCGCTTACCCATCCTCCGTGATACACGACTGGATCTCCGGCCAGGACGTCGACGTCCTCGGCGTGGACCTCACCAGAAGTGCTTCTCTCCGATTTCGAAAACAACGAGCTTCGTCGGAAGGACGTCGTCATGCGCGATAAACGTTTCGGCCTTGTAGTTGCGCTCGGCTGAGCAGGTGTCGGTTGTTCGACTTCCGCGGCTGGCGACGAAAGCGCCACGGGCGAGGTGACTGTCTCCCCGAGTGTGAGGTCCGACATCCACAGCGGCGGTAGTTTGCGTTTTTGCAATGCGGCGGTAGGCGGCATGTTCGTGATGTGCTTGATGAACGTCGCGATGGCGCGGTAGCAGTATACCGCTGGGGTAGTAGCGATGAACATCAACGGGAGTACGTGGGCCGCGTCTAACAAAAAACAAGGTCGAGGAAAGGAAAGAAAAGGAAGGTAGACCCGGCGCGTACCGTCGTAGACTTGGAGGTGGACCATCGTTGGCTTCATCCTGTTCTCGATCCCTTTGTATGCCGGGTACAGCTTCTTCACCTCTTCCGACACGGGGTACTTCTCTGGATTTGCAGCGCGGTGTGCCCTAACGAACGCAAGACAACCCATCAAACTACACGCGCTGCGAAGATAAAGAGATCGACTAACGTGAATAAGATCTCGTCCCTGAGCACCTCCCGATCACTTGCAATCACAAAGAGCGGCGGGAGCCCGCCGAGATATGCCAGTGCGGGGCTGACAAGCGGGTGCATTAGTAGGTCATTCGTAGTGTACAGCTGGATCTGCTGCCGGATCTCCACCGGCACGCCATCCTCTCCGGTAACTCGCACCACGGTCTCGCGATCGTCCGGCCTGGTGTCATGCGTTTCCACTACGCGGTTGCCGTCGTCGGTTCCCGGCGGTACGGCAGCTGAGCCGCGAGTGCCGCCAGGCCGGAGCAGCTCGTGGACCTGGAGATTGACATCGTCGGGTGGGGGTGGCCAGAGCGGGCTTGGCTTGTGTGTCGTGAGTCCCGTCGCGGGGACAATGTCCTATGCCACGAAAACGCTCATTAGACAGCGGGGAGATAAGAGGAAGGGGGGTATCGTACCGTGTCGGTATTGATGAAGATGCTCGGGAACGAGTGGTGCATATCGCACCAGGGGGAGACAAGCACGGCGCCCGCGGGTGGTGGCAGACCGGCGTCACGGACGACCTGCAGGAAGGCGAGAGCGAGCCCGCCGCCGGCCGAGTCGCCTCCAACGACGATGTGGCCGGGTTGGACCGGGCGGTGCGCGGCTCCCGGTGGTGGCTCGATGAGGAAGAGGTCTGGATGTACGTTAGCTGCATGTGACAGGGAGCGAAGCCGTGCCGCGGCACGCACATGAGGCCAGAAGGTCTTGCAGACCGCATGGGAAGGGGTATTGAGGCGCAAGCCGGTAGTTTGGTGCTATAGCGCAAAGCCCTTGTCAACATACGGAACACACACACACCGTATCAAAACATCTCACCGAACACGCGTCCGTGGATCTTGCGTGCATAGCGCTGAATCATATACCTGCGTTTTCCAGTCCCGGTGAGGGGTACCACTCGCGCGGGCAGCAATGGCACGGTACCTTTCCTGGTCCACGCTCCCAAAATAGTAGCCCCCTACGCGAAAAGGAATAAGCACCTGGGGGGGGCTCGAACACAACGGGTCCTGACCTCCGTGTGCCCACAGCAAACACCGCATCTCGTCCATCTCGGGACGGTACGCGGCGGTTGCCTCCGAATCGTCCGTACCAACCCGCGTGTGCTCACCTGGCGACGACAGGGGAGACAGGGGAGAGAGACACGTGCTGCCAGCGGCGCCGGCGCCAGGGCTCTCGCTCGTCTGTGTCCCCTCTGCGGCGGCAGCGGCCTTCTCGCGGCGTCTCGCCTCCTTCCAGTCCCTCTTATCCATGATCCACTCCGCGTCGACCCTGCGCACCCGAAATCAGCACTCCGATGTGGAGGAAAAACAAGCAAGCGACGCACCCGCGGTCTCCGGGACGGACCTGCCACCACCGCACGCCGCCGACCACGCGGCGCGCCTCGTGCTCGCCGCCGAAGGCACGCACGAGGACACGTGCCGCCTCCGCGCAGCTCGTCTGCGGAACGGTGACGCGCACGGAGTGGGATGAGGGCCCCACGGGTGTGTGCAGGGCCGTGAATTTCTGGATCTCCTCGACGGTATGCCTACGCATCACGGCTTAGCTAAGCGAAGCGCGATGCGGAAGCAGAACGTACTTTGCTGACGCGTCCATGAAGCTCTGTCGACGAATCAGATAGATACAGGGGGGAGAAGGGGAGACACCCACGCGACTGATAGTGAATGCCTCGTCGTACATCAGCTCTTCGAGGCGCAGTGGCACCGGCGCCGCTGCTCCTTCCTTGCTCTTGCTCTTATCTTTGATAACCCTATCATAGTAGTGCCGCAGGACGATGCCAAGGGCGAGCGGCATGAGACCAAGGGCCGTCTTCGTCGTCAGTGAGGTGGACATCCCTTCACTGGTTGTGTAGCGGAGGGGGGGGTATATTTGTATCGGTATAGATCGTGGGTCATTGCAGGCGTCTTTATATTACCACGCAGACGCCAGGTACGATGCTAACTGATTGCAATTGCAAGAGAAGGACTGACAGGCGTACAACAATGACTCGATGTTCCATAAACCCCTAATACAACACATCGGCACTTCTCCTTGTGGGTCCTCTAGTTACGCCCACATCCTCCGTCACAACACTACGCTGTAGCTTGATAGTGAACAGAATGGCCATCATCGCCGCAGCCCCGGCGCTCTTCCATGAACTCAACCCTGGGCCCAGACCCTCTCTGCCCCCGCCACCAGCAGCGGCTGTAAACTCTAGTAACCATCTCCTGTCTGTCGCCCGTGCGAACCGCAGTGCCTCCTCGGTATCCAGCCGTCCAACGATGCTGCTAGGCGGCGGGCGCTCGTCCGCATCCAGTGCCCATGCGAGCCTCCACACTCCCCCGCCAGCGCCACTACTGACACTGGCAACACCTGCCGAGCGAAAATAGCGTCGCAGTGCCGCTGCACGTTGTGCGAGGTCCCGACTCGCGTGCTCGACATTGCGCGCGCGCGCCTTCTCAATACCCTTGATCGTCGATGCGAATCTCAGGTCCGAAGCCTGCTTAGCGGCCGTGTACCGCTCCAGGACGCTCTCCGGGATGACACCGACGAGCTGCGAGGACAGCCTGAACGCGGGCAGGTCCTCATCGTCCTCAAGCGAGCGGACGATCCCTTGTGTCGAGACGCGCTCCCTAATCATGGGCATGCGGTCTCCAGGCTGCAAGTAGTGATCAGAATAAATGAATTGGAATTGGTGTCACTACGGTGACGTACCCAATGTTCGTAACCGGCGGGCGGCGCCTGCAAATACAACTGGGGGTTCCTTCGGCTCCGAGGCGTGCCCCTTGCTGCACTGGCCATCGTCCCGTGAGCTACTTCGTGACACCTCCTCGTTTCCAAATCGGAACATTTGCGCGCTTCGACCTCTTAATCGGGTAGTTGCTTGTGATAGAGAAGCTACTATTCGATAGCGCTCCTGAGCTTTCGCACCCACACCCGATGGAAGCACATCGACGGACGGGTCGTCTGAACCAGATTCACTTGAGCTGTCGACACTCGGATGCACCAGGAAAGAACCCGAAGAAGTACTATCAGTTGTGACAAGTGGAGAAATCGACAACATGTCTTTCGGCGACGTGTGTGTGACATGTCTTATGAACGTTATAATGGCACGAACGCAGAACTTCGCAGGCGTGGCAAAGGGGAATAGATTAGGCAAGATATGAGCAGCGTCTATCGTGGGCGTAAGTGAATACTTTGCGCCAAAACGTTGCGAACGCCCTACCGTCGTATATTTGCAAATGTACGGCAGTAGCCCGCATTTTGTCCTTCATACCCTCGAATGCTGGGTAGAACCTCTTCACATCTTCACTCAATGGGAACTTATCAGGATGCGCAGCGCGATGTGCCCTGCGTGATGTATGGTGGTCAATTGTCTGATCCGGATCCCCCAGGAGAACATCACACACGTGTAAACAATTTCATCCCTGAGCACCTCCCCATTTCCCGCGATAAAGAATAGCGGGGGGAGTCCACCGAGGTAAGCCAAAGCAGGGCTTACAAGAGGGTGTCTGAGGAGCCTGTTCTCCGCGTAAAATTGGAACTGTGGAGCTGACGACCGGTCCTCGCCGTCACTGAGCCCAGGTACTTTCTCCCGAAAAGTACTTGCTGTTCTCTCACAGCCATGATGGCTGTGCACCACATCGTTGGCGAACATGCGCAAGCGTGCATGAACTTGCGAAGTCATTTCTTCAGACGGCGGTGGCCATAGTGGACTCGGCTTGTGCAACGACAGGCCTGTTGCCGGGAGAATATCCTAGCCCCATCAGTGAGTAAGACAAGAAGCGGCCCTGATTCTTCTACCCACCGTTTCTGTGTTCGTTGTGATACTATGGAAAGAATGTGTCAAGTCGCACCATGGCGAGACCAAAACGCCCCCTGCTGGCAGTGGGAGACCAGCATCGCGAATGACCTGCAAGACAGCTAGGACTAATCCCCCTCCAGAAGAGTCACCACCTATGACTATCTTGTTTGGATTTATAGCACGGTGCGGAGCACCAACGGGTGGTTGGATAAGGTATAAATCTGCAGGAGTGTGTTCAAAGAGTACACTTAAGACGTGAAGGGGATTACACTTACAGGCTGCAAGTACGTCCTGAATTGCGCAAGGAAACGGGTATTGCGGCGCGAGGCGGTAGTCGACGGCTGCAACGATGGCTTAGTAACGCGGTGAGTGGGAAAAGTAGGGGTTTCCGTACCGAAGACGCGACCTTGGATCTTTTCCGCATAACGTTCGAGGGCGCTCCTGCCCCCATCTACGGTCCCGAAGTAATATCCACCTAGTTGGCACAAATGTCACCTAAGCATTCTTGTTTCACGAAGAAAGCCGGAAAAAAGCCCTACCCCCGTGAATATACAGCAGACAAGGGGTATCATCCATCTCAGGTCCACGATCGGGGCAGGCTCCCTCGTCATCTTCACTCGAATCATCAGACGAAAGGGATCGGAGAGGGGTTTGTTTGGCCTCCTTTCCACGGCGCTGGCGTTGGGGTCGGCGCGGGCTCTCACGGGCCTTCTCCGCAGTTACCCACTCGGCTTCGACACTACAACCCGGTATGCGTGTGAGCCGGGGAACAAAACAGCCGCGGGAATTAACGGGAAGCGCACCCCTGAGTGCTACGGACTTGCCACCACTTGGTGCCGCCGAGTGTTTGTTTCATGACTTCCTCGCCGCCACAGGCCTTTATGAGATGCGCGGCGGCGAGGTCGCAGAGGGATAGGGGGACGAGTGCGCGAACGACGTTCACCCAGGGCAGTGAGACTCCTCGCGCTTTAATGAAGCTCTGGAATTCTTCGACTGTATGCCTGTAGAGTCCAAGTCAGCCTGTAGAGCAGAGCAAGATTCGTGGTCGAGTACGTACGTCGTCGCGTCCTGCATGAGTTGCTATGGGAGTGCGGGTTATTTCTCTGAGAGTCTACACACGCGCGGTACATACTTTTATGACAGAGAAAACCTGATCATACAACAATTCTTCGTCACGCAAAGAGACGCGGGAGCTGCTCGGGTCCTTCACGACTTTTCCATAATAGTGTTTCACGAAGGATTGGAGAAATAGGGGCGCGATTTTCAGTCCGGTCCTCTGAGTGAGGGTAGGCATATATGCGGGTGGGATGGGAGCAGTGAAGCAAGGTTGCAGGATGAGAGGGGGGCGTTCCATGATCGACCTGCCGGGTCGCACGGACTTTATGATGAAGACAAGATGATTAGGGCAACGAGTCGAAACAATGGAGAGCGCGGCACGGAGGCGTGAAGTGAGGATTGTGGCGGATATGTCATCATATGATGACAGAATCGTGACGGGGAATCCATTTGCGGCTTGTGGCAGGTCTGCAAGACACTCACTGTCACTGACACTCGTCCAGTTTCGGTTTCGCAGGTTCGGAAGACCCGAGACCCGCTGTGTACTAAGTGGGTCGGGGTGATGACCAAGCTATCGTTATTCCGACCCGAGTGTCCGTTACTCATCTTCTCAACCTAGTATAGCACACTACAGTACACCCATTACGGTAAAAATAATTGATGTCATATGTTTGCCTCATGTCTCATACCCGAGCGAGTCTGTGCTTGCAGAGCTGATAGTTTTTATTTTTTGAGCCAGAGCTCATGGCGTTCTGCTGCCTGGAGGCGCTAGAGTGATCGCAGGCGGTGACCCATTCCATCAGTTACGTAGACATCCGAGTTGAGTTGATCAGATAGACCGCGCTAGGACTTAGGGCTTTCCCGGCCAGATCCCAGCACCACAGCCATCCCAGATCATTCGCTGGTTCTCCACTTGGCGGCACGGACCTGCCAGGGTATGAAACAGCACGCTTTCCGTCAGACGTAGTAACAATCTGTGGCTATTTCGTAGCTACACAACATCTAAGTTATTCAACAAGTGAGTAAGTTACATAGGGTGTCCCATTACAATAATCGTTGCAAAATACAGTGAGACCAGCTACTGTCCCGACGAACTCTGACCGCTACCACTCTGACTGCCCTCCGGCTGCTTCTTCCTCAAGAACGACCTAAGACGCCCCGCCCTCCTTGTCTGCGCGCCAACCACGTGCTCCCCAGCCCTAGGACTACCACCATCGCTCCTTGCCGAGGGGTGGTCGTCCGGCGACACCGTAACGAAGCCGACGATGACGTTCCAGAGGTTATTAGCGCTAAGCGACTTCTCCGTCGCAAGGATCGCCTTATCCGCCACGCGCGCGAGCTCGAGCGCCTCCTTCGTGTCCCTTCGCGCGACGATGCTGCTCGGCGGCGGGCGCTCGTCCGCGTCTAGCGCCCACGCGAGGTTCCAGCTCGGCTCCACGACGCCGCCCGTCTCTGCGCTGATGCGCTTGCGGTCGAAGTATTCCTGCAGCGCCACGAGGGTGTCGGTTCGCGTCCCGAGACGCGCGGTCGATGTTCTGCTGGCGTTGCTTCGCGATGTGTCTGATCGCGCGCGCGAACTTCTTCTCGAAGCGCGCGGTGCCCGCCACGTACCGCCGCACCGCGTGCTCTGATATCGCGCCGATGAGCTCTGGCGGCACTTGCAAGGCGGGAAGCTCGGACTCGGGCTCGAGGGGGCGGATGATGCCTTGGGTCGACACGCGCCTCGCGGATCATGTCTCGGGGGACAGCAGATTGGGACTTCGAAAAAGTACGTTAGAAAATAGCGCGACGACGAGGAACTTCGAATCGTTTTTTTTTTACCCAATTGCCTTCATATACCCATGCCTCACCAGGCCGAGGGACGTCCTCTACTTGAGGTTCATTGTTGCCACCAATTCTTGGACCCGCAACGTCGACTGAGACATCCGATAGGTCTGATATTGGTGTTACCTGCCCCGACGACACACGGTTCTCGACAGAATCCGTCGTTGATCTGCCAGTCGCCTGCGCCGACGGTCGTGACCACAAAGAGCTGCGTCGTTTGACGCCAGTCGCAGCACGCTGAATTCGTGTCGAGAGCGACCTGTGCGCCTTGGGAGAAGGAACTTGCAGTCTCGACACCTCGTTCTGGGGCGTGAGGGACGCCGGGGAAGTAATGAAATGGTGGTCCGTGGGAGATAATAGTCCAGGAGAGCTTAGCAGCGCCGGTTGCATGCTCGTAACGTGCTTGCAAAACAAGGCCAGAGCGCGGAAGCAGTATTTACCAGGCGTTGTGAACGGGAAGAGAACGGGAAGGACGTGACCTACGTCTAGAGAATGGAAGTGGTCAGGGACGGTTATTCTCGCGCAGAGTGCGTATACGTACCATCGTAAACTTGAATGTGCACTGACGCGGGCCGCATGTGTTTCTCAACATTCTCGAAAGATGGGTATAAATCCTTCGTATCATTAGGCACCGGAAATCGCTCCGGGTGTGCAGCCCGATGGGCCCTACAAGACCGTCAATTAACTTAAGATATGGGGGGACAGAGGACGCACGTGTAGATGATCTCGTCCCGTAAGACTTCCCGATCGCCAGCGGTGAAGAACAGAGGGGGCAGACCACCAAGATACGACAGCGCAGGGCTGACCAGTGGGTGCCTAAGCAGACCGTTGGGTGCATACAACTGGACCTGCTGCGGCACCTCGATAACTTCGCCGTCAGTTTGTACGCAACACGATGCCCCGGTTCACATCCAGAAACTCAGGAGGGGGGCGACTCCGTCGATCCGACATCCATGGGCCCGCTCGTGGTAGGGGACTCAGGAACCACGTCATTCGGATCTGAAGGGCGCGACGCCTGTGGCGTTCGACCTGCGCCCTTCGAACGACGATAAACACCAACGATGCTCTTCCGCAGACCATTATGGACACTGGAGCTGACGTCGTTCGAGGGCGGAGGCCAAAGGGGACTGGGCTTGTGTAGACAGAGGCCGGTGCTTGGTATCACGTCCTGGTGGTGGGCGTCGAATCAAACGAAAAAGGGAAGGCCAGAGGCGGGGGACATACAGTGTCGGTATTTGAAAGTACGCTTGGAACGAATGGTTGAGATCACACCAGGGCGATATGAGCACGCCACCCGCTGGTGCAGGGAGACCCGAGTCGCGGATGATCTGGAGGAGTGCCAGTGATAACCCTCCGCCAGCGGAGTCACCAGCTATAACAATATGCTCAGGTCTGACAGGAAGATGCGCTGCGCCTTCTGGTGGTCTGATCAAGAAAATATCTTGACTTGTTTTCAACTTCTTTATGTTTAACAATACAAGACATCACTCACACGCAGCGACAAGGTCCTGGAGAGCACAGGGGAAGGGGTATTGGGGTGCGAGACGGTAGTTTACGGCTGTAAGGGGGTAATGGGTTTGAGAACGATTCAGGTCAGACTCCCTTGAAACTGACCTAGGACACGCCCGCGTTATCTTACGAGCTAAGCGCTGGATGGTGTAGCTTTGGACGAAGAGTTTGCGTAAGTGGTGGCAGGGCAATCGTATGCGCCAAGAGCTCACCGTTTCCTGGTCCACACTGCCAAAGTAATAGCCGCCTAGGACATACGTCATCAAACTGACAGTCCTTACGGGATGAGGGGATCCATACCTCCATGGGAAAATAGAATACATCGCATCTCGTCCATCTCGGGTTGGTATGTTGCACTGTCTCTCGGTGTTTCATTGTTCTTCGAAGCCTGGTGGCCGGCTTCGCCCCCGGGCGGCAGTAGTGGCTCCGGTACGCCACTAGGATGGTGAAGTTCAGGGACGCTCCGCTGCATGTTCCTGGGGCGCAGTAGTTGAACTCCTGCGTTCCTTGGCGCGTCTCTGCGCGCTCTTCCATCCTTTTTGGTGCTGACACCACTCGGCGTCCAACCTGAAGGCCAGGCATCAAACAGCACGGCCGATTAAGAGTAAAAAGAGCCACGTACCCTCGAATACCACGGACCTGCCACCACTTTATTCCGCCAACGACCTTCTTCATCTTCTCCTTGCCTCCGAATGCCTTGATAAGATAATCCGCGGCTTCGTCACAGCAGGACATGGGAATTACGATGCGGACGACATGGACGGATGGCGGAGACGGGGTGCGCACGTTTGCGAAGGCTTGGAGGTCTTCGACCGTGTGCCTAGAAGCGGAAACTAAACATTTGGATCCGCCAGTGAAGTGATCAGGAATGTACCTCGTAGCGATTTCCATGAAATCCTTCGGCAAATGAGAATTGCTCAATAAGATTCACGTGCGAAACGGACAGCATGAAGTACCTTTGCAATGTTGAACACTTCGTCATATAGCAACACCTCTTTTCGGAGGGGGGACGCTGTTCTTAGAGTCATCGCCGACGACCCTGGCGAAATAGTGTTTGACGAGGGTTCGAGAAGAGAGGACCGACTGTGAGGGCTAGCTCTTCTCGTAAGTGAGTTGGACATTTTCAGAAGATGTCACTGGTGTGCGGGTTAAAACTGATGTATAGAGCCACGCACACCCCGCTCGTTTTATAAGGGCGTCGAAGAGAAGCGAAGAAGTATGTGTATTGTGAGGCTGTGTTCCATGCAATGTGGCAGTTTCATTGCCTTGGCCATTGAGCCCGCGCCCTCCCCGGAATGACATCTTCCACATGCGCTTGTCTGATCGTTTCTCTGCCCTTCAAGTGTTCGTTATCACTTCGACCACTGTAAAGCCTCCGGCCAAACGCAGGAGCTGATTACATATCTTAGCGTTAATCCAACATTCTTGGAGCTGAAGCGCCGAAGAGTGATAGCGATGCGACAGTACCGGTCCCACTCGCGGACCAGCGCTTATCGTACAGTATTTATCAAAGCAGAACTTCTGTAAAATTCGACACAATATCCAACAATGTGCAGACTCAAAGACAAAACAGTACTGAGACAGTAACAGACCAGCTGAGACAGTAACAGACCGCCCGAGACAGTAGACCACCTCCAGTTCGTAAGAGGATCGTTAGCAAATAGAGGCTAGGCGGCGGGAACTGCCGCCACGGGTTGGTCCCGATATGAAATGATATGGTTGGGCTCAGATAAGTAAGTGGTACTGTAAAAACAAGGGCCCCCGTCGTTTCTCCTCCCACCAACGCTGACACGATGCTCGTCAGTCCTCTCCGTGTTTTTGCTGCCCTTGTCGTGGCGACCGTCGTTGGCGTGTCTGCCCAGGATGCCTGCATCCTTGGTTGCTTGCAGCAGTCTGAGTCCCCCAGCACATGCACTTCATAGTACGTGTTCGACAAGTCACTCCTCTGTACCACTTCCCTGATTCGCTTCTCTTTCTAGCACCAACCTTACTTGCGTGTGCTCCAACAAGGCCTTCCAGAGCGCCTCGGCCGCGTGTCTCAATGCGAATTGCACGACCGCGGATCAGCAGACTGCCCTAGAACTGGAGCTGGCGGAGTGTGGATCCGGTGTGTACCCAGACGCGTGCCTGCACACCCCTTTCTTACATTGCACATTTGCAGGGTCGACCTCTGGCTCTGGCGCAAGTTCCACATCCCCACCCGCTAGCAGCTCCAGCAGCTCCACCGCCTCGACTCCCACCACTTCTTCCAACGGTGCTGTCTACGATCAAGTCCCCTTCCTCAACGGTGCCATCGCCCTCGCGGCCGTTGCTCTTGGCGGTGCCTTCGTCTTGTGACAGACCCTGCACATGCCTATCTATCTTTAATATATGCCTTCTTTTTTCTTTCTTTTTTTTTTTACACACGCAGCCTATACATTCGTGGCGGATGGGTGATCAATGATAATCTATGTGCTGTCATTTGTCAGTAGCTATGGTGCATTCACACAGCACGACTTTGGCTCAGGTGACTATGAGGGCGGCGAGGGGCATCCATCATACCAACTTGAAGGATACCGATTTGACCAAAATGGTGCACATGACCCTCGGCTCGTGACCAGACTGTAATATGATAATCGATGTCACCGATCTAAAGGGGGAGCGTCGTCGAAGCCAATTCAAGCATTTAAGGTAGCGAATCCAAGTGTAGCTGACAGAAAATAACGAGAAATGACAGCAAAAAGAGGAGACCTAGTCGTTCCGAAGACAGTCCACCCGCAAGTAAAAGGACGCCTCGTCCCTCCAACTCGTCGCCCTTGACAAGCAGCCCCTCTGGACATGGGCCGAGCCCAAATTTAGGGTATAACCAAGAGGTCAGCCTCGTCAGCGCGGACAACGATGCGTGAGTGCAGCATCGCCGTGAAGGCCCCGAATTCCACCGCCCAATCATTCTGCCTACCTCCCAACACCGCCTTCTCGTAGACGTCGTGCAGGGTAGCCAAAAATGGGATCAGTTTGAACTTTGAAGGTCGTGCCCCAGGGTTGAGCGAGTCGGAGATAACCCAGGGGTGCCCGTTTGGTTGGCCCTCCTTAGCAATCCCATTTCGCGAGAGACTGAGGTCCGATTTTTCCCCTTTTTCCTGCCAACCCACCTTACGGTCACGGGTTTGATGAGCATTGTCGTACCCGTGAGAATCCTTCGGCCAAACCTATGCGGGTTTGCCATCACTAGAGCGCGTACTATTTATGGGTGGCTGTCGAGGCCGCTCAATCACTTTTCTCAAATCAATGCACAAGCTGCCCAGTACACGCTCGTCGGGAACAAAGTTTGTCTCAGCCTGCGGTGCCTCGTCTTTGTGCATACACACGCCCTGTGATGTGGGTGGGTCAGCCTGCTTGCTGACAGCGAGGGGTGCATGCGCCCATGGTGCAGGCCTGCGTCGCTCACGCATGTCTCTCCCCCAAGCAGCTCGATAGCAGTGTGGATGTCTGCGGGCAGAAGTCCCGCATCAACCACAAACTCGTCGCAGAACGCTGTGACCAGGACAAGTGGGAGGCCGCTAATGTGTGCATGGCTGCAGAGCTGTTGCATCGTCGTGCCCTGGTACATCCTATCCGGTCAAAGCCCGCGCTGACAAATTGCGCGGTCGCGGCCATCCTCGTCGATCTCACCATCAAGGCCGTCTTGGTCATAAGATCGGTCTCGAGGAACGAAGAGCGTGCATACATGTACCCCAATGAGAGTCGAAGAGCATCGTCACACACTTTTTTCGAGCCCAATTCGACTGTACATGGATAAAATACCCCTCCTCCTCCAGCCATGACTCTCAGCTTACTCTTTGAGATATTCACCATCTTTCGCACCGCTGCCATGCCGCGCTATGCCGCCGAGCAGCCTGGGTTTGACGCAGTCCCCTTCACCATCGTAAACATTGCAGACGATCGCCGCGCTCGGCCCCGCGCGCTCGGCAGGTCGCGCAGCAGGCCCGCGATGTCGACCTGATCTGTTGCCGTGCTTGCTGGAGCCGATTGGGGGCACCGCGGCCGAGGCACCGTGGTCAATGCAGCACGCCTGGTGATGATGCCGTGTTGCGAGCGTCCCAACTGCGTCCGCGCTCGTTGCCGCAGAAGCCAACGTTTGGGCGAGGCTGTGGTTAGATGTTGGGGGAGGCGCAGAGGCGGTGGGCTCAGTGGACAACTTTTGTTCAATCAACATGCCTCAAACGTGCACAAGCGCGAACTCGTAAAGTCCACGATTCGGTCTTGTAATATGACTACCCGAATATTTTATTGGTCTTTTGGTAACTGGGAGCCATAGCGATCCGACTTCGCGAGGGACCGAGGCAAAAACGCGGATCCTCTGGAGAGTTCGACGCGGGAGAACCCTTCCCCGAAGAGTTTTATGGACACTTGAAAACCCTTGGAACGATCCAATTTTTCCGTCGTTTCTCCTCCCACCAACGCTGATGCTCGTTAGTCCTCTCCGTGTTTTTGCTGCCCTCGTCGCGGCGACCGTCGTTGGCGTGTCTGCCAAAGTGCCTGCATCATTGACTGCGTGCAGCAGTCCGAGTCCCCCAGCATGCACTTCATAGTACGTGTTCGACACGCCACTCCTCTGCATACCTTCCCTGACTCGCTTCTCTCTCTAGCACCGACCTTAGTTGCGTGTGCTCTAACCAGGCCTTCCAGAGCGCCTCGACCGCGTGTCTCAATGCGAAGTGCACGACTGCGGATCAGCAGGCTGCCCTAGATCTGCAGAAGCAGAACTGTGGATCCGGTGTGTACCCAGACGCGTGCCTGCACACCCCTTCTCATTACAGATGTCACGTTGCGACCACTTTAGGTGTATAGGCGGTGTTGGAATGGGCACCTTGGTGACCAGCCCCCCCACAAAAACTATTGGTAGTAATTAGTAAATGAATTTATATGTTCTACTTATCGGTTTTGAAAGTTTGAGAACTGGCAAGCACAGCTTGCGAGCACGGCAGCGTCACTGTGTGAAACTTGAAGGACTTGCTCAGGCTGTTGAGGCAGTTTAGGGGTCGTGCATTAATCCTATTCAGTCACTTTGGAATACACGACGGGTTTAAAACGCAGGAAGTGGACTCACTGTGGTACAACATAGGCCACGTGTAGCACATCTTACGATGTACGCCTCACACCACTTGCGTTGTCAATGCAGCCCATCGCCGCCTTGCAGCGACAATGTTTAGGGTTTTGCACGGGGCGCTGGAGTTCGAACTCCTTGCAACGTTTGGCCTGGCCACGATCTCGCCCACCGTCTCTGCCAGTTTTGCGAAACACTCTTCATCCCTCTCGGTTTGGTGGAGACAGGGGACAACAACCCCATCAAAAATAAATAAACAGGAGAGGGCATTGCAAGACCTGGAGGAGAGCGCCCCGAGGCAGGAGAAATGAGGTGATCGATGTTTCCCAGTTGGAAAAGGATAAAGGATACAGTAGTCTGTAATAGAGGAGTCGGTCCAGTGAGGCAGATTTGTCAGCTATCCCACAGTCCCCAGGGGCGTACACACAATACAGCACAATACAGTACACTTGTTACTTGTCGAACATAGTCGGTACACTCGTACTGCAGGCAATACACAAGCTATCCTTATTTTTTTGGTTCTCCAACAGTCTGAGTGACCGGCCTCAAGTAGATACATGATAAAAAAACTACGGAGGGACTTGGTACGGTGGTTGCACCAGCCCTTTGCCTCGTCCGCCGTGGCAGAGACGGCCCAGAATGTGTTGCCATTTCCGGAATGAAACCTGCTGGCATTGCACATTTGCCAGTCGATTCAGACCTCTGGCTCTGGCACAAGTTCCACATCACCACCGCTACCACCCTCCACCACCTCCACCGCCTCAACTCCAGTTCCTCCAGCGGTGCCATCCACGATCAAGTTCCCTTCCTCAACGGTGTCATCACCCTCGCGACCATTCCTCTCGGCGGTGCCCTTATCTTGTGACCGACCCTGCACATACCTATCTATCTGTAATATGTCTTACATGCAGCCCATACTCATTCGTGGCGATGATAATCTATGCGCTGTCATTTGTCATAGCTACGGTGCATTCAGCTTGACTTCAGCTCAGGTAACCATGAGGCACTTTAACCACACGGATTCGGCGGGAGATGGGGTCTAGGTGCGAGAAGGACGGTTTTTTTTTTTTACCGTGTGCCTTGTTCAATACCAATACCCTGAAATTGAGGACCTCAAAACCAGCTGGCGAATTACTCAAGCCTCAGGCCTCAGGAACCACGTCCTGGAAATCTTTCGATGAATTCATGCGAGATACGAACAGCAATAAGGTGTCGAATGCGTGGTTATATTGTAGCCCCTCCCAATCCTCTCGAGAAGGGCTGGCCGTCCCGGCGCCGCTAACTGGTCGGTGCTCGGAAGATGTCAGTGCTGTAACGAAACGAACGACGTAACATAAAAGCGGAGTATGGAGTACGCGCTCCACCAGACGTTCCTTACTATGAACTTATAAGGAATGGCGTCACCCTATTAGTGGAACCCTGTTTGGAGAGTGTCAAGCCATTCAGACGAACGGCTACGGTGTAACTTACCAGCCACAGTTCCTGGCAGGTTTCACACTGGCAGGCAAGCAGAATTTTGGTCTCACAGCGCAACTTTGGTCAACTCCAAAACACTCTCCAACCGGCACGTCGCGACAATCAACACGGCACAGAGTACCACAAACTCGCAGAGGCATCTCCCGCGCCGTGTCATGCTATCAATTCAATACAATTCGCCAGCTACCGACGATTCTTCCGGGGATACTTGGCGTAACACATTGTCCAGGCTGAACGCAGCAGACTAGAGCCTCCTTTGCCGAGCTTTTTGAAGGGTTCAGATTTGCCTTATTCTAGCCATATTCATTTTGTATTTCATGTCGACGCGGTGAACTACAATACTGTACAAATTACCAATGTAGTCAAGCCGCTCATGGCAAAGCTTAAACACTGCACTATGTGGTGGCATGCCGTGATAGGACGGACTTCCGACCCCAGTTTGGTTTGATCCTTCCCGCGTCCCGTGATGTTGACAATTTATATATAAAAAGTTGTGCAAAAATCCAGAACGCCACCTCTTTCGTTTCTCCCACCACACAGCCTCACACCAACATGATTGTCAACCCCGTCCGCATTTTCGCCACTCTGTTCTTGGTCGCAGTCGGTGTGTCTGCTCAAAGTACCTGCGTCCTCACTTGCTTGCAAGGCGCCTTGTCCCCAATACCTGTTCTTCTCTGTACGTATTCTTCACACCGACACGCCAGACGTCTACCATCTCTGGACCCCTTGCTGACTTTCCCTTCAATCCTTAGCACTGATACCACCTGTCTCTGCACCAACACAACCTTCCAAAGCGCTGTCGCTGCATGTCTCACTAAAAGCTGTTCGGCCGCGGACCAGGCGTCGGCCCAGGCACTCCAGCAGTCCCAGTGCGGATCCTGTACGTTCACCCAGGCCGACACCTACGTTTCAGTTTTTTTTCTCTTCTTACACTACACATTTATAGCGTCGGGTTCGTCCTCGGGCGCTGGCTCAAGCACCAGCTCCAGCAAGAGCAGCACTAGCCCCGGCACCTCCACGAGCACCTCGTCCGCCTCTTCCTCCACGCCCACTACCAATGGCGCTGTCCACGGCCAAGTTCCTTTCTTCAATGCCGCCTTCGCCCTCGCGACCGTTGCCTTGGGCGGTGCCTTCATTCTCTGAAACGGCGCCACTAATTATAATATTTATTTGTCGTTCTTTTTTCACATGCAGTCTACCCCGGTGCATCCACACGCTTCCGTCTGTGGGTGGACACGATGCATCCACATGACGTGGGCACGTTGGCGGCCAAAACGAGGGTAGCTTTGGACAAGTAGTTCGTTTTCGACGTGTAGAGACATGATAGTCCTAATAAGTACATAGTCGATTTTGGGCGCTATACCATTTTAGATTCCGGCACAGCCGCATCACTGATGATTGATGATCAGTTACAGTAACCTGTCATGGCCTTGGTGTCTTCAACCCTCATGAGACGTCTTCAACAGATAATACGAGGCCGGTATGCAGAATGAGTCTTTGTATTCTATGTTACTGCCATGTTTGGGGGTACATGGATTCAACTGATCCTCAAATTGTACAAGAGTTATTCAACTTCCTCTGTCTGAGACACTGCCACATCCCAATAGACCCCTCCATAATTCATTAAATCTTTTTTTGGTTTGAACAGTAGTACAGTATTGCGCATCTCGCAACAAGAGTCCCATCCTGTGTATAGGGCGTGTCCGGATTAACTTGAAGGGAAGTTGTAACCGGGGTTCGGACGACCTGCTCGCGATGCATCAGTCCGCAATGTCGGTGATGATTCTGCAATGAACTACCCCCACTTCCAGTCACTCGAGTAAGGTGTATGAACATCCTAGTGGTCATCGTCATCATTACATGAGTTTATGTTTGCTAATCCGGTACAAATACATCCAAGAACAGAAAGTCTAACTCCAGCCTTCTAGTCTTCTGACAAATAGCGGTCTGTTTATATTGTTGCCGTCACGCCGACGTGGATGATCCTATAGGACGAAAGAAACAAAGAGAAGCGCGCGGACGCGTGAGCGGTGGTCTTGTGTGCGTCGGTGCAGATGTAAAAAATGACTTACTCGTCTGCGGGGGCCAACCAGCCCTCGCCTTCGGGCAACATCATAGCTAAAAAAGAAAGATGTGACATTCAGCGATTACCATTTGCCGAACGACGCGCGCGAGCTGGCTTACTGAGTCGCCCGTAGATGTCTTCGATGAGCACCCGGCGGAGGTAGTTCGCGATCAGCGAAAGACGACCCATCGCCAAGCTCTTGCTCTTCGGCGCGTAATGCGGGATCCTGCGACGGGCCCGTCGGCACTAGCTTACAATGAGTAAAGGAGGGGAGGACGTACACGTGCGTTGGGTGACGTGCGAGCTCCAGCAGCTGCGCGACGCGATGACGCGCGCCAGCGCGCTCGTTCCCGTCCGGGTCCGCTCCCGCGTAGCGCTCCTCGAGCTCTGCGACGCGCGCGACAATCTCGTCCATGCGCAACGCGGCCTCGTCGCGGAAGCCGAGGTACTGCGCGACGCCGTAAAAGCCCGGGAGCACTTCGACGCGCGAGACGACGTAGCGGTCCACGTCGTCCACGTACGGCACGGGCAGTACCCTCGTCGTCAGGAACACGCCGAACGTCGGTAGCGACGGCCACTGCCGCAGGAAGCCTGCGCACGGAAGAATAGTGAGCAGAGGGGAAAGGAGGGCGAGAGGCGCGCGTGCGTACTAGTGAAGGAGGGCGGCACGCCGCGCTCGTGCGAGACCCCGTGGAAGATGGCGAGTAGGTTCAAGCGCGCGATCACGCGGCGTTCCTCGCCCTGCGCACCTTTCGCGTCTGGGAGAGGGGGCGTGATGAAGTACAGGGTCTTGTTGCAGCGGTCGCTGTCGTCCTGCTCCTGCAGCGCGACGAACTCGCCTTCTTCGCGCTTCTCCGAATCCCCAAAGATCGCACCGGCACCCTCGGGGATAATGATCCCTTCGAGGCGCTTGCGGCTTTTTCGGTCGAACTGGTCCTCGAGGCCCTGTGAGTCACAAAAAAACACTCAACGTCGTCGTCGTGAGATAGGTGAGGGTGAATTTTCACCTTGGCCCAGGTCCAGAATGTCATGATTGAGAGACTGGGCCGGGTGGGATGTACTGTTAGTTGTCTGGGCCCCGACAGACGACTGACGAAACCTCACAGAATAATGCCCAGCATGAGCGGCACCCACGCACCATGAGGAATCTTCTTCAACGATGCGCCCCAGAAGAGACCTGACAGGACGTCAGCGTTGGCGTACACAGGGTGATCATCGCTCACCATCCAAGAAACCAAAGAAACCCAAAAATAGAACCGCAACAATGATTGGAAGGTGTTTGACATAGCGCATCTGCAGTGCGACGAGCACAGTGGTCGTAAACATGACAGTCGCGACGGCAAATCCGTAGGCGTTCGTGAGTTGCGTGGCGTTGTTGAACGCGGCGACAATGATGATCGTTGTTAACATAACTGGTGGCCAGATTTTTTCTATCATCTTTTTGAGAAAAACTGCATACTTACGGATCCAATTGATGACGGGGATATAAAGTTGACCCTCAGTCTTGTCTGACGTGTGAATCATATGTATGCTGAAACAATACCCGTGAGCAAACGCCACCAGGAAAGGGGGAATATGCGCGTACGGAGGTAGACTACGCATGTTGACGAGCTGCTGTACCAAGGAGAAAGATGCAGTGACCAGAGCTTGAGAGGCGATAAACGTAGCGAGGATTGCATAGGTAAAAAGAACCCAGAATAGTGGTCCGTCGTGTTTGCCCGGAATGGTACGGTAAAAGATGTTTGAGATGACATCTTCTCCGTCGACGATGAGCCGAGCGCCCTGACCGAGGTAGGCCAGCACGAGTGACGGGTACACGAGAGAGGTAAAAGAAATCTGTGCCAGAACGAAAAGGGTCAACGGAAGCGCTGATGGGGACAAAGATTCAGACGTACCTGGATTGAAATCATGTTGAACTGCCCAAGACTACAAGCAACGTTTAATAGATACACTATTGGAGTCGACGGGGCAACTTACTTGGCAAAAAGCGCTTCGCAACCAGTAACGGCAAGTAATACACCCGCAAGTGTGTCGTAATTCCCGGTGCGCACAAAATCTTTCACGTTTACTCGATAAGACGCGGAGTCAAGTGCAGAAGCCCCACACACTTACACATGACAGCCCGCGACGGATCAATGCGCGGAAGATACCAGCATGCTTTGTGATGTTATAAATTCCTGTTCCGGCGAGGAGGAGCAACCACGTGAAGGTGACTACCCGACTTTGTGAGGGGAGTTAACAGGACACGAAAAAGTGTTGCGTGCATACTAGGTGCAAAGAATAACGATAGACGCGCGGTGCCTAGTGGTTGTGAGAGGAACAACACAAGCAAGAATCCCTGTCAGGAGATCAGACAAGACATAAAATACGAGCAGGAGTAGAGCGAAGCCGCACTATCGAGATGGAAACGACGTGTTCCGACACACTAGGCTTGGCAACAGCTAAACAAGGTGTGTGTTTGAGTGGACTGCATTAGATTGGTCTTGCAAGTGGCTCACCAATGCCTCCGACTGCGCTCGTAACCGAAACGGCGGCGGTCAGAACACCGTCCGCCATTGTCAAAGCTGTGCCAAAGAGGGCCTTTGTTACGTTAGGCATTATCACCACCCCGGGAGGGAGAAAAAGTACCCATATCAACATAGGCCACCGAAGAGAGTTGGGTGGCCTGATGTCATCGCGCCTCTTTTTTCCAGCCATCATCGAGTCGTGAGTAGGGGTACTTTCGAAAAACTTCGGAGGATAGATCCCCTGATACAGTGCAAAAGTCCCGCCCTCGCCTGGAAAACCGAAAACATGTGAGATCTTGCAGCGCGCACAAGGACATGTGCACTACCTTCATGAGTGCCAAAGTGCAAGCATATAAGGACCTAGGTTACGGTCAGTACGGATCAGTGCAAAAAGATGGGGAGGTGACTGACGTATTTGCACAGCGGTAGAAGGGTTAAAGACCAAATGATGGCACTGATGCCTCCTATAACATCCTCCTTGGGAGGCACGGGGCCGGACGACGACCAGATACCATTGAGCACATACAAAGGTGACGTTCCGATGTCGGAGTATATGATTCCTGTGAGGCGGGTGTTACTGTGGGTATCACGTACGAGAACTGGGTAGAACAACGGCATACCGAGTGTCTGGAAGCTGAGTATGGCCAGTGCCAAACCAGTTGCGTGCAGCGGGCGGCGGCTTGGATGACTAGGTTTGAGAATGGTAGAACTTGAACTGGCAGTCACAGAAGACGTGGACATTTTGAGTAAGTGGGTCCTCAAAGCTGCAGAAGGTCTCAAGATTTAAGCTCTATGGAACTTCCGTTTTAACTCTTCGAAACGGACGATACGCAAGGACATGGCCCAGTGTAATTTCCGTATCCTGGGAGGTACGCCTTGACATAACGATTTTCCGAGATTCGGCCAAGTGCGTGTCCTTGTGGCGTGTTGCGAACTTGTAGCAGACGCAGAGTGAATTTAGCCATTGGTTGTAAAACTCTTCCATGATGGGTAAGCCTGAGTCCAGTAAACGTACCGTAGCGTGATGCTACAGCTTGGAATCTTGGATGGAGACCGTTGACAGTCGATACAGTCCTATGATACGATTGTGGCTCAGGATCCATTGGTACGCGGTATGCCAGTCGGTTCCATCGATAACAATGCGTTCATGGCCAACCAAGCGCCTAGAACTTCTATGCGAACTTGCTGAACCTGAGTAGCTGGACACTCCGAAAGCCTATCTCAAGTCGTCAGGTTTTCGGACCGGACCGGATTATTTAGTGGGTGATCCATTGTTAGATTCCAGGAACGTACAATACTAGCGTCCTTCGCTTGAAGGAAAATCGACAACTGATCAACACCCGAGCTGCGAGCCTGGACATGCTGGACAGGTCAAGGTACAAGTGCTGTCGTCGCCATGGTCGTCACGGGCGGACTTCGAGCAGTGTTCCGAATCAATTGCAAATCCTACAATCTGATTAGTCTGACTGGGGAGATCCCGTCAGACTTCTGATTCTAGCATTGTGTAAATGACACATTACTGTAGTACCAAGGTTAGTATACTACTTATGTGAGTCACTCAACGTTTTCTTTTTCTTTTTCGCAGACATCTTATCCTTTGCATTGGACGTGAATGAAACGACGCCCATGCGTTCTAGCCTCAACTGTTACAATTGTACCACGGGGTCTTTCATTGTCACCGGTTCGTGGACCATCATCACGCCATAGTACATTGATAGTCGCCAGCTCCACCTCTACTTGTTTTTAAGACCTGATACCCCTCGAACTCGTCATCCACATCCTCAAGAGTACGTACCGCAACTCAATGGTACTGCTGACCTAAAAGTCCTAGGGTCCTGTCTGCATTGCCTAAGTTCCCATTGCCCAGCGCCTTGCGTTTCGTCGCATACAGTAAATTTACAGTACTGTAAAAGTCGACAGAAAAAGCACCCGCTTCGGGATACGGAGAGCGCACGCCACCATTCGCCACATAGTTATTGGGAACATTACGTTTGTATGTTCGGGGTCTCCATTGGTCGTGACAGGTCCGTCACCACCCTTCGCCGCCTCCGAGACGTCTCGTTACTCTTTCCGATTTCGTTACTTTGATCTTCCATTGTCCGCAGCTCTTCAGTACCAACTCGTGCTGAGTCTAGAGTATCGCGAGCTTCAGGCACCGACCCTGTCTCCAAGAATCGTTACAACTTCAGGCACTCGATATTGACACCACCGACTTATCACGGCTTCTATGTTTGATGTCAGCTGATGAGTCAATCTAGCCACTATTTGATTCCTCCGCCTGCGTGCGGGACTGAGTGTCCCCTTCATGAACCATGACACTCTCCGAGAATACCCGAGGCACCCAGGACGCCTCCTGTAGATACCCCGTGTCAGTGGCCGTTACGCGTGCTCGGCCGAGCACCAATCGCACAACTCCAGCAACTGACGATATTTGCTGCCCAGGGCGTGTTTCATCCACACTTATTACGTATCAGGGCTCTTCTCGGGCGTGGAGGAGCTCCTTTGCTAGCTCCTTCTATTCCTATGCTTACGGGCGTGCACCATTTGGGTATGTACGTATGTACAGCCACCCCATGTCGCACGCGAGCGATCTCGACGCACAACCCGGAGAGCGTAACCGCAGACAGTACGATCGCGACTATGAGCCGCCATTGCGCCTCAGATGCCGAGAACGGGTGCGAATAGGGTGCTGTTTGTGGTAGACCCGCGTGAGCGATACCCTTGTACTACTAACTACCCGCCAAGTCCGAGTCAGTAAATTGATCCTTCCACTACCGAAGCTAGAGTATCTATCCCCCACGGTTTCCAACGCGGAGAACTTACTCCGAATGGATCCATGAGTGGACCCTGTCCCACCATCTCACGGCCCCGGGAATCCCGCATGGGAGAAGTGTGGTGTCTCTACGTAGTCCTTCGATGTAGAGTGTTTCATGAACAAACAGTGCGAAACTGATGAGCTAGACCGGTGACCGTCTGCAAAACACCACCATTTATTATGATGCTTACCACCTGATCCACGTCGTCTCACGCTCGCTTCTCTATACCTGACTTGTATCACAGTGAAATATTGCGAGCGATTGCACCTCGTAACAGCCTGAGTAGTAAGACCTAGTCGTTCTAAAAAAAGTAAAGAGAAACCGTACTTCCTCTCTGGCTTCTTCTACTGCTTCTTCTACTTACAGCACGAGTTGTGAACCTCGGGCTGCCTTATCACCTCAGTGGAGCTGTGGAGCTACAGTCATGATGAGTGCATGGGTGCATGACCCATAGCGTACCTGCCTGTCAAACTCTACTTTGCGCGCAACACAATACAGCCCCCTCCTTCCCTTTGTTGGGTCATTCAACTTGAAGGGGTCATGGGTCGTATTACCGTCGTAAGTTCTCGTAACGCCGTATCCCCATTCAGTCTTCACTTCCCAAGTCTCGTACGGTCCCGGTCTAGACGGCCTATCATACTTACAAGCGCTAGTGGTATGAGTTATTTCCAGTTCTTACACTAATTGGCCATTGGCCCATTGACTGTCATTCCCAGCTCAAGCCAAGGCTCACCATGCTTTGTGTCAACTTGCGTTGTCATTTGAACACACCACTGCAATCGTTGGCTTTCTCCGCCCCCTGTCTAGCCATTCTCACTAAGTACACGTCTTCACTGCAAGTCCAACAGAATACCCAATACTACGTGAATTACATTACAGTACCCCCGGACCCGGCCCTGCAGGAAATGAAGCGCCGGGGCTCCCCGTGAGAACAAGCGCCCCAAATTCGTACGATTCTGGAAGGTAGTCGATCTCTTCGGGTCTGCTTCAATAATCCATCAAAGATGGTCGTGTAGAGTGGACACCCCAAGGGACACCCTGCCGAATAAATCATGCTTCTTCCACCCCGCCAAATTGAGTCTATTTTCCTTCTCAACGTACACTAACTTGAAGTACACTTCTAACCCAGTGGTTGACTCTATCACGCAACGAGTCCACTAACTGGTAGAGATCGCTTTAGAGATCGTGGGAGGAGAAATAGAACATGCATTTCCGGTCAATTTGCCCAACCGCCCCACGCGAATTCGAGTTGGTCATACTGTGTTTGTTGGGAACTGTCGTACAACACGCAAGACAACACGTGTGAGGACCATCGATATCTGTGCACATGACTGCACATGGAAAGACGGTTGCTCGTCTTTCACATTGTGTAGACATCATAAAACTGGGGTTCCTCGGTCGTTGGTTCTCAACGAGGCTTCTGTCAATCCGGTGATTATAACTAGAAAAGGTTCTAGGCGAGAAGCTTTCAATGATATTGAGTGCGGATCACACAGAACTGTAATGTGGACCCGGGGAAACCACCGCCGGAGGCAGATACGATCGCCGCCCGACCCGCATCGCGTCGAATACACGCCTAGTGAAAATTATTCATATTTGATGCGAGAATTGTGATGGAGGCTCGTGCTGAATAAGGACAAGCAAAGACCACAAGTACTGTACTTGCTGCAGGACTCGGAACAGCTCAACAGTGGTGCTCCGAGTTAGATCGCACGGCCACATGATCGTGAAACCACGGAAACAGAAACAACACTAACAAAAAAAACCCCCCACGGAAACAACCGGTCACGTGTCTCTATCCGGCAACTTTTGCTCACTGCACCACAGTGACGGTCCACGGCCATCTCGTACTCCTGTGCTTCACAAAACTAGGTTGCTATCTACCTCAAATCCTGGGGGAATGAGTTTTCTTTGTTGGTAGTCATTACATCGTAGACTCACAGATCGGCGACTGCGCTTTCCAGTCATTTTAACTCTTGCTAGTAGATGCGCACGGACGCTGGTCCACACCGTTCTCTCGGACACGTCTCACGTCGTATCTTCAAGTTAAGGCACGTTACCGTTGCCGGTCAGGAGTTCAGAGTTCCGGTCTCCCTTAATCATTCCAGTGATCTCCCGGTCGAGCACAATCCTTCCTACGTCAGCATTACATATGGAACCAACAGCCTCTTCACCGTCGTCCTTCTTTTCCGGGTTGCTGCAGGGCGTTTCCCCTCCACGTGTCCACCGGAAGGCACTGGAGCTACTTAAGATGCAATTGTGGCATCCCGTCTGACTTGTCTTCTCTCCCTGCGTCGCAACGTCAATGCTCTCTCTTTTTCTTTCCGTGACTGCCTTTGTGTTGGCGATTTCATTGACCAGACCTGTTCAAGTAGTTCATGCACGGTGTCGCAATCAACCGGGAGGCCCTGGCTATCCCGCTGCTGCAGATTGGTCTACTCTTAATAACACAATTGGTGGCAGGCTACTCAGAGTTGTACCATCTGTTGAGGCGTGTCGTAAGCTAGGCTGCACTGAGGCACAATGGGCGAGCGGCATTTTCCGACAAACGATCCCTGGCGCGATGAACGCCGTGAGTACTGTGTTTCAACTTGATCCTGTTTATCACCACTAAATTACTTTTTTAGTACAACTGGGAACAGGTAATGCCTTTCTCGTTTGATTTTTCTTGTATTGCTAAATGCGACCGTGATCACAGGACTACACTCCTCCTGCTGAACTCTGCCTGCTGAACGGTACCACCTGTGCGCAGGGGGATGTCCCGCTTTATGCGGTTAACGCGACAACTGCTCAGCACATACAGGTTAAAAGGACTTCCTGACTTCTAGTTGCGTCGCTTACCTTCTTATTCTACAGGCGGGAGTACGATTTGCCCGGGCTCATGACCTACGCGTTGTTATCAAATCCTCCGGCCACGATTATTTAGGTCGTTCTACCGCGAAAAATTCGCTACTTCTATGGACAGCATACTTTCGCGACATCACATTTACCGACCACTTTCTTGTTGGCGGGGCGGATCAAGGTTCTGCGGTTACAGCTGGTTCGGGCGTCGGTCTCAAGAATATATACGCCGCAGCTAAGGCACAAAATAAAATGTTCGTGGGCGGCACTGCTGCAACCGTGTCTGCTGCAGGAGGCTACACCCAGGGTGCTGGGCATTCCGCTTTCTCACCCATATATGGACTCGCCGCAGACAATGTTCTTCGTACGTGCTTCCGTCCCCTTCGCATTAAGATAAGCCTCAAAAATAAAATCAGAGTACAGCGTTGTTCTGGCCAACGGCTCTTACGTTGTGGTCAATTCAGTCTCTTTCCCCAATCGTACGTTCACCGTGCCTGGCGCTTGGTGGCGGCCTCTACTAACACCCACCTTTCCCCCTCTAGTATTCTGGGCCTTACGTGGAGGTGGCGCTGGCAGTTGGGGAGTGATTATTGATGCCACGTTCCGCACCTTCCCGATTTTCAGCGCAACCCTGCATTCCGTGAATCTCCTTACAGCGACGGTGGAACAAACGGGCATTTGATGACTTTGCACGCCAAACACATCAATGACTGGGATAACGTCAGGGCCGGGCAGTACTTCTATCTAACAGGTTCGGCTACGAATAGCACACTTGCCCTCAACACGGTCTTCAAGGACCTCGACGGCAATGCCAGCAAAGCCCAGATGTCTGCTTTCCTATCCAACGCAACTGTACTAGGAGCCATCGTACAGGGGGAGTCCACAATTACAGCGGCTCCCAACGATATTGTTGGATTCCCAGACGACCAGTCTGGGTATAACGTCATCCTCAGCTCTCGCCTCATTCCCAAATCTATTTACGTTCATTCGCCGTCGAGCGTGGGTGCCGCGTACAAGCAGCTGCTCTCGCAAGGTATCCAATCGGTTCTTGGGCATCTCGTCGCTGGTGGTACGTAGCTCCGTACCCATCAAGACCTACACCTGGGCTGACCATTGATGTAGGTCAGGTCTCTGCCAACGCAAACATTGATTCCGCGATCCACCCCGCATGGCGGGTAGCCAACCCATGTAAGCCCCCCATCACCACTCTGATGACCCAGGCCTTATTCTGATGTTGTTCGTTAGCTCATCGCCACTCAACTTTGGGACGATACCCTAGCTGCACCTGATGTCCTCGCGTTGCGCAGGAATTTCACCTCAATAGTGAGGCCTGTGCTTGCGGGCCTTGCTGGGGGCCCCTCGAGCGGTAGTTACTCAAACGAGGGCGATGTACTCGAACCAAATCCCCAGGTCACATATTACGGCCCGAACTACGCCCGCCTCAAGAGCATCAAGGCTATTTACGACCCGAGCGACCTGTTCATCGTTCCAACAGGCGTCCGCAGTGAATACTGGAACGCAGATGGCACATGCACAGTATGACAAGAAATACTTAAATATGCATTATTTATTATACCACTGTAGATTATTCCAAAGATGAATCCAAGGATTATTATTTTCAATCGTGCTTGGATGTCACGCAAGTCGACATACCTTCCCTTAAACATACCCATAAGGGCACATGGTGTAGATGGTTTATCACGCTCGCTTAGCAAACAAATATGCGAGAGGTGTCCGGTTCAATTCCGGATGTGTCCAAATACTTTTTATTAGTGTCGCATTTTATTTTCTTGTCGACTGTCGATTTTATGTTGTCTAAAAATTTCAGCAAGTCTAGGGCGCATAGACCATTTAAAACAATAAAGATCGTATCACCGAGCGACTACGGCCACGACCAAGAAAAAACGTGAGGTACTCATGAGTCATGACGATACCTGCACGTCCGCGCACCCTCAGATCACAAAGATATAGGTGGTGTCACAAGATCTGTCAGATTGGGTGTTAGAGCATCTCCGGGGCATCCGGTGATAGAACCCATGGTGTGATCTCCAGAGACGGAGACGCGAACCAATGTTGGGTATTTCCACTGTTGGTCGCACATGACAGGCACAGTAAACGCTAGGACGCAGATGTGATTTGGTCATCACAATCCTGTTTTGGCCAATTACTGTATCGTCCAGGCATTATAGTAAGTGGTTTCGGTACTCAACAAGGCGGTTATCATGTAAGGCCCGGGATGGCCCTGAATAAGTCTACTAAAGTGAATCTCAGAATTCATCATCTTGGTGGGGAGGCAGCGACCCAGTGACAAGCAGCGACCTGCTCCTTGGACAGGTGTGTGCCATCTACGGTGTAACTAACATTGTGCAGGGCACATGTGCGTACAGGTACAAAAATGATGAGGACATGCTTTGAGTGCCTACTAGTAACGACCTTATAGAGGGCGTCAATCAAAGCAGTCTCGCGGTATGGTTTGGGTGCAATTCGGAGGTCGATCGTGGTGCCAGCAGGAGGGAGACCCAGACTCTCCCAGTTAGCCGGGACTCAGATCACATGTGTGCTTCACCCCACATACCATCACAAGGTGGTGCGGCAGGCGCGTGACAGGCGCGACGCAAAGTTGTTATCTTGTCCCGTATTGATGCGATCGGGTGATCAAATTACATTCGAAAGGCTGAAAACTACCAAGAATCGTGAAGAATACCGTACAGTGAACTACTCTCTCGGGTTTTTGAGGGTTCCGCGCCAGTGGGGTTCCGGCGTACCAACCAAGTGGGCCCGCTTCCCCCCTCACTGGAAACATAGAAACACCCCAGAACCACGAGAGAATAATGTTGATGACCTGCGCCACGCGGAGAAACTGCGGTCCTCATGAACCTTGGGTACCATCAACCTCTGACGTGTCTCCCTGGGAAATTCCCGCTGGTACCGGAGCTAGATGCACCGGTGGGCGGTCATATGTTTCCGTCTGTAATAGAGATACGATCTTTGGATTCGAATCAACCTCGACGACCCTAACCGCGCATCAACACACAGGGAGAGCAAATAAAAGGGAGGCGTTCGTACCGCGCTTCCAGGACGACGTGAGTCAATGTCTGCATCGGGGCAGCGCGCAATCTGAACCTTAGTGAGCGGGTGATAGTGTAAGAACCTTTGAATAATACGGAGCGCTGTTCCAGGCGCGTGTCAGGGTGACGGCTGCGGTTGATTACAATCAATGGCGAACCGATTCGTCCTCTGGATTAGCGAGAACGCCTTCCCAAAGTATGTCAACCCGCGTAGCTCCTCCGCGCTGCTCCTTGATATGCTCGTCGTATTTCTCAATCGAGAACACCTCTCCGTTGACGTTAATCTGCGCATCGGGCGTGAATAGCGTTTGTGTCTGTGGGTCTTGGTCGAGTTTGTACAGGTCTGTAAACGAGGTTTGCGTCCATTCTTGAAGCTGCTTCGATAGATTGAGACTATCGTCCGTCGTTCCCGTAGCCTGAGTGGAGGACATTTGTGAGTTCCGGGCCCGTACGGCCCGCTTGCACGGTTTCCATGAGTTGGGTTGGACTGCCGTTCAAAATATTCGACCTCAGCCTATACGCTCTATGAGTGAGTCATACAGTAGTACGGGCAACAGGCAAACAGCTGGAGGAACACTCAAGTTCCGGACAATCGCTCATCAGAATGACTATATTACTCCGGACCAGCTCTCGGGAGACTGTCACGTCTCGTAGTAGTCATCCCCTCCGAATCCACATTAACAGCACCATTCGGTTCACAGCCATACCACACACCACAATAGCAATCCCACCAGACCAATACAGCCCTAGGCGATAAGCTATCGCATCGTACCCGTGATTCTGTCCAACCAGTCGTAAACGACCATCGGTCACAGCAGTAAAAGGGCCAAAGCGCTGTTCTTTGTCTTCCACTTTTGTGACTCAGAATCTTCAACTCAGCACATCCACATCCCCTTTCATTCGGCAACTGTGGCTTGTGCCGTGTGATGCCCAACGCAAATATAACTGGGAGCAGCCCTGGTTTGGGTCCGCCACCTCCCTTTATATCTCACCCAGCTCGACAATGTCAACGGACTGCCTTCTTCCCGCTTACTGGAACCCTGATATTTGCGTTGCCACTTCGGTCATGAATCAGCCTCGCCTTTTCACACACTGGATCCCGAGACTACAGGTCTGCCCTCATTATGGTCCACATGCAGTACTCACATAACCTAATCACATTAATTCGCAGATCCTTGACGAGAGATCGCTCTTGCAACTACGCCAGCAGCCGACCCATAGTCGGCTGAAACTCATTGACGATTATCTCGAATGTGCACGAAGAGGCGAAGATAAAGAGTATACCTTCGTGCCCTTAGGGATGCCCGAATCTAGCACGACGATCCATAAACGAGACCTTTCGGTACTCGGAGAAAACATCATGACTTGCGTCGCTTCGCCCTCATCTACTGCCCTTAGCTCCCCCGGTCACCACCTTCCTCGTCCTGTCACTACTACCCTCATTCCAACTTTTTCGCAAAGTAGCGACCTCAGCTCACCCACCACTTCTTCCTCCGACGCTTCGGATTTACTCCCAGAAGCTACGGTAGAAGACTCATGCCCCCATGAGTATCTATCGCAGAGAAGCTGCGCGTACCGAGACGGCTCAGACGTTCCAAGTTTGGGAGGCGTGCTTTCCGTTTCCATGGTTGAGACATGAGGCACATTGGCGACACAGTTGGATTCGACACAATGTTTTGCATGTCATCTTGATCAGCACTGGGCTGTGCTGTAGATGCTCCGGGGTTCTCTATCACCAACGCTATTATACCCGAGTTGACTTTTCCTCTGAGCTCTCGAAGCCAAAGCCTTACAGTATTATACGCTATTCTAGTTCCCGCTATGTAATCTTTCACCTTCAAGCCGTCTTGATACCCAATGATCAACTGGTTCCATTATAAGTGCCCATTCCCTTAAATTGTCTAGCGTTTCGTCGGTCGTTGACGTGCCCAATCGTGGGCCGGAGTCCGGTACACTGATGTTCAACTTGAAGACACTCGTCGACGAGCCCAACGAGGTGACACGAACCAGGGAGATTGTCCTCTTTGAATCGCGTCGGTGGCATTTGGTTGGCCAATTCGTCTCCGTACCACCATCATCCACTGCTATCCACTCAGGCTATATTCATATCTCAGAATCGATTCTATCATTCCTCTCATCCTAAGTCAACCGGCGTGGCTCTCCCCCAAATTGACGTTTTACCAGTGACTAATATCTCACTTCCCACCCCCCGGCGCAGTGCTTTCCCTAATCATACTGTAGTTTCGTACTTCAGTTCCGTAATCGTCTCGCGTTAGGACCTCTCTTCGTGAATGTGCCTACACTGCGAAGTTCTGGCTCCGGCTGGCAACAATGTCTCCGGTCGCTGACAGCTCACCGGCGTGATGGACCCACATCCGCACCATTCTCGCACCATTCGATCATCTCATCGTCGCAATGAACTGATTCACTTTCCTTACGAGCCTAGATTCCAAGGACGGTTTGGGGGGGCCTCGGCCTGATCACGAGATCGCGAACCGAGGGT